>CM071955.1:33532500-33642500 GCA_036784905.1 Acrossocheilus fasciatus
GGTGTGAACGCTGAGAAATGCAGGGATTTGTGTGAGTTTCACAGGAAGAGTTCAGCAGATCTGACTCGTGTGTTAAAGCAGGGGACAGTGTTTATAGTTCAGGGAAACGCGTGTGCTGTTTTAAGAATGACGTTGTGGTTTTGAAATTTTAGTTCAAAAGCCTGGTTATAGTGTTTCCGTCCATCAGAACGCATCTCAGGTCTCTAAGCTCAAGTCTGATCGGGAGCAGGGGCCGGTTTCATAAAACAAGTTTACCAAATAAGCCAGCTTTATTTCAGTTAGTCTGACTTAATGCCAGTTGATTTGGTTCAAAATAAGTCAGACTAAGTGAAATAAGCCTGGTTTATTTGGTAAGCTTGTTTTATGAAACAGGCCCCTGTTGTTTTATTTCCCTTGTGTTTGTTTGGACTCTTGTTTGGTATTTTTGGCTTTGTTCCTGTTTCCTGTTCTTTTTGTAGTCAGTTTGTAGTTTTTCCTGTTCATCGTCTCATTATTGTACCCAGGTGTTCCTTGTTTGGCCAGTTTCCTCTTGTGTATATAAACCCCAGTGTTTTCTGGGTTTTTAATCGGGTCTTGTCCAGTGATGGCTGTTTTGTTGGTGTAGTTTAGTTCATTGTGTTCCTTGTTTTTCTTTAATAAATGCATTGCAATTCCCCTCGCAACTCCTATATTAATAGATGCAGATTATTGTATTTATTACTTTATTTGTGGAGCAATTACCTCAGCTTTGTATCGGAGTTAGTGCATCACAGGTTTTTTCAGCTGCTTTCACACATTTTCAAAACTTTGCCTCTTTTTTTCAAAGCTTTACACACGAATCCAAGAATTGCACACAAAATGCAAAATGCCTCAATGAAATGAAGCAATGCATTCAAAATATCCCAAATATTTGTCTTACATTGCAAACACATTTGCCATAATATTCTATTTCTGGACAGTTATTCAAAACCTAAAGCTCTTCTTTCATGAGCTCCTGTGTACATTTCTATAGAGGATTGAAAGTAATCGGCAGAGACATGTTGAAAAATTCACGGTAAATACAAAAACAAGATTGAAAGCAAACTTTTTTTACTGTAGGCAGATGTAATGTGATTATGTTTACGATCGACATACAACCGCTCATGCCTGATGTCTGAAGCAGTGTTGTACTGAACCGAAGCTTCACATCATGACTCTTTACGTCTCGTCCACAGAAGGTTGTGAGGTTTAACCCCGGTGCCACGGTGTGGGCCGCCAAACAGCGTCTGCTGTGTACGCTGAGTCAGAATCTGAAGGATGTGTTAAACTACGGCCTCTTCCAGCCGGCCAGCGACGACAGCAACGGCCAGTTCTTGGACGAAGAGCGTCTCGTCGCAGAATATCCACAGCTGGGCAGTGAGAGCATCCCGTCTCTGGAGGTACAGGGCTTCAGATCGCGGGGAATCACGGAAGTCAAGTACATTAGCAGAACTTTGATCAGTACAGTCTTCACAATATTTCAAGCAGCATAACTCAGGACATTAGGAACCTATGCTTCTTTATTCTAAGAGTTTCTAAATATTTGTTCCCCGGTGAAAAAAAAAAAAGTGCACTTCCATAATGTACTTAAAGTACTCTATTTCCGTGCACTAATTTTTTACTTAATAAAACTGATTTCTTAGTACTTCTTAAGATAAATTTAAGATCATCTAAGTGTACTCAGCTGTGCTATTTCAGGACACCATGAACTAAAATGTGCTTGTAGCATACTTGTAGTACACTTGAGTGTGTGTGAAAGATGGGTTCGAGTGTGCTTCAAGTGGAAACTAAACACATTTTTTAAATGCAGAGAATAGCAATAGCAAAATAGCACAGTTGAGTGCACTTACTTGATCTTAAGTTTATATTAAGAAGTACAGAAGTAAAATTAGTGCATGAAAATAGAGCACTTTAAGTACAGTACATCATGGAAGTGTTCTTTTCTTTAACCTGCGTTACTCTGCATTTGCTGGAATAGAAACCTGAGAAGCTTCTTTGTTTCTGTGTGCTACAGTTTCGCTACAAAACCAGACTGTACGATCAGCCCGGTGTGGATGACAAGCAGGTCGCCAAACTACACACTAAGGTGACAGCAAATATGTCCTTTCTTGTTTTTTGTTTCATGTTAAAATATCAGAAATCACTTTGAATTATTCATTTTTTTTAGGAATAATCATTGCTGAATAACTCAAAATGACTGAAGATTTGTGGGTAGAGAGAGAGAGGGCGAGTCTAGTGCTGTGTGTGCATGAAACTTATGAAATTACATCTATGCACCTGCTATGCTGCGTTTGGGCTCATTTTGATCTCAATCGTCTGATTAAAGTAATGATATGCAATAAATAAGCAAAAACATTTTATTTATTTATTTATTTTATTTAACCTTTATTTAACCAGGCAAGTTAATTAAGAACAATTTCTTATTTTCAGCCTCGCAGGAGAATTAATATCTCCTAAGAAACACATATATATATATATATATATAATCTCAGTTAAAACATTTACAGGTCGAGGTCAGAGCACTTACTAATAATTTTTTTTATGCACATAATGAAATATTTGTCTCTTGTTTCAAAACTTTTCAAGTGACACACAGTCATGTATCTAACTGTAAACAGGTGTGTTTTGCTGCGTGACAGTATCTGCTAGTATCTAGCAAATATTTATGTATCTAATAGCTTTAAGAATTCAGTCTAGTGGCTTCTGGTAGAAGGATCTTTCTTTATTTTCTTTCATATTTTCTCTCTCCAGGCCAACCTGAGGAGGTTCATAGATTACATCCGGCATCATCAGCTGGAGAAACTCTCCAAAATGCTTGACCGCGGCCTGGACCCCAATTACCATGACATGGACACCGGAGGTACCGGCGGTTCACCTGCGAATCTGTGCTCATCAGACCATGTTTCTCATGTGTTTTCTAGCCACGGTTCTGCTTTTCTGAATCACTTTATTTCATCACACCAGCTTGTTTTTTAATCACCTAAAACTCTTTGAATATTAAACACACACACATTGTTTAGATTTATCTTTTATGTTTACATTTATCCTAATGCTATAGACTTGTATCATTTTCATAAACAGCTAATTATAAATACTTTCCACCTTTTTTTTCAAACAAGCCTTCACTGTAAAAAATAAAACGTTGAGAAAACGTAACAGTTTTAAGGCAGCCAGCTTCAGCAGGTTTTTGATTGTATTAACTGAAAACAACAAGTTGAGAAAACTCAAAAATCTGCTGAAGCTGGCTGCCTTAAAACTGTTACGTTTTCTCAATGTTTTATTTTTTACAGTGTACTGTGATTTCAAAATATAGATGAGGTTTGTGGTTTTGTATGTTTCTGGTGTCTCTCTCTCAATCTGTTTTCACAGCGGCAGTTAAAAACATTGACATTTACATTCATTCATTAACACATGCTTTTACACAAAGCTACTGTACGTACTAATGAGGAACACTACAAGCAATTTATCACAGAACCGTATTCACAGTCACAATGTCAGGTTTAATAGAAAGCTAAATAATAATAATAATAATAATAATAAAAGGATTTTGTGTTTCCTTAGTCACAATTTTCCATGATCTGCAAATTAAGAATTTTATAAATTGTTTAATTTCAATTATAAAGGTCATCTTTAGCTTGACTCGGCAGGTCAGACTTCACCGGAAACACCACCGGTGCTGTGTTCTGAGAATGTGAAGCTACGGCAGAGAGAACGATTTCAGTGAATAATGGCTTAAATTTCCATCTGTTCCTCACAGTAAGCTGTAGTCTGGAAACGGTAGCATTTGATAAAATGTCATTTCACTGAAGAAAGCGAATAGCAGCTCTTACAGGTATCTTACACGTGTGTGTGTGTGTGTGTGTGTGTGTGTGTGTGTGTGTGTTTGTGTGTGTGTGTGTGTGTGTGTGTGTGTGTTTGTGTGTGTGTGTGTGTGTGTGTGTGTGTGTGTGTGTGTGTGTGTGTGTGTGTGTGTCTGTGTCTGTGTCTGTGTCTGTGTGTGTGTGTGTGTGTGTGTGTGTGTGTGTGTGTTATAGAGACGCCGCTCACGTTTGCGGCCCAGCTGCAGAATACGGTGGAGTTTATTAAAGCGCTGAAACACGGAGGAGCTCATCTGGACTTCAGGGCTAAAGATGGCATGACTGCGCTCCACAAAGCAGCTTGCTCTAAAAACCAGGCCACTCTCAAGGTACTCAACTCAACTGAGCTTCAGTACTTTAAGATCAGAGATATAACACGGCAATGGTGCAGCGGCTGATATATTTACTCAATCTCCTGCGATAAACTGAACATAGAGGACCAGCCATTACTACAACTGTACAACACCATTTAAGTCATGGAGATTACATTTCACCTGTATGAGTAGAGTTCACCTGTATGAGTAGAGTTCACCTGTATGAGTAGAGTTCACCTGTATGAGTAGAGTTCACCTGTATGAGTAGAGTTCACCTGTATGAGTAGAGTTCACCTGTATGAGTAGAGTTCACCTGTATGAGTAGAGTTCACCTGTATGAGTAGAGTTCACCTGTATGAGTAGAGTTCACCTGTATGAGTAGAGTTCACCTGTATGAGTAGAGTTCACCTGTATGAGTAGAGTTCACCTGTATGAGTAGAGTTCACCTGTATGAGTAGAGTTCATCAGTTTACTCTTTTCAAGGTTATTTTTGTAAACGAAAACTAAAACTAAGATGAAAACGATTGATCAAAAACATGTTCGTAAACTGAAATAAAATAAAAATATCAAAATAAATGAAAAACTAACAACAGTTATTGAAAACTAACTTCTGCGGTGTGAACGGCTGTAATGCGCAACGCTGCAAATATAATGTTGAGGCTCCGCAATTATTACTGACTTTCATTAGTCTCGGTTATGATGTGTGTGTTTGTTTGTGAGAAAGTGAGCAAAACACAACAGTTACAGTATCATGATTATGATTGAATAAAATAAAACACATCTAATATAAACAAATTGCATTTATTTTCTAATTAAATATCACTTTTATCATTCAGTCTATTGCTTTTAAATATGATAATGTAGTAAAAGGCACGTCTGCTTCATTTTGGCGTATATTTGTATACTTTTACCCTCTCGATCTCAGCATGCTCTAATTCTGTGTCGCGAGATGTTTGCGTCACTAAAGTTAAATTAAGTCTTTCTTTGGAAGTTAAATCTGCTAAACTTTAATTAAAACTAAGCTATTTAAAAACTAAATAGAAATGTGTTCGCAAAATAAAAACTAAACTAAAACTAACAAAATGATTAATGAAACTAATAAAAACTAAACTAAATTTTATTGCAAATTTGAAAACGATCCCAGATAAAATGAATTTAAAAATGCAAAACTATAATAACCTCTTTTCATGCCTTTATCCATCCTGAGACACTAATGGGACGATAATGGAACTCTGTTCAGTTACTTTAACTGTACTGGATTGGAACTGTGAAGTGAATGAAGGAAGGATGATAGCGGTCTGTCGTGTCGCTTCACCATCGTGTTGCATTGGCTCTTCAGACGCTGCTGGAGCTCGGGGCTTCTCCCGACTATAAAGACAGTCGTGGTTTGACGGCGCTGTATCACACGGCTCTGGTTGGTGGAGACACGGACTGCTGCGAGCTGCTGCTGAACCAGAGCGCCTCCGTCTGCTGCCAGGACGAGAACGGCTGGCACGAGATCCACCAGGTCAGCGTTATTACAGATAGAAGGATCAGGACATGCTGAGGTCCCAGGAGTATCAACTATTTCAGTAATCATACTTCAGTGCTATACTTAAAAAATACTGGGGGTTTTCTCAACTGCTTGCACACCTTTTCAAAACTTTACACACAAATCCAAGTATTGCACACAAAATGCAAAATGCCTCACATCTCTTGCAAAATGAAGCACTGCATTCAAAATATCGCAAACACATCCCAAAAGCAAACATTTGTCTTACATTGCAAACACCTTTGCCATAATATTATATTTCTGGATATATCAAAAAGTTGAGCCAACTTAAAATTTTGAGGCGACAAGCTTCAGCAGATTTTTGAGTTTTCTCAACTAGTCATTTTAAGTTTATACAACAAAAATTTGAGAATCTCCCACAAAAATCTGCTGAAGCTGGTAAAAAAAAAATGTAAAAATTTTTTAAGTTCGCTCAACTTTTTTTTTTTTTTAATTAGTTATTCGAAACCTATGTACATTTCTGCAGAAGACTGAAAGTAATCGGCAGAGAGATGCAAGATTGAAAGCAAACTTTTTTTTTTGGTGGTTGTGAATACAGTATTATACAGTATGAAAGAAAATAAATACATCCAGCATGTGTAGTTGTGTAGATGTGTGTTTATAGGCCTGTTCTAAAGCCATGATCAGCTGGCGATACAGTTTTTTAACTGCTTACACATAAAATCTTTACTTGTCTTTACGTGTGTGTTACATAGAGACTTGTGTGTTGTGTTTTGCAAAAAGTGTTTTATGAAATTCAAAACTGAGTCAAAGTCTGAGAATTATTGTATGGTTTTGCAGATTTGGTGTGAGCTTCTGCTGTTTGAGTGACAGCTTTCAGAAACTGTGTGACAAGGAAAGATTGTGTGTGTAAACAGCTGAAGAAAACTGTAAATACTTCATTTACTCAATTATGTCACAACTATTTATATATTCTGGTTTAAATACAGCTGACGTTCTGTGGATGGCATCCGTGCGCTGTGATTACAACATAGAATGACTTTACAAGCAGAAATGTGAAGTTTTAATGTACTGTATATTGTTTATGATATTTTTTACATGGTGCTATTTCTGCAGGATGAAGATTCTGGATGTCTAATTACTGTGGAAGTTTTTTTTAAGTTTACAATGCTTTCTGAATAGTTCAGCCCCAACCCATCACTTGACTAAAATAGAAAAAGAACATTAACACCTTAAAAGCAGAAAAAGCACAGTCAGTAAAGCTCCTAGCAAACGTATTAGACCAAACGCTCTGCTTAAGCTGGACGTTAAATGGAAAAGCTCACAGGAGAAATGTTTGAGCAGAACTGTGCGTGTGGTCAATAAAACTGTAACACAATATTATAGTTTTTTTCAAAATGCTTACACAGAGTTTTTGAAACTATGGCTCCATTTCTCAAAAGTCTACACAAAACCACAAAAATATTAATAAAAATTTTATTTTAATTACATAAAATAATTAGCCACATACACGCAGAACTACACAAAGATGTGAAACGTAAAGCTCTACTCTCGTGTGTGTTTTGCAGTGGAGAACAGTAGTTTGTCACGGTGCTCACACATACATGTTGAATATATAATATGTATGTACAGCTCACGGATTTTACACAGTTATGCAACTGAACTGAATCAATACTGAACTGACTTGAGCAACTGACTTAGAGCTGCTTTACAGCAGAATGTGAATTTGATGCTATTGTGAAGCTGCTGTGAAACAATACAATCTATATTGTACAAATCACTTTAGAAATAGACATTCTGACTTTACATACTGTGTGTGTGTGTGTGTGTGTGTGTGTGTGTGTGTGTGTGTGTGTGTGTGTGTGTGTGTGTGTGTGTGTGTGTGTGTGTGTGTGTTCCTCACAGGCTTGTCGACACGGTCACGTCCAGCACCTGGAGCACTTGTTGTTTTTCGGAGCAGATATGAGCGCTCAGAACGCCTCTGGAAACACGGCGCTGCACATCTGTGCTCTCTACAACCAGGTGTGCTACACACAGCGTCTGTGTTTATACAGTATACGGTTAACTGCTGAGTTTGAGTCTGTGTTTCAGCGGGGCGTTTGTTGTGTGACTGTGAGTCAGGAAGAATGATGCACGAGCACAGATGCTCAATTTATGACCTTTTTTATTTCTAAATTACAGAGAGCGATAGCTGAGAAAATGACCATGTTCAATGCCTTTACTGTCATTTTTTATCTTTTTTTTTTTTTTTTTTTTTTTTTTTTGAATTGTGTGTGGAATTGTGATGGAACAAATGCCTCTAGATGCACTTCTATGCCTCTAGAACCTCGTCATCTGCCTTTAAATGCCAAAACTTGGCATTAATTTTATTTTGGCACATTCCATCCGGACATTTTAATCCATACATGCAAAATGTTTGTTATTTGTATTTTTTTTATATATTTTGAATCTAATAATATAAATAACACTCTTTAAATTCTTCTAAAAAAATTTATTGGAGTCAGCAGTAGAAATCATTTTGAAAAATGCTGATATTGTAATAAAACTAAATGTTCTGATAGTAACAGTCCAGTGTCTGTGATAACATCATAAACTGTAAAAGCATGTTTAATTTTGACAAAAACAAAGTTGTATAAAATGCTAATATGCTCATATTTCAGCCTTTAAACCATTAAGAAAAAGAATAAATAAAATTCACAAATGATTTTATATTTTACTTAATTATTTTTTAATTATAATTTTTTTCTGCACTAGTCTAAATAAAAGCAGCAGGTGGTCTGAATGAAAATGCAGATTGACTTTCTGACAGTAGGTGACGCAAATACTCCTGCGCTTTATTAAACACTGCTTTATTAGGAATAAAACAGTTGGTTCCCAGATGAATGATTAAAATATAAGTGCAAATAGCCACTGCCTTAAAATGAACAGTATATATTTGATATAAAGCAATGCGTCTTCAGAGACTGACGGTGTGTTTCTGACTCCTGCAGGAGAAGTGTGCTCATGTGCTGCTGGTCAGAGGAGCCGACAAGGAGCTGAAGAACTGCAATAACCAGAGTCCATTCCAGGTAATGTCCAGCTGACCTGACCCTCATCATGACCGATCCGCACACACGACTGAGCGTTTTCTGCAACTTCTCTCGTGCATCTCAAACTTTTAACTTTAAAAAATTCACTTGTGTGCATTATTATTTATATCACTGAATCCTGTTACATTAACCTTGCCATAAAATAAATATGATAAAGGTGGATCACCCTGCATGTGTTAGTCCTGGTTTGTAATATATGGATTAGTATGCTTTATATCAGTATTTTGACCACATTATTTAATATTAGTCACTAATGCAACTGTTTGAAATGCGCATTTAATAATTAAAAACGCTATGTATTTCAGAAGGTTACACACTTGGACATTCACTGATTTTTAGAAATACTGAATAGTTTTAGGAATTGAATGAACTATTCTTTCTTGGCTATGGCTTTGTCGTGTGTGTGTGTGTGTGTGTGTGTGTGTGTGTGTGTGTGTGTGTGTGTGTGTGTGTGTGTGTGTGTGTGTGTGTGTGTGTGTGTGTGTGTGTGTGTGTGTGTGTGTGTGTGTGTGTTCTTGTTTATGCTACATTGAGGGACACCAAATGTCCCCACAAGGATAGTAAAACCAGTAAATGTTGACCTTATGGGGACATTTTTTAGGTCCCCATGAGGAAACAAGCTTAAAAATCATACAGAGTGAGTTTTTTTGAGAAAGTAAAAATGCCTGTAGTCTCCTGTAAGGGGTAGGTTTAGGTGTAGGGTTGGTGTAGGACAATAGCACATACAGTAAGTACAGTATAAAAACCATTACACCTATGGAGAGTCCCCACAAGGATAGCAAAACAAACCTGTGTGAGTGTGTGTGTGTGTGTGTGTGTGTGTGTGTGTGTGTGTGTGTGTGTGTGTGTGTGTGTGTGTGTGTGTGTGTGTGTGTGTGTGTGTGTGTGTGTGTGTGTGTGTGTGTGTCTGTGTGTGTGTGTGTGTGTGTGTGTGTGTGTGTGTGTGTGTGTGTGTGTGTGTGTGTGTGCGTGTGTGTGCGTGTGTGTGTGTGTGTGTGTGTGTGTGTGTGTGTGTGCGTGTGTGTGTGTGTGTTCCAGTAGTTTGTGGATGAACTGTGATTAAAGGCTACAGATGGTGAGGTACAAATCTCCTGTCAGAAGTGCTGGTAGGATTACGGCTCAAGCGCGCATGTGCAGAGTGTCTCAAACAAGCACATTAGACGATTCAAAAGAAGAAACTGAGCAGAATGAAAATAATCACCGCAAGGAAGTGATCCAGTGTGTTAAACCCTGTGAGATTTAACATTTCCTCCGTTCATCACATCAGTCAGATGCTCTTCCTCGTGGAGTTCAGTATAGACTACTCCATACATGTGTTCATTACAATTTATGCACAGTTTATTTATTATTATTATTACATTTACATTTTACATTTAGTCATTTTGCAGACGCTTTTATCCAAAGCTACTTACAATTGGGGAATACATAAAGCGATTCATCTTGAAGAGGCAATCCGGCAAACGAAGTGCTTGTAACACCAAGTCTCAGGCGTTGTTTAAATAAGTACAAGCTAGCAGGGGAAGGAATAAATAAGGAGAAAGATTTTATTATTTTTTTTTTTTTAATGTGTAGGGTGTAGTCAAGTAGTGTCGAAAGAGATGAGTTTTCAGATGTTGCTTGAAGATTGACAGGGACCCAGCTCTCCGGATCGGGGTGGGAAGATCATTCCACCAGCCAGGAATGGTGAAGGAGAATGTTCTGGAGAGAGATTTTGAGCCTCTTTGTGATGGTACCACGAGACGTCGCTCACTAGCAGATCTCAGACTTCTGGAGGGGATGTAGATTCTTAGTAGTGAGTGGAAGTAGGCGGGTGCTGAGCTTGTGGTTGTTCTATAAGCAAGCATCAGTGTCTTGAACTTGATGTGAGCTGCGATTGGTAGCCAATGCAATGAGATGAAGAGAGGTGTGACATGGGCTCTTTTAGGTTCGTTGAAGACCAGTCGTGCCGCTGCATTCTGAATCATTTGTAGAGGTTTGATTGTGTTTGATGGAAGTCCAGCCAGAAGAGCATTGCAGTAGTCCAGCCTAGAAATGACAAGGGCCTGGACGAGAAGTTGTGCAGCACGCTCCGTCAGAAAGGGCCTGATCTTTCTGATGTTGTGTAGTGCAAACCTGCAAGCTCGAGCAGTCTTTGCAATGTGCTCTTTGAAGGTCAGCTGGTCATCAAAGATTACACCAAGATTTCTGACCGAAGTTGATGGGGTAATAGTTGATGAACCTAACTGGATCATGATGTCATGCTGTAGAGTTGGAGCGGCGGGAAGGACAAGAAGCTCAGACTTTGCCAGGTTGAGCTGAAGGTGATGTTCTTTCATCCATGCCGAGATGTCCGCCAGGAAGCCTGAGATCCGTGCAGCTACCGTTGGATCATCTGGTTGAAAGGAGAGATAGAGCTGTGTGTCATCAGCATAGCAGTGGTAGGAGAATCCATGTGCCTGTATGATGGGACCCAGCGATGTAGTGTATGTGGAGAAGAGGAGGGGTCCAAGAACCGATCCCTGAGGAACCCCAGTGACCAGTGTATGTGCTTTGGATACCTCCCCTCCCCAGGACACCCTGAAAGACCCACCAGTGAGATAGGATTCAAACCAGCGAAGTGGAGTCCCAGTGATGCCCAGTGATGAGAGGGTGGAGAGGGAGGAGATTATTATCTTGTGATGTATTTTGTTTTTTAACAGGTGAAGCATATATTTTCTGGGCCACTAAACAGAATTGCAGACTGACTTTACATGTGAACGTCGTGACTTTAGGACAGGATCAGCTGCGTGTGTTTCTGATGCTGATAGACGCTCAGAAATCACAAACTTCAGCTCCACACAAAAACTCAGTTTCACAAAACACAATGTAACCTTTAAAACTGTAGCTATACCTGTCTTGGGCAACCTTTAAAAGATGTAAATAGAGCTAGTTGTGTTTCTGTTGGCTTAATAACAGGGAATGAGTGCCTTAAATCTGAAAGAGATCCCGTTATGATACAGTAATCTTAATCTTTAGCATAGATTGTGTTCTTTCAGTGATATCAGCTTTAGGAAGACAGGGATTTGTAAGAATCCGTCACTGTACGCGTTCACTTCTGGTACTTTTGTGCAAGTTTGATCGGTTCAGTTGAGGCATCACCATGCGATCAATGTATCAATATTACAATATTATGTGCCTATTTTATACAAACAGTTACATTTGTAGCAACTCACAAATGCAACCAAAATATTTACACAAAAATTTAGTGAAAATAGCAAATCTTGTATTCAAATTGGCACATCGGAAACTCATTTGCTCTTTGCTTTTGTTGCAGGTGGCCATAATCTCTGGAAATTTTGAGTTGGCGGAGCTGATAAAGAAGCACAGCGAAAGTGACGTAGGTAAGAGCCACAAACACCGCATCTGATTTAACAACCCCATATCAGAGACCTCCAGCAGCTCTATAGACAGCAGTGTGTGCCGGCAGATATATAGGGCACGTCTTAATGTGAAAGAAATGACTGGACTAATCCCAGGAACTACAGGATTAAGACAGATGACGAGCCGAAGATATTCTCCTCTGAAAATGCGCTGTTGTGCATGATGTTCAACACAAACACTAACCAACAACACAACATCACGTGTGGTATTTTGTTTCCATGCACACACTACTGTTTTTTATTCACATGTGTAATATCAGCCGTCGGGTCAGGCTGGACTCTGAGAGAGCAGGGCTTTTCCAAAAAAGAGGGGGAAAGCAGTACTACCCTATATGCTGACTTGACCCAAAGAGCATTGTTTTTTAGTTTGTTTTCATAAAAGCAAAAAATGTTGAGCGAGCTGGATTATACCGGAGCCAGGCAACCGTTCACATGAATAAATCAATCAAAAGGAACAGAAGTAAATATCTGAGGAGGCATAATCCGTGATTGTTTCCCGGAGCAGCCCACAGCTGTCCTGCAGACTAAATGAAAAAAGCCGCAAGTGGCAACAGCAGCGAGGGATTACGAACTCATCATCTTCCAGCGAGCTCAGCGGCGTCCATCAGCTCCGGCGGCCGGACTCCATTCCTCCTCTCTGATCTGGGATGGGATTTTGTAGGGACTGGAATCGTTTGGGTCATGGGTTCTGCCTGCTGCACAGCAGAGAGAGGTGTGTTGATTTACGCTGATTTACTCATCGCTAGCAGGAGATTCTCCGGCTCTTTGAGCGCGCTTCGTTGTCGCTTTGAAATGTTGGTTTTGTTGTAAGAGTACCATCTGCAGTTTGCTGGGATGATTAAAAATCTTTTTTTTGTACGCTCTTGATTTCACCGCAACATGCACAACATCTGGAAAGCAAAGGGCAAATTAAAAACGTCCAGTGAACCGTTTTCATGATTTGGCAGAAAGATGACTTTGATTTTAATAAAGCCTGACCCTTGGCATCACAGTTTGCTTATGCAGCATTCATAAACAGCCATCTTTGATAGTGCAAACAAAGCTGTAAACATCGAAATGCATGCAACTTCAAGACATATCGTAATACAGCGTTACACTATAAATACTTTATTTATGAAATCATTTGTGACCCTGGACCAACAAACCAGTCATAAGGGTCACTTTTTCAAAATTGAGAATTAAACATCATCTGAAAGCTGAATAAATATCGATGCATGGTTTGTTAGGATCGGATAGTATTTGTCTGAGATACAACTATTGAAAATCTGGAATCTGAGGGAGCAAAAAAATCTAAATATTGAGAAAATCACCTTTAAAGTTGTTCAAATGAAGTTCTTAGCAATGCATATTACTAATCAAAAATGAAGTTTTGATATATTTACGGTAAGAAATTCACTAAATATCTTCATGGAACATGATCTTTACTTAATATCCTAATGATTTTTGGCATAAAAGAAAAATGTATAATTTTGACCCATACAGTGTATTGTTGTCTATTGCTGCAGATACAGCTGTGCTGCTTATGACTGCTGCTGTGCTGCAGGGTCAGATTTCACCCGTGTCTTGCATGATGGTAGTTTTGTGTCATTTTGATATTTAGAGACACTCAGGAACTGTGAATTGCGATGTTTATGTGTGAGAGCGGACGGTGTGTGTTTATATAATGTGGGAAATGAAAACACACGAGTGCACTTACACACTCTTCACTTCTGCTTTCTAACAACTTGCACTTCTTAATATCGTTCTTCTCCCAGATCAGCTTTAAAATAAGGCTCAAAATAATCTTAATTTCTCAATGTCTTAAAAATAAAGAACCCTGGAGTCTTCAAGGACAAGGATGTTGTGTGGTAAACAGTCGTATTTTCCTGTAAGGATTGAGTGGAAGGACTGGGCTCGTCTCTTATGTAATGTTAAGATGTTTCACCTCGTGTCACAAACTCTTCTGACTGTAGTTCAGGCGTCCCTTCAGTCACTGTAAGCGTGGCCAGAGGATTTTCATTGATCCTGGTTCTGATCCTGTGTTCTTGAGAAAACACTGATTGCTCCAAGCATTACGTAACTCACAGATTTCCCTCCAAATCCTGCTGTCTGTCCCGCCGTGTGAAAGGATTTAAACGCACAAGGTTCTGCCGTTATGTACGGAGGAGATCTTGTGTTGACCTCACATCTGATATCATTCATTTTTCTCTCTCTTTCTCTCTCCTCTCGATCTCTCTGTAAGAGTTTGTCTGATGCGCTTTATGGTCAGTCGTGTCCATTCTTCTTTTCTCCGTTTCTCTATCATCATTTATCAAACGAGAACAAAAGTTAATTGCTTACGGTACTTTTGGAAAGAAGCAAAGACTGTTAAAGTCACGTCAGACTCAATGCTGCACTGCGTGTGTCCAGTGAAGGACGCTGGTTCTTAAACATACTTTAATACTTTACAATAAGATTGCTTTTGTTAATATTAGACAATAAGCAACATGTTTATACAGCAGCTATTGTTATGTGATACTGACTGCATTTCTTAACATCAATAATGTAAATTGTTAAAGAGTTAGTTCATCCAAAAAATGAAATGATGTCATTAATTACTCACCCTCGTGTCGTAAGACCTTCGTTCATCTTCAGAACACAAATTAAGATATTTTTGATGAAACCTGAGAGCTCTGACCCTCCGCAGACGGCAAGGGTCCAAACACGATCAACGTCCAGAAAGTGTTCTCGTAGCTTCGTAAAATTACGGTTGAACCCCTGATGTCCTTACGCTGTTTCTGGACCTTGATCGTGGTCAGTGTTGGGCTCGTTACTCAAATAATGTAATATATTACTCATTACTAGTTACTCATTTCAAAAGTAATATTGTTACTTTAATTATTACTTTCTGCCAACAGTAATTAGTTACACTACTAGTTACATTACTTTTCCTTCACGCCCCACAGAAGCTGTAACTGTGTATCTTCCAGATTAAATTCTTCTTGAATGTTACTAACAACATATTTCTGCCTCATCATTTGACCAAAATCCACATCGGATCGCAGTCAGAAGTTATTACAAACACACAAGTGTTATTACAAACACAGTGTTCAGACTCGAGGAAGGTTGATAAATCTCTGCTGTATGTGAACCTGTACAAGCGGTCATGAGCAATATTCAACACATCCGTCACAGCTCACCTGCTAAAGGCATTTTCATAACAGAAAAAGCTTATATCTTCAAAAGCACTTCATAATCCTGAATTTGAAATAAGAGGTTTATTTCTCCAAGAAGTTGTTGATATGACTGGAAAATCTACTGGACAATCACTAACTTAGTGCTACAATTTAAATAACGGAGTGTCTATTTACACTAATGGTGCAAATAGCCCATCTTGTTGGCAAAGGCTATTTACACTAACTTCGCCCACTAACGTGTGATTGAGTTAGTCAACACTAAAAAAAAGATGTTAAATAACATCAGGTTCAGTGGTGTAGATGGTAAAACGCAAGCTTTTTGACGCGATCGATCCGAGTTCGAGTCCGCCTTTTGCCAAACTTTTTTTTTCTCTCTTTTCAAATCTCATATTGCATCAGAAAGGCATTTATTTTAAGTAAAAATGAAGGAAATAATCAAAAAGTTGAAAATAAGAGTATTGGGTAGAGT
The DNA here is from genome assembly GCA_036784905.1 of Acrossocheilus fasciatus. Classification (NCBI taxonomy): domain Eukaryota; kingdom Metazoa; phylum Chordata; class Actinopteri; order Cypriniformes; family Cyprinidae; genus Acrossocheilus; species Acrossocheilus fasciatus. The sequence goes on from CM071955.1 coordinate 33,548,272, forward strand.
TAGGGTAGGTGCAGGGAGGGCTAAGGTGGCATCCAGTTAATACTTTGAATTAAAACTATAACTTACACTCAATATGTTATTATTGCGTACTATTTTATAATGTACTACAATACTGAGGTGCAGATAATTGTCAGTATTTGCAATAAGTAGTATAAATAGCAGAAAATATTGCTATTTTAACATAATGTAAATAGAATCTATAGCTATTTGCACTTAGTGTAAATAGCATATCTTTAAAAAAATACAGCTATTTTCACTTGGTGTAAATAGAATCCATTGCTAAGAAAAAAAAATGCTATTTACACTTAGTGCAAATAGCCGCTGCCTTTAAATAATTGTTGCTGTGCTGCGTATTTAAGAGTGAATTGCAGAACTGAGTTAAATTTACTTCTCTCATTTTTAGAGACACCTTCACAGCATTTCATTGGTATTCCACCAAAATAAAAGATTGTTACATTAGTTACAGTAGTATTGTAACTTGTAGTGTACAAAAACTAATATCATAATTATATATTTTAATTTGCAGTGCAATTGTAATTTACAACAATATTTTTCTGTCTTTTTTATATATATATATATATATATATATATACACACAATATATATTGTTGTTATTACTACATTACTAAAAAAATCTCATGGGAGCATCAAGAAATACTTTGTCAAAGACGTTCAGTTGACAAGAAAGTTTGTTAATTTGACAAAAAAAAGAAGGGAATTTGCTTAATTTCCACCATGGTCAGAATTTTACAGCATTTCACCAGTATTACTCCCAAAGAAATCTTGAGAATTTGAAATATTTAAAAGTTTGAGAGCTTGAATCTTTAAAAGTGAAGAATTTAAGACTTAAACATTAGTATTGGAACCTATAGCGTAAATGAAAATGAATGATTTTTTATCAATTTGTTTTTTGTTTTTTTTTGCTTGCAATGCAATTGTGTATGCCTTTTTTATAATTAGTTGAAACCAATAACTTTTATTAATCATTATTGTGTCAATGTAAACCATTTCAATATTTTATTTGGAATCCCCATGTAATGTTCCTTCACAAAATTCACACAGAAAAACAAAGACAAATTGGTAAGGTTGGAATATCCTTACAGCAAAATCGTGAAAGCGCATGAAGCCCGGCTTATAACACAGCAAAAGAGGAATTCCTGTTCACAAAATTTAAATCACAGATAAGAACAGGTTGAATGGTGAACACTCTCGTTACCTTATAACTATAAACTATGATAAAAGTTCATCAAAAAAAAAAAAGTCATGTGCTCGTGCGACCGACTGAGAAAGTCAGTCCCGTGGGAAGAATGAGTCTGGAGCCCTGAAATGAAACAAATGAACAAACCAAAGCAGTTTTCTCTGCTGCTGAAGAAAACAAGCATAACATTTTATTCAAAATCTTACAGTTACTGAGATCATGTGACAACTAGCCCCGGTCTCAGGAAGCAGTGAAAGCATCACAGTACGAGTTTCAAATGTTTTTAAGTGCCATAGAGAAATAAAGTCAGATGACCAGCTGTCAAGTGCCTCAAAAACCCTCTTAAAGTATCAAAACACACTTAGGCTGGATTAAGCAAACAACAACAGCAGCATATTTAACTAAATATTTAGGCCTACCTTTAAACGTGAACATGTTAAACGCTGCGCATGGACTTCTGGGAACACTTTGAGACTCAGTGTCTCGTTTTTATTGAACCGGCTCACTGTCCGTAGAGATTCAATAAAATGATTCAGACTTTAAGAAAGCTCTAAAGCATCGCAAGTGTCACTAACTCCTCTCGGTCACTAGAGGTCAGTGTCTGCATGTCTAATACACTATAGCCACTAACACACAAGACTGAGAGGAAGTCCATTTGGCTGTAAAGAAACAGCCCTGAATAGCCTAAATATTTGAAAGTAACTTGAATTTGCTGACTTTAAACACCAAAGTTTGTAGAAATCATCGACTACAATAATAACAAACAAGATATTTCTCTTTTGTTTTGGATATGTTCTATTATCACACAACTATGAGTTTAAGAGGAAAATAGGTTCACTTACTAATTAGATGAGAATCATTTGAGTCAATATTGAGATAAAGAGACTTTTGATTGTAGATGTTTGTGTATTGGTAAAATGAGCACAGATACTGTGGAGATTTCTTCTGAAACTCTGGGACACACATGAGATTGTCTTTTTTATGCCTTTTCAGGCAAAATATTTGAGAAACGAGATTTCAGTTGAAGTTTAATCTCCATTTAAGGAGAGACTGATGAGATATTAAAGAGGTGTTTTATGTGAGCATGTTACTTTGTCTATTTAAGCAAATTAAATATTCATTATCCAAACATCATAAGTTAATCATACTTGTTTTGTAGTTGATATAGTTTTGTAGTATATCTAGTAGGATCACAAATAGGGCTGTAGCTATCGAATATTTTAGGAATCGAGTATTCTACCGAAAATTATATCGATTAATCGGATAAGAATAACGTTTTCTTTATTAAAGAGCAATACTAAATATACAAGAGAAAATAAGACAGGTCTCTTAAAATGAACAAGTAATTTGTTTCCTTTTTAGAAAAATTTAAATTTTTATTGCTGAAATTGCATATATTAATAACTGTGAAAACCAAACCCATAGTGAATTTAATTGCCATATTACATTCAAAATGCAAATACAAATATATAAAAATATCAAAATCAATTTCAAATTATTTTAAAAAAGTTAAAAAAGTTAAACATAGTACAACCTAAAACTGAGACATAAATCAAAATAATAGTAAAAAAAAATAATAATAAAACCTAAACATTGTGCAACTTAACTTTCAAGTTTCAGCCTAACTGCAGCTCAGGCGTGACATGAGTCTTTACGGTCTTCTTAGAAGGCTTCGTGGCTTCTGTAAGAGGCAAACATTAGCGGACAGGAAGCTGACGTGGAACAAAAACAAGAGTCCGTACACACAACATTTATTAACACATTCTTCAGCAACATGAATTTAAAGATGTTTGGAGAATAAACCCTCTTAAATGTCTCTCTGTATACTGGTGTGTGTGTGTGTGTGTGTGTGTGTGTGTGTGTGTGTGTGTGTGTGTGTGTGTGTGTGTGTGTGTGTGTGTGTGTGTGTGTGTGTGTGTGTGTGTGTAATCCAGTGCCCTCTATGCAGTTACAGGGATGCACCAAAATGAAAATTCTGGGCCGAAACCAAGAATTCTGGATGTGCTTGGTCGAAAACCGAAACTGCTTTGTAATAATTATTTATTTTATTCAATAATATAAAGTAGTTTTTTTAATTTACCTCAATTCTAATGACACGGAATTTAAAAAACAAGCCAATAAAATAACCACACTTTTATTGAAAGAAAATTGGACAGAAAATACATTAATATTAAATATCAGTGTATTATTTTTCTTCAGTTCTATCAGACATAACTGTTGTTGTTGTTGTTGTATTTGACTAATTATCCAATTGTAATGCATTACTTTTAAAAGTAACTTTCCCCAACACTGCTCATCTGATCGCATAAATCACAATTCTGTGTAAAGAAATATCAAATAAACGTATAAAAATATAGAAACCCTGGCAAAGCTATTATTATCAGCGCGTGTGAGCAGAGCGTAGCGGAGCAGATCAGTGAAGGAGATCTGACCAGCGTCGCCCAGTACAGCTGCACTACAGCATGTCAGCGCTCAGTAACGCTACTGCAAACAGGAACAAGTACACTACACAGAAATTTCTTGTAAGCGCATTATTTGAGCGGACTTAGCTTTTCTGGTGAGCATGAGTGGTAAATGAGCAGAATGCACAGTGATAGAGCGGAATATTGAACGGAGCGTCATAAAATAAAATATTGGAGCAAATTTTCACACTTGTCATTTCCCTTGCTAACTCCATCTATATATAAGCCCTGTGTTTTCACTCTCTCACTGTGAAGTCTTGTTTGAGTTACACTGCATCTCTGAGTGCTCTCTCTGGTTACACGTGTTATGGTTTTGAGATTGTGCCTGGTTCCTGGATTTCCCTGTTTGCCTGTGTTTTGGAGTCTATTATTTGGATTGTTTGACCCTTTGCCTGGTATTTGGATTATGATTGTGGATTACTCTTATTAAAGCTGTGTTTGGATCTTCAACCCAAATCTTGGAGCAGTTTGTAAAACAAATACACTTTATTGAATTCTCAAAATAATGTGTTATTTATTATTTTATATTACTGTTCAAAACATCCCGGGGGCCAGATTGGACACCTTTGCTTGCTGTATGTTTGACACCCCTGATCTACATTGTAGACAATATCCAGTGAATCCAAAATGATTCTGCACTCAATTTCATAGGCATCTGTGAAAGATGACACACATGACAGTGTGCTGCTGTGTTTCTCTGTGTCTTCAGTCTCTGTAGCGGCTCCTTATTCACCATCAGCTGATCCTGAGGAAACTGGACTGACGTCTCAATACTGAGAGTCTACAATAAAACACACAGACAGTCATATACGAGTATGAGACTTTACTGCTGTCACATCACATCAGCAGATCCACTTCAGAAAACACACAGTACATTCGCATTACAGCCAGAGATCATAGATCACAGATTAATAACAGTGAATGATCAGTAACTTTCTCTTTATCATTTACACACAGAGACACTGGAAGAGATTAAAATATTCACATATTCACAGATCATCACAGAATTAAACACAGTTTAAAGTACGGAGACTAAAGTGGAGCTCAAATATTATCTTATATTCTCCAATTACACACATATGAGGTCTGTTACTAAAATGTTTAAATAATAATATACTCACACTAGCCTAACGTTTCCAGGTTATAATGCGGATCATCTTTCAGATCAGAGAGTAACTTCACTCCTAACTTTCCTATTTTATTCCAAGACAAATCCAATTGTCTCAGGTGTGAGGGGTTTGATCTCAGAGCTGAAGCCAGAGCAGCACAACCTTCATCTGTGACGCCACAATAACACAACCTGAGAGAACAATGACAGAATGTGAATTGTAGTTGTGTCTGTGTAGTTTGTTATTGACTCTGGTGTCAGAGCAGGTGAGGAGATATAATGTATAATGTATAATATAATATAATGTCAAGCATTGCCACATACTGCTGCTGAGAGAATGAGATTTGTGCATGTTGATGCTGTTTGAAACTGTCCTCAGATAGCAAAATTCCTAAGGCCCAGATCAGGCCCACACTGACACTCATCTGGCCCACATACCTCGTGGAATGATGGCACTTGGGCGGTCCGCTCCTGTTTGCCAGATTTGGGCCATGAGTAAGCCAAAGGAAGGCCCAATGTCAGCCATGAATAAACCAAATAAAGCAGAACTGGCCCAAATCTGTGCCACACTGATTTTAATTCTGGCCCAGATCCAACACTTTTCTCCGGCCCACATACTGTGAAGAATGATGGCACTTGGGCGGTACACTTCTGTTTGCAAAATTTGGGCTACAAGCAAGCCATAGGAAGGCCGCATGGCAGCTATGACAATAAATAAATAAACTAAATAAAGCATAACTGGCCGAAATCTCGGCCACATTTATTTTAATTCTGGCCCAGATCCAACACCTTTCTCCGGCCCACATACCATGTGGAATAATGTATTTGGGCAGTCAGGTCCTGTTTGCCAGATTTGGACCGCATGTAAGCCAACCAAATAAACCAAAACTGGCCCTAACGTGGGCCACAGTTGATTTTTATTCGAACCCTGGTCTTCCTCACATTCCTCATGTGGCCCACATGCTGCATGGAATGGTGGCATTTTGGCAGTGGCCCACAAGCAAGCCACGGCACAGCCACATTTTAGCTAATAATGAACCAAATAAACCATAAAGTTCCAGAAACGTGTCCTACTTGGTAAAAACGTCCTGACCCAGGTTTTACACAAGCAGCAATTCAAATATCACAGATAAATATTCAAAGACACATTCCAATACTTTAAAATAAGTCCTTCACAAGTTTGAACTTAAATGCGTCTCACTCAGACTCTACCTACACAGTAAGTCTGTAAGTGTCACGGCTATGCTGTGTTAAAGAGCGCACAAGGAAGATGAAAGGTTACATATAATAAGTCTTTAATCCAGCAAGGGTAAATCCAAACACAATGTAGCACAGCAACATTTAAGACATGTAGACATAAGACCAAACAAACTCAAAGTGAACATACAGGAGCTTAAGTACTCAGACCAAACAAGGATAATTAACTAGGCACACCTGAACAGAAAAATACAATCAACACAACAAGAGAAACAGTGCAAAAGGAAAACAAAGTCCAAATTAACAGAAACCTTGACAGTAAGAGCTATGATTATAGTGCACTTCTTTTTTTATGCTGCACAGTACACATATAAAAACTGCCATTAAAAGCATGTTTCAAAAAATAAATTGCTGCCTAGACAGCAACATAGTTGTTGGCCCAGATCCGGCCCACATCTGGCCAATGTAAAATCCATGCAGGCCAAATGTGGCCCGAATCTGGGCTGACACTGGTTGCTGGGTCTGGGTGGGTGTGTAGCCTTCTTAAGACTCATATCCAGATCATCATGCATCAGTTAACTGTGTTGCATCCTACAAATGTAGCCAAATTCTATTAAGCCATATTTACAATTTCAAACTTCTATTTCAATTAGCCATTGTCAAGTGCAGCATCCAAACCAAAAGTGGCCCTCATCTGTTTTATAATATATGGGGCATATTTGCCATGTCAAATGTGGGACAAGTTAGGATCACAGCCACATTAGCCAGTGCTCAATATGCCATATCTTTGCCAAAACTTGCCCAGATATGTTTTAGGATAACTGGGCCACATTTGTGGCATCATATGCAGGCCACTTTAGGCTCATAGCCACATTAGCCAGTGCTTACCATGCCATAACTTTGCCAAAATTGGCACAGATACGGTTTCAGAAAACTGGGCCACATTTGTGGCATCATATGCGGGCCACTTTAGACTCACAGCCACATTAGCTAGTGCTCACTGTGCCTTATATTTGCCAAAACTGCCCCAGATGCAGTCTAAGACAACTGGGCCACATTTGTGGCATCATATGCGGGCCACTTTAGGCTTAAAGCCACATTAGCCAGTGCTTACCATACCATATCTTTGCCAAAACTGGCCCAGATACAGTTTTGGATAACTGGGTCACATTTCTGGCATCATATGCAGGCCACTTTAGGCTCACAGCCACATTAGGCCCACAGCTACATTAGCCAGTGCTTACCATGCCACATCTTTGCCAAAACTGGCCCACATACAGTTTTGGATAACTGGGCCACATTTATGGCATCATATAAGGGCCACTTTAGGCTCACAGCCACATTAGCCAGTGCTCACTGTGCCACATCTTTGCCAAAACTGGCCCAGATACGCTTTAATATACCTGGGCCACATTTGCTGAAACATATGTGGACCACATTTGGTTTACTCCCTGAATTGCCTTTGTGCCACATTTTTGCCAAAGGTGGACCACATTTGGTTGGCACTATTTGGGCCATATTTACTATTTACCACATGGGCACCTTCAGACTTACATCCATTTTGTATGGGCCATAAGAAGGCCAGCAGTGCTGTATCATTGCCTTAAGTGGCCCAAATCCGCATGCTATCTGGGTCAGGCCTGAACAGACACACAAAGCTGAATGTGAGATATTGTTTCATAATGATATTACATCTTTACATCTCATTTATTAACTCTTGTGATCAAACACATCATTGTGTCATGTTTGGCAGCTTATAAACAAACAGAAATCACACATTAGTATCTGAACATTCAGAGTAAATCTTTGTGACATCTGTGAGAACACAATGAGCTCATGGGATTTCAGAAAACAGTGAAAAATAAAAGGAAAATAATCTCTTACACAGAGATGGGCAGGTGAAGGAGTATTAATCAAACTAGCAGAAGCAACTGAAGCTCCAGTAAATGTGTGGTGGCCAAAAACAGGAGCAAGAGCTCATGTGATGTGATGAAGATGAATGAAATGAACTTCATCTTTAGTCATTTGTGCTTAGTTTTAGTGTGTCTAGTCAGAATTCACATTAAAGGACACATCTTACTTAAGACAAAGACACAAGATTTATCAGAGAGATGATCTTACCACAGTATCTCCAGTTTACAGTGAGGATCCTCCAATACAGCACAGAGGAGCTTCACACCCAAATCTCCGAGTTCATTCCCAGTCAGATCCAAATCTCTCAGGTGTGAGGGGTTTGATCTCAGAGCTGAAGCCAGAGCAGCACAACCTTCATCTTTGATCACACAATATTTCAACCTGTAGAGAACAATGACACACTCTTCACTCTCTCAGATCAAGTACAGAAAGTACAAATCAAGGTGTGATCATTGGACTGAGCTTTAAAATGTCAAAGAACAAAAAAAAAAACATGATCATAAATCATCTAAAGTCTCACTCAAGAAAGATAAATAATGTATATAATAATAAATAATATTTCTTTATTGTACTGTCAGTATTTTAAACCAAATTGTCTGTCTTATAAAGACACACATACAAATCTGTTTAATCACACTATTCATTACACAGCTGAGTTTTATACTGTTATCTGTATTAATATGTAGTGGTGTGTGGTGTGTGTGTGTTTCTCCTCCATCACCCAAGGATAGTAAAACCTGAGATGACCTACACTGTGAGATATTATTTATACTTAGTGTGGATTGTGGTAAGGCAAGTTTATTTATATAGCACATTTCATACACAATGGTGATTCAAAGTGCATTACATAATAGGAAATCAAATGATCATAAAAAAATAAAATCGCAACAATAAAAAAAAAACTTTTAAAATGATTTAAAGATTGATTTAAAATGAAATTAAAACAGTTAAAATAGAAAATGATTATACATAAAATACAGTGGTAATCAGTTCAGACGTAACACAGTGCTCACTCAACAAATGCACAGCTAAACAGATGAGTTTTGAGTCTAGATTTAAATGTGGCTAATATTTCAGCACATCTCATCTCTTCTGGAAGCTGGTTCCAACTGCGGGCGGCATAATAGCTAAAAGTGGACTCCCCTTGTTTTGTGTGAACCCTTGGTATTTCTAACTGACTCGATCCTAATGATCTGAGTGGTCTGTTAGGTTTATATTCAGTGAGCATACAGTATATGCTATGTATTTATGTCCTAGGCCATTGAGTGATTTATAAAAGAGTAAAAGTACTTTAAAATCAGTCCTAAATATAACTGGACCGCAGGACTGGTGTGATATGCTCAGATTTTCTGGTTCTAGTCAGAATCCTGGCAGCAGCGTTCTGGATGAGCTGCAGCTGTCTAATGGTCTTCTTTGGAAGGAGACCATTACAATAATCCACCCTGCTGGTGATAAAGGCATGAACCAGTTTCTCCAAGTCTTCACTGGACACAAAACATCTAATTCTTGCAATGTTTTTGAGATGATAGTATGCTGATTTAGTTACTGCTTTGACATGACTACTGAAACTAAGGTCTGTCTCCAGAATCACCCCAAGATTCTTGACCTGATTTGGCAGATATTACTTACTCGTCAATGTATTCCAGTACATTACAAAACAGTACATAATAACATATTCTGTGTATATGATTCTATTCATTAAAAAACAGATGCTTCCTTATAATGTCCTTGCTTGTATCTATTCCTAAAGCCACTGCTACACCTGCTCCTAATCACACTGAAGCTGCAGCAAGACAGTCATGGTTTTGAGTTTGAGAACAATATGAGCTGCATGTGGTTGGTTCACCAGCCCATCTGATCAATGTGAGGACACAACAGAATTTTAATTATATACATGTTAGATATTTTATTTCCATGTTTTAAACAGTTTCTTATGTTTTCTTTAATATAAACACCTCTCTAAGCTAATATACAATGGAATAAAGGAGAAGAAATGCAGATTTATACTCGGGTTGGTCGGCTCAAAAGCCCACTGTCTTTATTCTGACACTTATCTGACTGGTTTCTTTGGTAATTTTGTCTGCAAACAGTCAAGTCTTTGCTAACAAGACAGGCCATTAGTAGTTAGTGTAAACAGACGATCCATTTAGAGGTTTTGCTAATGCAAACGCACAATGTTTTACTTTCTGTATCTCTGTACCTTGATTGACAGTTGTCTCATCCAATCAGTAGTAAGTATTCTGTTCACAAACAATACCTAATTTTTACATTTTGTCTGACTTTTCATTGTTTTCAGACTTTTTGGGTGATTTAGTTTTTCACTTCACAAATACTAGTTTAAAACGTATCATATATAATCTTACCACAGTATCTCCAGTTTACAGAGAGGATTTTGTAGTACATCGGAGCGCAGATTCACTAATTTTCCGAGTTCATTCCCAGACAGATTCAGTTGTCTCAGGTGTGAGAGGTTTGATCTCAGCTGAAGCCAGAGCAGCAAAACCTTCATCTGTGATGCCACAACTCAAACTGTAGAGAACAATGACACACTCTTTACTTTCTCAGATCAGATCAGTTTAGCAGAGATAAACACAAAACACAAATAAACATGTTTGATGGATCTGAGATCTAAAATGTAACAGAACAAAAACATGAGCCTCATTTAAGAAAGATTTAAGATAATATTACTTTGTTGCACAATGTCAGTGGTTTAAAGGGGTCGTGAACTGAGAAACCAAAATTCCCTTGATCTTTTGACATAAGAGGACATTGTGCTATAAAAATATCCTGTAAGTTTCAGAACTCAAAACTTTGTCGTTAGTCTAAAAACAGCTTATATTGAAGCCAGTCTGCAAAAAACGACAGCTTGTGGAATGTTCTACTCTATGATGTAATAGTGTGGATAAGCTCCGCCTCCGCAGAAGAAGATCGACATCGCTGCCTGTTTGGCCCCGCCCACCGATTCACGAATACAGTGTTTACGAGAGAGAGGCAAACATGCAGGTCTATGCAGAAACCAAACGATAAAGATGCTCTGAAGACATTCTGTTCCCAATGTTAGGAAAGAGTGAATGAACTTTATTTTTAATGAAGATCCAGACCGTGTCTTTTGCTCACTTCATTTTACCACGGATTCGTTTACAAACAAGGCACAATTTGACGTGGGATTTTCAGAAAGATTGAAACTAAAAGACTATGTTGTGCCGAATATATTGGATCTGATGAGGCACCACACAAGTGTAACTGTTTTTATTACGTGATAACTATTGCTTTGTCTCTTACAGGTTTTTGATATGTATTAAGTTATTTACAGTGCTTTGCTAAAGTATTCATACTCCTTAATTTTTTTCACGTTTTATGTTTCTGCCTTATGTTAACCTGCTTTAAATTACTTTTTTCCCACATACACCATATTGACAAAGCAAAAACAGAATTGTCACAACTTCATGAATTTATTAATAAATAAAACTGAAATAAGTACATTGCATAAGTATTCATACCCTTATTTAGCTGAAGCACTTTTACAGTCTTGAGCCTTTTTTTTTGTTTGTTTGATACAACAAGCTTTGCTCATCATCGTTTGGCAAATAATCTGTCATCCACCTCATCTCTTCACTTCTCAAGCTCTGTCAGGTTGGATGGGGCAGATGCACATTTTCAGGTTTCTCCAGAAATATTTCATTGGGTTCAATCCCAGGCTGTGGCTGGGCCACTCAAGGACATTCACAGAGTTGTCTATAAGCCACTCTTGCAGTGTGCTTAGGGTCATTGTCCTGTTGGAAGGTGAACCTTCTTCCCAGTCTGAGGTTCTGATTGCTCTGGACTGGGTTTTCATTAAGGCTATCTCAATATTTTGGAGCATCAAGCTTTTCTGACGAGACCCTCAGTCCCTGCAGCTGAAAAACAGCCCCACAGCATGAGGCTGATACCGGCATACTTTACTGCTGGGATGGTATTCTGCAATGTTTCCTTCAAACATTACGCTTAGAGGTTCATCAGACCAGATAATCTTGTTGCTCACAGTCTGAAAGTCCTTTAGTTGCTTTTTTGCAAATTCCAAGCGGGTTTTCATGTGTCTTCACTGAGGAGAGGATTGTGTTTGGCCACACCACCATAAAGCCCAGATCGGTGGAGTGTTGTAGTGATGTTTGTGCTTCTGTAGGTTTCAACTAGGGTGACCATCAACTTCTTGGTCACCGCTCTAACCAAAGCCCTTCTCCATCAGTTGCTCAGTTTGTCCAGGAAGAGTCTTGGTCTTATCAAACATATTCCATTAAGGGTAACAGAGACTACATGCTTCTGTGAACCTTCAAAGCAGTGGAATTTTTCTCTGAACTCTTCCCCAGATGTGTGGCTTGACGTAATCCTGTTTCTGAGCTCTACAGACAGTACTTTTGACCTCAGGGCTTGGTTTTTGCTCTGATATGCATTTTCAGCTGTTAGACATTTTATTAAGACGTGTGCTTTTCAAATCATACCCATTCAAATGAATTTGCCACAGGTTAATTTCACTCAAAGTGTAGTAACATCTACAAGCAATATGAATACTCCTGAGCTAAATTTATACTGTCCCAGATAAGGGTTTGAATACTTATTCAATATAATCATTTAAGTTTTTTTTGTTTTGTTTTTAATAAATTTGCAAAGATGTTAAAAACCTGTTATTTTCTTTACCATTGTGGTGTATGGAGTGTAGATTGATGTGGGGGAAAAAAGTAATTTAAAGCAGTTTAACATAAGGCAGCAACAAAATGTGAAAAAAAAAAAAAAAAAGGGGTATGAATAGTTTCGCAAGGCACTGTATGTGTTATTGACCTAAATCACTGCAGCGTCCATCTGTGAAGGACGTAGACTGTCAAACACACACAAGTGTTAGCCAATCATAGCCGTGGGCATTTACTTCCAAGTCTACAATCTCCCACATCTATTCAAACAGAGTGTTCTGATGAGGGGGGTCAAAAACAGGACAGAAAGTTGCCTATTACTTCTAAATTATAGAGGGGTTTTTTTTTCAAATCTTGATGACATTATAAGTGGACCTCAGAGAACAGTACAAAATAAAAAACAGAGGCAGTTCATAACCCCTTTAAAGGTGCCATAGAATGGAAAACTGTATTTACCTCAGCATAGTTGAATAATAAGAGTTCTGTACATGGAAATGACATAATGGATTTGCAGATCCTGAGCACCACTGACAAGCATCTGATCTTGTAAAATGTGTGGTAAGTACTGCCGCTCCATAGTATAAACAGAGTTTGTGCGATTGCGAATCTTGAAAGTGAAAGTAAAAAGCGATCGTGCATTTGAAAGTAGTTTCAGTGCCCGCATATTAATAGCGGCTCCCTGATGCCCGCATTTTATATACAGTATAATTACCTGACGATATAACTGTGCGAGAAAGTATTGAAATATATATTTCCTTCCTGCTGTGTGAGCTAAATGAGCTGCACTGTGAAACAGCCAATCAGAGCAGAGCTCACCATTATTATTCATGACCCTTCCAAATAAGGCAATAACAGACCGTTTCATTCTAGGGACAAATCCTAGGGTTGTAAATGAACATGTAAAACCGGTTCTGGAGATTGTTTGCCCTTACCTAAGCCACATACCTTCTGTGTAGATATCAGAGAATAATTTAAAATATTGTATCAATGAATTCTATGGCACCTTTAAAAATTACAATAACTTAAATTCCTTTTTTTGCAAAGACATTTTTAATTATTGACAAACCCAAATAATTTATTCATATGCCATTTCTCTGTTTTTGAATCTAACAGTGTCACTGATTTGATATAAACACATCAAAATACTGATGACCAAACATCTGCAGCACTGAAGATTTATGAGATTTTGACTTTGATTTTCTTAATGTTTTAACAGAGGCGTGATTGTTTCTCAGTGATACTTACAGAACTGATCTGGATTCTTTAATCACAGGCAGCAGCTTCTGAAGAACTTCCGTATTTGCAGGCTCATTCTTTCCTTCAACAAATTTATCAAGACAAAATTCATCCTCTTCTGATGTCAACAACACAAAAACTACAGCTGACCACTGAGATGAAGAGAGTTTGGCTCCCTGTATTGCTCCAGGTTTCAGATACTGTTGTATTTCCTCCACTAGTGAACGATCACCCAGTTCATTCAGACAGTGGAACAGATTGATGGATTTCTCTGGAGATTCAATGGTCCTGATCTTCTTCTTGATGTACTTAACTGTTTTCTCATTGCTGTCTGATCTGCTTCTTTTCAGTGTTATTATTCGTTGTAAGAGAACCTGATGAGACTCCACAGACAAACCCAGAAGGAACCGCAGGAAAAGATCCAGATGTCCATTTTTACTCCGTAGAGCCTCTTCCACAGCTCTCTGATGCAGCTCAGATAATGAAACATGTTCTGATGAATTGAGTTGAAACCAGACCTGAACTTTAGACTGTAAAGTCTATTAAGTGATTTGGTCAAACACATTTAAGTTGTGGTTTGTCCAGGCGAGGTGCACATATAGAGCTGCTAGATGTTCCTGAATGCTCAGATGAACAAAGCAGAAGACTTTCGCCTGATACAAGCCCAACTCCTCTCTGAAGATCTGAGTGCACAATCCTGAGTACACTGATGCTTCTGTCACATCAATGCCACACTCTCTCAGGTCTTCCTCGTAGAAGATCAGGTTGCCTTTCACAAGCTGCTGAAAAGCCACTTTCCCCAGTTTGAGGATCATGTCTTCATCTGTCACCTTCTTCTCATAGTCCTTCTCACGTTTGATGTTGGTCTGAAGGATCAGGAAGCGTGTGTACATTTGAGTGAGAGTGTTGGGAATCTCTCCACTCTCTGCTGGACTCAACATCTTCTCCAGAACAGCGGCTGAGATCCAGCAGAACACTGGGATGTGGCACATGATGTAGAGGCTCCTGGATGACTTCAGGTGTGAGATGATCCTGTCGGCCAGACTCTGATCTCTGATTCTCTTCCTGAAGTATTCCTCCTTCTGTGGCTCATTGAAGCCTCGTATCTCTGTCACTCGATGGACACACTCAGAGGGGACGAGATCAGCTGCTGCTGGTCTGGAGGTGATCCAGATGAGAGCAGAGGGAAGCAGATTCCCCACAATCAGGTTCATCAGCAGCACGTCCACTGAGACTGATTCACTTACATCACACAACCTCACAGCGCTCTGAAACTCCAGAAAGAGACGACACTCATCCAGACCATAAAGGATGAAAAACACTTTATAATTATCACTGGGTATTTCCATTTCTTTAGTTTCAGGGGAAAAGACATGAAGAAGATCTGAAAGGCTGAGTGTTTTGTCCTTCATCAGGTTGATTTCTCTGAAAGGCAGTGGAAATATGAGCTGGACGTCCTGATTCTCTTTCCCTTCAGCCCAGTCCAGGATCAACTTCTGCACAGAGACCGTTTTTCCAATGCCAGCGACTCCCTTTGTCAGCACAGTTCTGATGGCTTTGTCTTGTATGTTGGGCAATCAGAGTTGTCTTCTGAGGCAAAGAGGTCGTCCTCTGCCCTCCCGAAGACTGACCAGATTTCTTGAACCGTTTGACTACGTAGCGCCCATTCACCCGGGGCTACCTTGCCTCTGGACAGAATGTCTGCGCCATGGTTCAATCTGCCCGGCACATGAACCGCCCTTAGCAAAAGGAGTTCTTTCTGCGCTCAAAAAAGGAGGCGACAAGCCATCCTGGAAAGAGTGTGTGACCTGAGACCGCCTTGGTGATTGATATAAGCCACCACCGTCATGCTGTCCGACCGGACCAAGACATGGTGCCCTCTCAAGGCTGGAAGGAAAGTTTTCGGGGCTAAGAAAACCGCTAAGTTGTTTGATCACAACAGAAAAATCATTTGCAACAAATTGATTTTTTTTTCAGTTCTAAAAAGGCAAAACTTTGACAAAAATAATTTTTATTGTTATAATTGTGATTTCATAATATGTAGATATGAATCCAACTGAAAAAAACTTGTGAAAAGATATATTTTAGTTGGTCAAATAGCAAATAGTAAATAGTGGAGCTCTGCAGCCATCTAGTGGTAAAAAATGATAATTTTTTAATTTTGAAACTGCAATTTCCAAAATATGGGCAAAAATTTTACACTAAATTATGTCAAATGATCCATGTTATCCCCATGAATGAAAGTTAGAAATGTGGGTCTTTTATTAAGTGAAATTTACATAAAAAGCTGTTTTTTGTATAAAAACCTATATAAAAAATATTTTTTAATTTATTTATATAAATTTAAAAAAATATCATAAATCCTCCAAAAACTACACAAATGTGGAGTAAAAACATTAATAAACAGAGTAAAATTACATTTTGTTGCTTGGGGTCTCCAGAGACCCCAATGACCTTGAGTGCACAACCCAAAATGGGGACCGCACAAGGGTTAAAGGGTTCACTCAATAAACACTTACTGTGAAGTCTGTATTTATAATGCATAGCAACACTTTATTTTGACAGTCCACTTTAGACATTCTACTAACTATAATTAACCATGCAACTCCATGTCAACTAGCAGTCATTAGTGGACTAAATATCTGCTCGCACTTTATTCTGATGGACATTCTACTGACTATAAGTTACTTTGCAACTACATGTCAACTTGTTCTACAAACCCTTACCCGTAATTAACAGTCTGCTGATACTCTAATGAAAGCTAGTTGACATGTAGTTACAAAGTTATATTATACTACTTACAGTGGGGGGGAAAAAAATATTTGATCCCCTGCTGATTTTGTATGTTTGCTCACTGACAAAGACAAGATCAGTCTTTAATTTTAATGGTAGGTTTATTTGAACAGTGAGAGACAGAACAACAACAAAAAATCCAGAAAAAATGCATTTCAAAAAAGTTATAAATTGATTTGCATTTTAATGAGTCAAATAAGTATTTGATCCCCTATCAATCAGCAAGATTTCTGGCTCCCAGGTGTCTGTTATACAGGTAAGGAGCTGAGATTAGGAGCGCTCTCTTAAAGGGAGTCTCAGCTTGTTACCTGTATAAAAGACACCTGTCCACAGAAGCAATCAATCAATCAGATTCCAGACTCTCCACCGTGGCCGAGACCAAAGAGCTGTCCAAGGATGTCAGGGACAAGATTGTAGACCTACACTACACAATCTCCCTCGGACTGGGGCTCCATGCAAGATCTCACCTCGTGGAGTTTCAATGATCATGAGAATGATGAGGAATCAGCCCAGAACTACACGGAGGATCTCGTCAATGATCTCAAGGCAGCTGGGACCACAGTCACCAAGAAAACAAAGTGTTGTGGTCAGATGAGACCAAAATCCAGCTCTTTGGCATCAACTCAACTCGCCGTGTTTGGAGGAGGAGGAATGCTGCCTGTGACCCCAAGAACACCATCCCCACCGTCACACATGGAGGTGGAAACATGATGCTTTCGGGGTGTTTTTCTGCTAAGAGGACTGGACAACTGCACTGCATCAAAGGGACGATGGACGGGGCCGTGTCAGGGCCAGAACACTGAAAATGGGTCGTGGAGGGGTATTCCAGCATGACAATGACCCAAAACACACGGCCAAGGCAACAAAGGAGTGGCTCAAGAAGAAGCACATTAAGGTCCTGTACTGACCTAGCCAGTGTCCAGACCTTCATCCCATAGAAGATCTGTGGAGAGAGCTGAAGGATCGAGTTGCCAAACGTCAGCCTCGAAACCTTAATGACTCGGAGAGAGGATCTGCAAAGAGGAATCCCTCCTGAGACGTGTGCAAACCTGATGACCAGCTACAAGACACGTCTGACCTCTGTGAATGCCAACAAGGGTTTAGCCACCAAGTACTAAGTCATGTTTTGCGAAGGGGTCAAATACTTATTTGACTCATTAAAATGCAAATCAATTTATAACTTTTTTGAAATGCATTTTTCTGGATTTTTTTTTTGTTATTCTGTCTCTCACTGTTCAAATAAACCTACCATTAAAATTATAGACTGATCATTTCTTTGTCATTGGGCAAACGTACAAATTGATTCGATCAAATAACTTTCCCCCACTGTACTGTATACTTATTAGGCAACACTTTATTTCAACACTCCACTTTAGACATTCTACTGTGTTATAAGGGTATTCTTATAATGCATCCACAATGCAGTCTTAAATATATATATATTGTATGATCTTATAAATAATCTTAGTGGTAATGGTCATAATGCAATTTAATACTTTTTTTTTTTTTTTAAGAGTATGATGATTTATTACTCAATGAAGTTGTAATAGATTATAGTTTCCATAGTTAGCCTATGTGTTATTAGTCTCATATCTTGAGATTGTTTATTTAAGATCTGCACAGTAATAAATCTCATGAGTGATGAAGGTTGTTTATATATGTGTGTTAATGTTCATTCTCTGTGAGCTGGTTTGAAATCACTGGTAACACTTTTACATCTCAAACATGATGTTACTGAACTCTTACTGCAGTTTTCACACACTATATTAGCTCTAATCCATCTGTTATTATACTTACAAAGAATCTTGTCATTGTATTTTTTGGCTTCCCCCTCATAGTTCACTTTACCACATCTTTGGTCCTAACACTTTAATGGATTCATCATGGGTTGCTCTTCAGCTGACCTGTCTTCTGTTTCGTGTGTGTGTGTGTGTGTGTGTGTGTGTGTGTGTGTGTGTGTGTGTGTGTCAGTGCGGTTCCCTGAGGTCCCGCTGAACTCCAGGCAGCGACGGCCTCTCCAGAAGACCAGTCTTTCTGTGTCTCGGATGCTGCTGCGCTCCAACAGTGACAACAACCTGGTGACGCGTGCCGTGAGTCCAGAACAGCTCAGTCTGTCACCGCAGAAGATGCAGAGAGACCCGAGCGGACGGGGAAAGATGACGGGCCGCGGCGGCAGAACCGTCCCGAGCAGCCATTCCCTGTCCATCAGCCTGGAGGACGAGCAGAGCGCGCCGCAGAAATGGTAGGACAGAGCTCACCAAACAGAAACATTCAGCTTTTATCCCTTCCCATCACACACGTGTGACCCTGGACCACAAAACCAGTCATAAGGGTCGATTTTTTTTTAATTTAGATGTATGCATCTGTAAGCTGAATAAATGAGCTTTCCATTGATGTATGGTTTGTTAGGAAAATCATCTTTAAAGTTGTTCAAATGAAGTTCTTAGCAATGCATATTACTAATCAATAATGAAGTTTTGATATATTTACGGTAGAAAATTTACAAAATATCTTCATGGAACATGATCTTTGCTTAATATCCTAATGATTTTTGGCATAAAAGAAAAATGTATAATTTTGACCCATACAATGTATTATTGGCTATTGCTACAAATATAGCTGTGCTGCTTATGACTGCTGCTGTGCTGCAGGGACACATATGACTGTAGGTACATATTTAATCCAGATAACACATTTAGTTTAATTTTTGCAAGAAAATACAACTAAATCAGCCTTGGTTTAATTATTGTGAGTAAACTGATGCAACAGCTCTTTACACGTTTTAAGGACAGGACCCTTTTAAAACTAGACTTAAAACGTATTCATTCAGACTGGCTTTTAATACCTGGCAATATTGTGACATTTTTGTGTATTTTATGTATTTTCTTGTTTTCTATTTTACTTATTTTTTTGTAGTTTGATACTTTTGTTTTTACTGTTTTATTTTTGCTCTTATTGTAAAGCACATTGATCACCTTGAGTGAATCTAAATAAATGTTGATTGGCTGATTTACCATCCAATGCATGTTTAACAGATGTGAAGCTGTTTGCACAGCAGCATTGAATTATGAATGAAGCTCCAGTAAACACAACCAACGAATGAACCCGGTCCTCATTTGTTCAAATTTTAATGAGATGACCATCAGAGGACACACATCACTGTAAGATGAGTCCATAAAATGTGGAGAAAGTTGCATTGCATTTTTTTTTTTTAATTTTTTAATAACAATTGTGTATAATATGAGAAGAATGGGACAGAAAATTGAAGAATAACAATTCTAATGCACATAGTGCAGCTGTGGACATATGTAGCCCTGAAGTGAACACAGAAAGCAATGACAACATTTTTACAGTTCAAGTGTCAAACTAAAAGGCATCACGCAGGCCTTAAAAAATTGTGCTTTAGCTAATGTTATAGCAGATCAATTAATCAGCATAATGGACACATACACTGGTTTTAAATTTTTTTGTTTTTGTTTTTGTTTTTCAATTGTTAGCCCATTCTTATGTGTTTTTATGTATTTTATATGTTTTTGTTATCTGGGGGAAGGAGCTGGTATAAAAATAATTTGATTGAAATCAATGCATGTACAAAATTTACACTGAAGCCCATGTTTTTCAACCCACCACTGCGTCAACTTTCCATGACCGGTTTTATTTTATTTTCAAATTGTTGCCTTTGCTTTGGTGTAATAACACAGATCTTGACTATTTGACTATTTTGATATCAAACCCCACTGTGGTGGAGAGAGAGAGTTCAGCACGGATCAGCGGAGGATGGGTCAGAGTACGTATTGTTGGCAAGATCTGACCTTTTTTGAGCTTTTGATATACTTTAGATTATCTTGTTCATGTTCAACAGTTTCCAGCAGAGGGTGCTCTTTCGGGAATTAAACGACAGTAATACAGTGCTTGGCTGTCTCTGTGTGTCATACAGTCATGGCCAAAAATAGGATCAAAGAAGGCTGTGGAAATTAAACTGCATTATTAATCCTTTTGATCTTTTATTTTAAAAAAATCACAAAAATCTAACCTTTCATTGGATAATAAGAATTTAAAATGGGGGAAATATCATTATGAAATAAATGTTTTTCTCTAATACACATTGGCCACAATTAACGGCACCCTTTTATTCAATACTTTTTTAAACCTCCATTTGCCAGTTTAACAGCTCTAAATGTTCACCTATAACGCCTGATGAGGTTAGAGACACCTGACGAGAGATCAGAGACCATTCCTTCATCCAGAATCACTCCAGACCCTTTAGATTCACAGCTCCATGCTGCTGCTTCTTCTCTTCAGGTCACTCATGTTCTACAGGGTTCAGGTCAGAGGACTGGAATGACCAGCAGAAGCTTGGTTTTGTGCTCAGTGACCCATTTTTGTGTTGTTTTTGAGGTTTGCGTTTGGATTATTGTACGGTTGGAAGATCCAAACATGGCCCATTATAAGATTTCTAACAGAGTCAGTCACTTATTGATTTTTTATCTGTTGGTATTTGATAGAATCCATGATGCCATGCGTCTAAACAAGATGTCCAGGACCTCCAGCAGAAATATAGGCCCACAGCATCACAAATACAGCAGTATATGTCATTGTTTACACACACTTTATCCCTGTGTTCATCAAACCCATCTTGAGTGTTTGCTGCTAAAAAGCTCATGTTTTAGTTTCATCTGAGCATAGAAGCCAGTCCCGTTTGAAGTTCCAGTCGTGTCTGATAACTGAATATGCTGGAGATTGTTTTTGGATGAGCGAGGAGAATTATTCTTGAAACCCTCACAAACAACATGTGCTGATGTAGGCGCTGTTTGATAATATTTTTAAGGTTTTCTGACCCCGAGACTCAACTATTTTCTGCAATTCTCCAGCTGTGGTCCTCGGAGAGTCTTTAGCCGCTCAAACTCTCCTTCTCACCGTGCATTAGGACGATATAGACACACGTCCTCTTCCAGACAGATTCATAACATTTTATGTTGATTATAAATTCTTAATTATTGCGCTGATGGTGGAAATGGGAATTTTCACTGCTCTAGCTCTTTTCTTAAAGCCACTTCACTAATTTGTGAAGCTCAATTATCTTTTGCTGCACATCAGAAATATATTCTTTGGTTTTCCTCATTGTGATGATGATTAAGGGAATTTGGGCTTTGTTTTCCCTCCTATTTATATTTCTGTGAAACAGGAAGCCATGGCTGGATAATTTAATGTTCATAATCACGCTGGAGTGCTCAAAATTGTGAATATGAATGGGAATATACTTATTATATATTTTACTCATAAGAATTTCTAGGGGCGCCAATAATTGTGTCCAACGTGTATTTGAGAAAAACATTTATTTCATAATGATATTTCCCCCCATTTTAAATTCTTATGATTTTTGTGATTTTTTTTTTTTTAAATAAAAGATCAAAAAGATTAACAATGCAGATTAATTTTCACAGCCTTCTTTGATCATATTTACCAAGGGTGCCGACATTTTTGGCCATGACTGTATATTCTAATGTTTTATGTATTATTAACCCACTTACAGTATCTCACAAAAGTGAGTACACCCCTCACATTTCAGCAACAATTTTAGTATATCTTCTCAAGGGACAATACTACACTAATGAAACTTGGATATATTTTAGAGTAATCAATGTACAGCTTGTATAGAAGTACAAATTTACTGTCCTCTAAAAATAACTCAACATATAGACATTATTGTCCAAATAACTTGCAACAGAAATGAGTACACCCTAAGTGAACATGTCAAAACTGTGTCCAAAGTGTCAATATTTTGTAGGGGCACCATTGTTATCTGCCTTAATCCTCCTGGGCTTGGAGTTCAGCAGAGCTGTGCAGTCTGTGGCTGGAATCCTCTTCCACCTTCAGCTTGAGGATGTCCCACATGTGCTCCATAGGGTTCAGGTCTGGACACATACTTGGCCACTCCATCACCTTCAGCTTCATCAGTAAGGCAGTTGTCATCTTGGCAGTGTTTGGGGTCGTTATCATGTTGGAAAACTGCCGTTCGGCCCAGCACCAGCAGCACTCATGCAGCCCCAGAACATGAAGCTACCACCACCATGCTTGACTGTAGGCAAGACACAGTTGTCTTTGCACTCCTCACCAGGGCATCACCACACATGCTGGACACTATCTGAGCCAAACAAGTTTATCTGAGTCTCATCAGATCACAGGACATGGTTCCAGTAATTCATGCTCTTGGACAGCTTGTCTTCAGCAAACTGTTTGCAGGCTCTTTTGTGAGCCAGCTTCAGAAGATTCTTCCTTCTGGGACGACGGCCATGCAAACTGACTTGTTGCAGTGTGTGGCGTATGGTCTGAGCGCTGACAAGCTGACCTTCCGCCTCTGTAACCTCAAAGCAATGCAGGCAGAACTCATGCATCTGTTTTTTGAAGCCAGCTTCTGCACCTGATGCACAGCATGAGGTCTCAACTTCTTTGATCGACCCTTGTGAGGCCTGTTCCGAGTGAAACCTCTGTATGACGCTGGCCACTGTGCTGTGACTCAGTTTTAGGTTGTTACTGATCTTCTTATAGCCTCGGTCATCTTTGTGGAGAGAAACAATTCTGATTCTCAAATCCTCAGATAGTTATTTGTCATGAGGTGCATGTTGAACATCCAGTGATCAGTATGAGAGAACTGTACTCAAAGCACCAAATTTTAACTGCTGTAATATAAGACACACAAATTGGTATAGTCCTGTCAAGCAGACAAAAACATGAACATGATGAATAGGACGTGGCTTTGCATGGTTAAAGGACCTATAGCTGTACTCACTTTTGTTGCAAGCTTTTTTGACAATAATGGCTGTATGTTGAGTTATTTTCAGAGGACAGTAAATCTTTACTGCTATACAAGCTGCACATCGACTACTCTAAAATATATCTGAGTTTCATTTCTATAGAATTGTCCCTTGAGAAGATACACTAAAACGGTTGCCGAAATGTGAGGGGTGTACTCACTTTTGTGAGATACTGTACATTTACAGTTGATATGAATGCAGTTCTCAGAGAAGCGTTGCTTGTATGTGGAGTGAATGTGTTTCTGCTCCTGCAGTGCCAATGGCAGGCCGTGTGGCCAGAACTCCAGGAGAAAGCTTTACAGCGCTGTTCCCGGCCGTCATTTCATCGTCGTCCGCTCATACCAACCTCAAGCTGGCGGAGAAATCAGCCTGCACAAGAATGAAAGGGTCAGAGGTCAGAGGTCGAATCTCACTGCATGCACACGCATCTGAATCTAGATGTGAATTTCTCATTTCTCCTTTCAGTTTATAGAAGGTATTTTCTGCCATTTATAAATAAATCAATTAAATTATAAAAATGAAAACCAAATTAACAATTAACAATAAAATATGTGCCAAATGATTTCATTTTGTCTGTCACTGTTACAGTGCGTTGTCCCTGTCAAATTGAAAAATAAAATGCATTTGGTGATTTGGCATCTCGAGGCAAGACTGCCAATATTAAAACAGAAAATGCAAATACAGTTTTTACAAAGCTTTTTAACTCTTTCACCGCCAGCATTTTTGCTGATTTTCACTAAAATTTCATGGCCCCCAGAATATTTTGTTGTATGAATATCTGAATGTGTCATCAAAATAAAGATCAGACCCTCAGAAATCAGTTTTATTCTAGCTTTTTTTTTCTTTTTTTTTATCAACACTTGAGGTAGGTTTCATAAAAAAAATCAACATTTTGAGCAAAAACCATTTTTGTCAAATACTGCATCTGGATCATATTCAGTAATATTATCAAAGCAGCGATGCAGTAGATGCTTCCATCAGTATCCCAAAGCTTCACAGGCCTTTAACACTTTCCGGATCCACATTTCACTCTGTAACATCAGGCAGCTTTCATTTCTATGCGGTTAGTGTTGATGATCGCGTTATTTTTCATATGCATATGCTTACACATGAGATCGCTGGTTTCTGCGTCATCCTCGTCTGTGTTTTTGATCGAGTGATTCTAGACTAATTTGGGAGATGCGTAATAGCGCCCCCTAGCATATAACAGTGAGAACACGGAAACCAGAAAAATTCAGGGTTTGGCAGGGAAAGAGTTAATGCTCATGCGATAATTTTGAATGCTATTTAAATCATTTCATTTTCAAATTTGCATACAGATTTCTATAATGAAATCGTTAATCTGGTTTTCATTTTTGTAATTGAATTGATTTATTTAAAGTTGGCAGAAAACACCCTCCATATCAGTCGTCTGTGTTCCCTTCCTTCAGTTGTCTTGTGTCTTGTGCAGTTCTGAGTGTGGGTGAAGGCGGGTACTGGGAGGGCATCTGTCGAGGGCAGGTGGGCTGGTTCCCCGCCAGGTGTCTGGAAGAGATTCCTGTCAAACCTGACAAAGAGAGACCAAGTAAGTCTCTCAAGAGTGTCTGTGGTGACAGAGACCATCACAGGACTGTTTCCCATCAGGATGAACTGCTTGTGCTGCTTTATTCTTCACCTGTAAAGTTAAAAACCTTTGCTAAATATTTAGAGTTTCTGTAAGCTTAAACGAGTTGTTCATTGATCAGAGATTGTCAGTACATGCTGATCGAAGGCATCGATGTCCGACTCCTCCAGATGCTCTTGATCGGAAGATGATTTGTTATAATCTTGTCATTTGTTCACCAGAGAGCAGAATGGAGCGCAGCGACAGGAAAAAACTCTTCAGACATTTCACTGTCGGTTCCTATGACAGCATCGACAGGTAAGACCTCAACCGGACCTGATTGAAAGCATACAGTTCTTCTCTGAAAACCTTCAAGTCATGTTTCTGTAGCACTATACCGACTGTGTCAAAGTGGTTCACGGTAATAATCAGAAAAATAACAGTAAATTTGAGCATTTAGCTATAATTTTAATTATGATCCAGTGTTGTACCGTATTGATTATGAAAATTGTTTCTTGTTTCTATATCATTTTGAATATTTTATGCTTTTTATGAGGAAATGAAATTGCATTTGTGCATTTGATTTGTCGACTCAATTTAGTTTAGAAAAACCTTACCTTTGACCCTCAAACTAAATGAAAGTTAAACCAGTAAACCGTGGTCACAATTAATATTCATCAAGAGAGTCAACCCTAATTATCAATCTTGTCAAATGGAAGTTGAACATATGGCAGAAGGGTACTAGTCGACTAGCAAGAATACTATTTAAGTTGAAAGGACTAGATAATATGCTCTCCGCTGGTATACTGAAGTCTTTAAAGTTTCTGAGGCACCTGCAGGTTACAGAAAAACCACATGAATTTCACATGTGCAAAAGCACATGTGGTCACATGTGGCCACATATACATGTGATTCTGCACATGTGAAATTTCACTTGTGAAAACACGTGAAAATCACATGTGAAGTGTGTGCTTTGCACATGGGGAATGTGTGTTTTTGGAACATTTTCATGTAAATTTCCATGTGAAACCCATGGTATATTCCCATGTGAAACCCATGGTACTTTCCTATGTGAAACCCATAGGATCACATGTAATCCCATGAGATCACATGTAAAATACATGTAAATTCCCATGTGAAACATATATTTTCCCATGTGAAACCCATGAGATAACATGTGAAATACATGTAAATTCCCATGTGCAACTTGTGAATCCCATGTGAAATGTATATTATAAACCTGCTTGTGTTGCAATGTCATTGTGAAATCAATATTTAACTCATGCACAATATACACTCAAAAAATATTTAATTCTGTTAAAAACCTCAATTGTATAGTAAAATTCCATTACGTTTTATTAAGCAATCCTTACACACTATTCATATTATGAAGAATTTAAAAAGAATAACTACAGTCTAAAGCATTTATATATATCTTAAAGGGATAGTTTGTCCAAAAATGAAAATTCTGTCATTAATTACTCACCCTCATGTTGTTCCAAATAGATCTTAGTAAGATCTTCGTTCTTCTTCGGAACACAAATTGAGATATTTTTAAACATTTCAGTTGCATTGCTGTCTATGCAGGGTCAGAAAGCTCTCGGATTTCATCAAAAATATCTTATTTTGTGTTCCAAAGATGAATGAAGATCTTATGGGTTTTGAACGACATGAGGGTGAGTAATTAATTACAGAATTTTCATTTTGAGTGAACTATCTCTATAATAACTGGGAATGTGCCATTTCAGATTTGTTCATAACTAAAATAAATAAAAAGTTACTCAATCACAGTTCAAAGAACCTGAAAGTACACCGAGAGTCACTATTAAGAACAATTAACACAATATTTATTAATCTCTTTTGTAACTGTGTTGTATTTAGAGCTATAACAACTTGAGTCATATTTCCATAATGACATGAGATTTTCACAGGTTGGTAATGAAATTTGTATCGTCTGTAAAGAGGGCCACAGCAACATCTCCACTCATCAGACTTGTCCTAAATGAATGAATGAAAGAGAGATACAAATCACAAACAAATCCATGGTGTCCAAAAATAGTAGTGTTCAATTTAATTATTTTTTAAACCATAATTTATTTTATTATTATTTTATTTTTATTTAAAATAGTTTTTGACAAATAATCTCACAAAGACTGATGCCAAGCTAAAGGTCACCCAAAATTGAAAATGCAGTCATTATTTACTCTTATGCCATATGGCCTTTCTTTTTGATACCACAAAAGGGGAAATTAAGAAATGGTGAAAAATCAAACAAATTTTTATTTGAAAAATTCTGTTGGTCTGGTGTGGAGGACTGCGTTTGTGAGAATACATTTGCTCAACATTTCACTTCAGCTCACCAAGGAAAGATGAACATTGAAAAAATTTCAAGGTTTAAAACACTGCAAAACATGACTCTCAGAAAACTCAAAAGTATTACTCTTGTTTTGTCTTTTATGAGGTGAAGATCTCCAGACCAAAATAATGCAAGAACTTGATTTGTTGTTCTGATGGGCAGAAAACAACATATATTCACCTCAGAACATAAAGTATGTGCAAAATCTTCTAGGAGCCATGAGTCGCATGTGACTGAATTTAAGTTTTTGGGTGAGCGGTCCCTTTCAAATAAATGGCAAATTAGTTTGAACAAAACAACACAGATATAGTAACACAGATGTAGAAAAACCAATCAAATGTTGATGAACTGACTAAACAGCAATATGAGTAAAAACACTTTGGTATTTTGATGAAATACATAGAGTTGTCCTGTCAGTTAATCAAGGAGACTCACCGTGCAGGTTCTGAAAAAGCCAAACACACGGGAAGGACAGTGTGTAATCCTATAAAACAAACAAAAACACTGAAGAGTATACTGTTGACAGTGAAGTTACCTCAACAAACATGATTTTAAATATTCCAATCAGAAATATTCCAATCACAAATAATGTGTTCACATCTTTAATGCAACCAGAATAGAAAAATAGCAAAAGACAAAATATCAAATAGCAAAAACAAAAACCAAGTGTACTACTTTCAGTGACAGAATGTGTAATTTTGAAAAAGTCTTTACCATTTGGTGATGTGGCTCTGTTGAAATGCTTATCCCTAAAAGTAAATAGAAAGACATCAAGAACACAGTACTGACTGTATTTCCAAAGTGGGTCATTTCATCTTTTAAACGATCTTGTCAATATTGCTTCAAAACAATTAGTTGCTAATTATGTATGTAGCCATGTCTCAACGACTTGAGCGAGCAAGAGCCTAAAAGAAAAACTGTAAGTTAAATGAATGAATAATCTGGTAAATTAATGTAGCATTATTGCATTGACTTGTCAAATCTAGCCTATAATTTCCTGTTTCAACGATTTTACGTAGCTGTTTTCAAAACGTTGCATTTAAGACAATGTTTAAGTATTATGCAATTAAACTCAGCAAGTATAGATCACGTGCATAAATTCATCAGGCCTCTGTAACTATTTTAACACTTTAAATGTCATATATATAGTGTTAAAATAGTTACAGAGGCCTGATGAATTTATGCACGTGATCTAGACTTGCTGAGTTTACTCACATAGTTATAACTGCATAATACTTAAACTTTGTCTTAAATATATTAAATACAACGTTTTGAAAACAGCTACATAAAATCGTTGAAACAGGAAATTATACATTAAATAGTGTAAAACGGCCAGCATGTGGCGAGCGAGTAATCAAACAGCTGATTCATTCATTCATTCAACGGTAACGGACAGTGGTGGCTGATGGAGTGGCAGCTGCCTCTTGCAGTGCAAAGGTTTTACTACCTGTCCCAAACTGATTTCTCCCACGGTCAAAGTGGGACATTCGCGTGAAAATTGGCCGACCAACGGTGACTGTGACCGCGCTTAACCAGCTTATTTCCGGTCGAAATGACCGCACATACAATTGGCAAACAGGACGCTAAGTTTCAAACGTTTGATGCAGAAAGTATGAAATGTTTTAAAATATAACACATTTCAGCTATAAAAACTGAAATTCAACATTAAATGTGTAAACACTACTAATTAAAGACATTTTAGCTTACCTTTCCCTCAGCGTACAGTGGTAGATGACCGTTATAGTTCGAATGATGAGCACGCGCAGAACTCCCACTTCTTCAGTCAAAATTTCAAAATGGAATAAGCGTTATTAAAGACTATTTGGCATTATGAATATGATTTCGACCAAATATTTACCATTTTTAAATACACAGTCTCGAATGGATGTTTTATTTCCGATCATTTCTTCCCCGGCATCATTGTGGCTGTCAGCAGCAGCCGTTGGATGAGAGGAAATTACGTCATCACCATGCTCGCAAATTCAAAATCCTCCTTTCTGTAATGAGCTTTTTTTATTTTATTTAATTATTTATTTATTTATATTTATATATATATATATATATATATATATATATATATATATATATATATATATATATATATATATATATATATATATATATATGTTTTTAGGGGTTGTGAAAAATGTTAAAGGTACATCTATTGTAAAATATTATGTATCTATATTTTGCGTCTTGTGATTATTATTATTATTATTATTAATATTAAGAAGAAGAAGAATTTATTAATAATATTATTGTAATGTTAATAATATTAATTTTATTAAAATTGTTTTGTAATGTTGTTCCTCAATAATAATAAAAAATTAGGTGAAGCTTATAATATATATAATACATATTATAATATATATATCGTGTGTGTGTGTGTGTGTGTGTGTGTGTGTGTGTGTGTGTGTGTGTGTGTGTATTAGTTATTATGCTACCTGATGATCAACAATTACAGGTACAAGCTAATAACAAGGTGTATCAAATGAGCACTTATTAATAATAAGTGGTATGTAATGTATAATTGATAAATCATATATCAGTATGAACTTTATTTTATTTAACTTTTATTTTACTAACTAGCTTATATAGCCAAAGTAACTTTGCAACTACAGTAGCCTACATTACAACAAATAAAGAAAGCTACAAGGGACTTCAATGGGAAGCAGGAAATAGGAACAAACTAAAAGTCAACATACAGTGTGAAGCTGAAAATGCACAGTATTTGTTACATGTAGCTAACATATGATCCACATGTGAAAACCTATTTTAACACATGGAAACATTTTCCACATGTGATCCACATGTGCCACATGTGCTCTTATGTTGCAACATGTGGTGACATGTTGTCTTCATGTGATCACATGTGAAAAATATATGTACACAAGTGATCACACGTGGAAAATATATGGACACACGTGATCACACGTGAAAAAAAATGTATGGACATGTGATAACATGTGGAAAATATATGGACACATGTGATCACATGTGGAAAACATGTTAAATTCATGTGGTTTTTCTGTAAGGGTGGTTATTCTTGGCAGTGCAGACTCTCGCAGATCAGCTGTTGCCACCCGTTCTGTGTTATACGGTATCGTACTGTATTTAAGGCATATGCCACATGACCAGCCACGCAAGAAAACATCTGTGGGAAGATGTGATCAAAAAGACAAGTTGTCCTTGTTGTTAAATAGATTTAAATAATAATAATAATAATAATAATAATAATAATTTAAATAACTTATAATCTTAACCTTGGGCCTCATTTAAAAAAAAAAAAAAAAAAAAAAAGTCTTAAAAGCAGCCAGAACTAATTCTTTAAGTTCTCTTTAATGGAAAAATATGCTTTTTCATTCATTCGTTCTGCACATGGCTGCAGCAAAAGGACAAAACCTAACCTGTCTTGGAAAACTCTTGGGGGGAAAAAATACATTTAAAATTGTATCATTTTGAAGAGAGGTTAATGATACTTAATATACTGATGTAGCTGTCCTATACACCAATTCATAAGAGATACAATTTGCTCAGGCTAATGGTTTGTGTGTATCTTTGTGTGACTTTTTTTTTTTTTTTTGTATGACATTTAAATTATTTTTAGAATTAAAATACATAAACAAACGTGTTAATGTCTTAGAACCTTAGGCCTATACACCTCTTTATGCAGGCACTGACATTCACGATGTTACAAATATTTTGAGTGTCCCTTATTTTCCTATAAAAATAAAAATAAAATAAGAAAGAAAAAAAAAGCACGATTGTCCCTTATTTTCCTTTTCTGAAGTTGGCAAAAATGACGCGCGTCTGTGACACATGCGTCAGACGTCGCTGGTCGTTGCATCGCGTCTCACGCTGAGAGCGTCGCGTTATTGAGGCATAAGAGCAGCATCTGAACGCGTCCGGAGCTCGCGGTAATGATGGAGAGACGCGAGGAACGCGCGCGTTTATGATCATCGCCATTCATCACCGGAGACATCGAGTGATCGATACGGATCGATACAGATGATCTGTCATGATGAGCCGCGCGGCGGTGAGGATGAGGAGGATGATGATGATGAAGGGCTTGAATAACGCGCGTCATTTCCTCCACAGCGACTGTGTGACCGAGCAGAAAACAGTGGTTTTACTGAAGCAGGAGAATGAAGGCTTCGGGTTTGTGCTGCGAGGAGCTAAAGGTGAGACCTCATCTTCATCATCATCTTCATCATCATGAAACATTCAACACTCACCACGTGCAGATATTAAAGCACGCGAAGGTTGTCACGCGCACACACACACACACACACACACACACACACACACACAATGATGAAGAACACAAGCATTCAGACTAGACATGATTATCAGGTCTGAGCTCATTAGTCTCTTCTGTAAAGGAAGTGCACTTAATTGTGTGCAGCTGTAGTGTACTTCAAATCTTAGAAGGATATTTTTGCATTAGATGCAAAAGATGATGTAATATTAATGAAATAAAATACCACTTTAGTGACTTAGAGAGACACTTTCATGACTTTCTTAACACACTTAAGCAGACTTTTTTAAAACTGCACTTTGTAATAGATGTCAAGATGTACGTTTACATTTTAAAGAAATTTTATTTTAAATAATTGTTTTAATAACCTTTGTCGTGTTTGAATGTTGACTAACAGACTAAACCACATGTAAACTACATGATTATAATCTTAACTGTAGTGTGCTATTTGAAATTACATTTAAACAATGTATTTTAAATCTACTAAACTGCTAATGTGCAAATACATTTAACAAAAGTTTCCATAGAAATTACATTAAATTCTATTTTAGTTGATCATAAATGTCAGTGAATTCAGCAGTAACTTTAATCATATTTCAAAGACAAAAGTAGTAATTATGAAATTACATATAAAGATGCAGTGAAAACATTACATTGTTCACACTTATGTATATTATTTTGGGCTTTTTAAAATTATGCTAAAGTGTGCTGCTTCTTCCCAAAGAGTCTTACGAGCATTTCATCTATCAGACGGTACGAAAGATATACACACAACCACTTTAACTCGACCAAGCAATGCTTCATTCTGTTCAGTCTGTGTGTAAAAAGATCACATTAGCAATTAAAGAAAAACACTTCAGCAAAACATGATCAGCTCAAATTTTACTGTTAGTTCACTGTATGAAGAATTTTTGTGTATAATATGTCACAGTTCACTTTATTTTGCTATCCTCACTTACATAAATGAACTATAGTGTCCTGCACCCACTAGTAAAAATATATATATATAAAAAATGATATCTGGTGTCAGAATAATTTTCTGTGTAGGTGGCTTTCGTCACAGCTGTTTGTTCACGTCTCCCTCATGAGTCTCAGTCACTCTTTATTGTGAAGGTCTCCCAACAGACTTTACTGTAAGCAACTTGGCAAGTACATGTCAGTTTATTCTAACCCTAACCCCACCGGTCTGAAACAGAATGTGTGAAAGGGAGCATCACGATCAAGTGAAACCCGTCTGTAATCGTGGAAGATTTTATAGTACGGTACGTTACTGTAAAGCAGTGGGATCTTCAGCAAGCCTCTCTCTGCTCACCGCGGCTGATTTATGGGAACTGTCAGTTGTCACTGTTGGTTTGTGTAGTGCTCTCAGAGAGCTGGTGCGTCTCTGCCGAAGGGAAGGAGCAACTCGGTGAAATCCACACACTCGCACATGAAAAATACATGCAGAGGCTTTTATATTTCAGTAAATACACTCCTTTGTGGCTTCCGTTCCCCTTTGTGTGTGTGTGTTAATGTAGTTTGCTTTTGTCATGAGAGTTAATCTGGGGTCAGATTGTACTTTGTGAGTCGCTGAGAGCGTGCAATAGAAATAAATCAGACGTCACATGAAGTCGGCATCATCATAACACGAAGGCTCTGTTGTTTTTTGGGTTCCACAGCAGACACACCCATCGAGGAGTTCATCCCGACCCCTGCGTTCCCCGCGCTGCAGTACATGGAGTCTGTGGATGAGGGCGGCGTCGCCTGGCAGATGGGGCTCCGCACGGGGGACTTTCTCATCGAGGTGAGAGCCCTGCGTACTGTACACTACGGTGCCCAGGAGGGGACATGTTCGGTTCACTTGGTTTTGTCGTGGGAACGTCTTATTAACTCGTGGGAATGTGATGATATGTCCTGGCCACAGCACAATTAAGTGAACCGAACATGTCCCCTCCCGGTCACCGTAGATCTCATGCTTCTCTGCGGGGCTGGAAATCAAGAGAAATGTGCAGATTCTGGTTTGTTAACAGTTCAGTTAATCATTATTTTGATAATTTGCTGAAGGAAAGAATTGGCAATATTTAAAAATAATAATAATAATAAAAATAATTCTAATTGCAGAGTACAAAAAGGAATCACTCTGTAAATAGAGACCCACAGTAGTTTAGGGACCAGTTCTCACTATTAACTAGTTGTTTATTAGCATGCATATGACTAGCATATTGGCTCTTTATTAGCACTTACAAAGCAGATATTAATGCCTTATTCTGCATGATCATATTTCATTTAATCCTACTCCATACCTAAACATAACAACTACCTAACTAACTATTAATAAGCAGCAAATTAGGAGTATATTGATGCAAAAGTCATAGTTAATCGTAAGAATTGGTCCCTAAACTAAAGTGAGACCAAATATTGAGAATAAGACCTGAGACCCAGCTCACAAAGGGAGTTTAAATGACTTACTAGGTTTTTTGATTGTTTTTCAGTGGTGTTCACTGCCATAATAACACAACTCATTTGAGCAGATTTTGTATTTTGAGAGATCTCAAATCATAACTGGAACAAAGTGACACTTCTGTGACTCCACACTGTGTTTCCTGTTAAATCTCCGGCTCTAAACTAAATCAGTTCACAGTGACGGATTTGAGACTCCCAAACGCTGCACAATTATATTTTCACAATTAACAATAAGCTTTCAATTCAAAATGAATTAAACAAACTTTAGAACTAATATATGAAGACAACTAGCTTGCATATCCTTTTTTTAAGCTCAGTGTAAACCTATATAAATGAAATTATTCATGGTTTGATATCTTCCTTCAGCTGACTCTCTTCATGTTTCGTGTGATTGGCTGCTCGCTGCAGATGATCACATGTTAAATCACAAACTCAACATCAAACCCTGAGTTCACAGAGAATGTTTATAGTGAGCTTCCTTTGTGGAATTGGGTTTGTTTTTTTTTTTGTCAGATGAATGATATTTGCTCTTCTCATCACCTCTATTTACATCTTTATTATCCCTATAAAGAAGACATCCAAATGAGAACGTCCTGAAACTTAGGGTGTATTCAGGTAAATTTGGCCACTTTTTTCACTGTCATCTTGTTTAAATTAAATTATTTTTATAAAGATATTCTTTTATCTCAACTTGGCCATATTTAATGGCCGTAGGGTTGAAACTGTAATACAAATGTAGGTCGATCGGCACTGCGTTTAGAAATCAGGTCAAATAACCATATGTTCTCACGGCCTGCATGTAATATACATGCATGAGTTAAACCTCAGTAGACTTTGGTTTCGAATGATTGTAATTAAATGTCCTCTTCATCCAGAACCCTGTTGGTTCTTGACTGTTTCAGTGCAGTGGTTCAGAGCGATCAAACTGAATCACAAATGGGTTCAAGACCGTTTTGCTAAATGGTTTGGCCAATTCACTGAAAAGAACAGACTCCAGGGCTTTTCACACTGAATGTAAAAACATTAATTAACGTACATAAATTTTCAAATGTGGCTTGGTGCTACTTCTGTTTGTATTTTAAGATGTTTTCTTTTAAGCATTATAGATATTTTGTGTTTCTGGCATAGAACCAAACTATATTTATCTTAATTTAATGCTGTATATTGAGCAGCGGATGATATTAAATCCATATGAGACACATATCGTAGGAAAAATGCATTGTTGGTCAGCGCCACCGAGCGTGCAGGCGTTAATTAGCAGAAGGCGATCAATGGTTTCGCGCTCGGTGTGAAAGCAACGGTCGTCGGCGATTCGCCTCACTTTTTGGCATCGCGCTCAGTGTGAAATGGCCTTCAGAAGAATGATTAATTTGTGTGTGATTTTAAATAGAGATGTCATAATTGCTGAAATATTCAGAGCACTGCAGGCGCCACTGGAATAACTCTTTCAGTGAATAATTCACAAGACCAGGAACATGCATTAAGAAAGTCCACAGGCGGTTTCGGCCTCCTTTTGGACCTGCAGCTGCAGTAGTAAACATCTTCCATTCACCTCTTCAGATCCTTCAACCTCAGACAGAAACAAGTAATGACCAGTAACATCCTGAGCAGCGTGATTTCTGTTACAGGTCAACCATCAAAGTGTGGTGAAGATGGGACACCGGCAGGTCGTTAGCATGATTAAACATGGAGGAAACCGACTCGTCCTTAAAGTGGTGACGGTGAGCAGGAATCCCGAGCAAGAAGACAAAACCCGTAAAAAAGGTACTAAACTCTTACTGCACGTGTGTAATCAGGACAAATGATGAACAGAAAAGGCCTGTTTTGAGATGTGTGTATATTTACTGACAGACGTGTTTTGAATTGTCGTAGCTCCTCCTCCACCCAAGAGAGCCCCGACAACTGCACTCTCAATGCGATCCAAGTCCATGACATCTGAACTAGAAGAAACAGGTGAGTTAAATCACTGCTATTTCAAAAGGAGTTCTCTCTTTTGAGTAGTGTTTGTGAAGTCAAGCATCACTATTACTATCGCTTTGATTAGGGTTAGTGATCTGATCAATCCCTAAAGGCTGCTTTATACTTCTGCGTCGGCCCATTTTCAGCCCAAGAGTTTAATTCACGAAATCCAGTCCTTTTGGGTTTTTTGAATGCCTGGGATAAATGAAGTGACAGTTCAGTTCTTTCGATCTGTATATAAAAGGTAGTAACATCATAAGGATTGGGTGGTCATGTGTTATAATGTGACAATCAATGTTATGCCACTGTTGATTGAGCTTACTTATATTGAACCGGGAATATTCCTTTCAAAAGAACCTAATCATGAGGCATTCGTTCGTGATTCATCCTGCACTGGTCTCTGTGTGTTTGTTGCTGTGTGCATCCAGGAGGGATGATGCAATATGCATTATCTATTTATTGATCATTATTTATTGTTTACTGCAATGCAAGCACTAAGGATGTTCCGTACTTGTTTCCTTTACACTGCATCACAACAGTGCCAAAATTGCCAAACTGTTGTAGAAAAAGGAGGCCTGTGTTAAAGATCGAATGAAATTTTTACTCCTGTCCCTTAGACTTTTCTACCTTTTGCAGATAAATTTGAAGAGACCGTGACAACACAGAAGCTTGGGCATGAAAAAGGATCATTGGACAAAGTTGCCACGATCAAGCCCCGCCCCTCAAGTCGCTTTTTGGTCTCACCCATGGATTTTAATGTAAATTGCTTTTGTCTTGTACTTTAAAATTAAACATGCACACCACTTTTAAATTATAATCATGATGCATAATTATACATAAAACTGTCTTATCATCAAATCTGTTTTACAGCCATCCACGTCTGAAAGGCCAGGAGTTGCTGTAGTTCCCCCCAGTGTTCCTGGAAGATCCCATGGAAGTTATGTTCGTGTGCAAAAAAGCTCTATGAGAAGACAAAAGTCCATTGGTAAATATTTACTTGCTACTCAACTGAAGATGTGAAGATGTGACTGTAAAAATAAAAACTTAGCAAAAGCTAAGCAGCTTATTCAGGTGTTGGTCTAAACATGTTTCTTTCTTAAGGAATCGCAGGAGAAGAAAAGAAGTTCCTGATAGCTCCACTGCTCAAGTTCACCAGAAGTCTCTCTATGCCTGACACTTCTGAGGATATTCCCCCACCTCCAGGCATCTCTCCTCCGTCCCCACCTTACAACAGTACTCCTATGGCACAAGGATATGAGCCCAACCAGCCCATTTACACACAGAACTCAACAGGCAGATGCCACACTATAGACAGAGACCTGGTCGGGTACCATCGCCTGAACTTTGAACAATATGACTGTCAAACTCCTTTGGCTGCCCAGCAAAACATGTGTTCCCATAACAGGGCTCATGTGCCAGAGAACCCATATTCAGACATAGTTGGCAAAACCTTGTATATCCCACCAAAACCAGCTCGTAGGAAGGGTATATTGGTAAAGCAGCCAAATGTTGAGGATAGCCCTGAGAAAACCTGTTCAATCCCAATACCAACCATTATTGTCAAAGAGCCTTCAACTAGCAGCAGTGGCAAAAGCAGCCGAGGAAGTAGCATGGAAATTGAGACTACCGCCTCTGAGCTGCCAGGCCAACTACGGCCAGACGGCAGTCACAGCGTGAACAACCCTTTTGCAGCTGCTATTGCAGGGGCAGTACGTGACCGTGAGAAGCGTCTTGAAGCACGTAAGAACTCCCCAGCTTTCCTGTCGATGGATCTCGGAGACGAGGATCCATTTATCCCTACCCCTCGTTTACGCCAGTCTATGTCCATAGATGAAGGCATGTTTGCCAGCGATAAGAGTTTACAAAAGCTCATGGGTCCACCGGCTTCTTTAATAGAAGTCCAGCAAATTGGAAGTGGAGGCAACATGAATGACTTTACTCTCCCAGAACCAACAACTGAGCCCCTCACAACACGCACCAGGAGTTTCCCCAATACAGACAGTCCCGTCACGCTCAATGATGGAGATTTCCAAAACCAGACATCAGGAAAGGCTCGTGATATTTGTCCCCACTTGTCTCTGGGTCTAGCTGCAAGTAATAGAGCTCTGAAGGAGCAAGTGCAACCCCCTCTTCCTCCACCTAAAGGAGAACATCACAAAGCAAACCTCAACCAGCCACTCTTCATAGACACCAAGCTACGGTCCAATATTGAAGCCAACTTTGTTGCCACCGCTTCAGTGGGTCAAGGAAAAGATTGTGGAGGTTTGTTTAGACACACAAGACAGTCCAATCACGAAATAGAAAAGGCAAAGGAAAGTAATCCATCCGAGCAGGTGAAAAACACCAATAACACATCGCAACAGAAGTCTGCAGGGCTCCTCATGGTCCACACACAAGATAAGGCCAAGCCACAAGTAAACAGTCAGCCTGATAGATTAGAACAAGAAGAGTCCTCAGGAATGGACAATGCACCCATTGATTCCAACGTCAAACGTACAGCCCCCAACTCCCAGCCACCTCATACAAGGAACGTCATCACCTCTGCCACCTCTTTGGAGGAGCCAGTCAGGTTTTCCTGTACCATTCCTCCTCCCCCAATGACCTCAGTGGATATTGATGAGGAGTTTGAACCCTTGCCTCCACCTCTGGAGTTTGCCAACAGCATCGATCTTCCTGAGGAGCAGGTAGCAGAGATTCTCAAGCAGAAAAAGAATAACGCAACAATTGGACCTGCTTATCATTCACGGGCTTCTACAACTGACGGTGTGGAGTCCAAGTGTCTTTCGGGGCTTGTAAACTGCATGACTCCTCACACCTACCCTCCACCACCTCCAGAAATGTTTGAGCCCGTCACAGACTCAGGCATTGAGGAAGCAGACAGTCGGAACAGTGGGGACCCTCACTTTGAGGCCAACAGTACAATTTCCACAGTGTCCAGTATCTCTACTCTTTCATCAGAGGGAATTGACGACACATGTATAGCCTATGCAGACGGGCAGATTCTTTCGATGGACAGACCACCTGTTCCACCAAAGCCAAAAATGAAGCCCATAGTCAATAAAAGCAATGCACTTTACAGGGACTCTTTGATGCACGAGAGCATAGAGTCCTTCGGACAGCCACCTCCAGCCCCGCCGCCACCCCATGGTTGTGGAGCACAATCTGAGCTTCGCAAAAAGCTTGCTCAGCGAGGCACTAAACTATGGGACCCCCATGAGCTCCCGAACCCCCTCAATACAGATTCTAAAGCCAATGTGATCAATGAGCTTAGCTCCAAACTTCAGCTGATGAACAAGGACAGATTTCCAACACAGGGAGGGTCACCACCTGCAGGATCCAGAAGTATTGGATCAAGGTGAGCAGCACAATAACAGCCTAGTCTGACTTCTGTGCAATATTCCTGAACAAAATAAGCAAATGAGATCAGAAAAATGTGGTCAAAATTAAGAGGGTCTCTTGTCTCTAGCTATATACAAGCTGTCAAAAGAAACAGATCACTAGTGGACTAGAACTAGAAAGCTGTGTTTATTGATGTGTAGATTAGACACTCCTGGGGTAGATCAAGGACAACAAATGAAATAAGATTAAACCTCAGCCAAATGTTCCAGCTATGAGGTAATCTTTTATTGCAGGGGTAACAAATCTTGAGGACACACATGCCTGTAATTTTAAAGAACCCTGAACACTTTTGGCTCATTTCCACCGAGCTGTATGGGTCAGTACAGTACAGTACGGTACGACTCGGGACGGAACACCCTGCCCCAGCTTGCGTTTCCACCACCTTCAGTACCCTTACTTGACAGGCGTGGTGTATGCCGGAAAGTAGCGATCGAAGATAAAGCGCAACTCTGCCTCTTTTTTGTTAAATGTCAGTTTTAATGAACAATAACAGCCATTATAAAAGAATAAGTACAAATTATAAGAGGCTTATATAAGAGGAAATAAAGACAAAAGCAAACAATTCAGTCAAACGTATGCTACAAAGTCAGCGCTGTACTACAGCAAAGTTCAAAATAAATATATAAAGTTAAACATAACTTTGTGCTCAGCCAAAACGATATGATCAGGAACAAATAATAGATTCATGAGACCACAAATGCCAATTAAATATACCCAAAATGAATTGTCTCTCACTACAGAGACATCAGAGCCAGCGGTAAATGTTGGAAGGACCAGCCGAGCTAAGCCTGCTCGAGGCGGATACATGAGCACTGAGCGCAGATTTGAGTTTTAAACAACTAAATTCTCACCTGAAAAACACTTAAAACTACATTTCATGACACAACAACAGTAATATTTTGAAAATTATGCAGGTTTTTGGGCAATGATGTTTCACAAGTCCACAAAAACAGACTAGAACTCATTGAGAAACGGCTATTGTCTGTGAAAATATAAAATTATAAAATACACATATTTTTTGTGTTTGCCAACTCTGATGTAAATAAGCCCAACACACATGGAAAGCAGAGCAGAACGAGTGAAGGATGTATCCCCTTGTAGCACACACAAGTGACGGTTCTAGTCAACCAATCAATGTTCTGCAGTGAGTTTAGCTCCACCCTTTTGGTACCCTTTGCTGTGCTAGGTACCCCAACAGAAGGATACCAAACAAGTGGTATGGTACGGTTCGCTATTTTGGTACCATTCACAACTTCTGACAGTGGAAATGGACATAATTGCGTGCCGTACTGTACTGTACTGAACCGTACCGCTCGGTGGAAACGAGACGTACGATCCTGGTTCAAGTGTTTGATTAGGGCTGGAGCTGAATTCTGATGGAAGGTGTCTCTCCAAGAGCGGGACTGGACAAACCTGCTTTAATGGAATTAAGATACACCAAGATAAATTGTTGAGAATGTTTGTTAGAGTCATGACCTCTGTAAGAATATATGAATTGGTGAATTTGCAATACTAAGAATATCCCAGCATGCAGTTCGTCTGTCATTTTATCTCCTAATCTCTCTTTGTCCAGAAACTGAAAAATATGTTTTGGTTGCAAATTCTCCATATGTTTCATCTCATGAAATTTGAGATGAACTAACTAAACAAAAGAGTCAAAGCAAAGTAATTTGGACACTTGTGTTTCAGAAGATCTGGGAGCACATTCTGAGACTGGAATTCCTGCTCAGACAAATGTCCTTGTATTTTTAATGATATAAAGGTGTCTCAACACTGAACTTAATTGAGTGATCTGTTCATTCCCTTTGACTTGACTGTGCAGTGGTGTCCTTTGAGCCACATGTATTGACATAGGCCCTGTTTGCACTTGGTATTAAAGGGTTAGTTCACCCAAAAATTAAAATTAGTCCATGTTTTACTCACCTTCAAGGCATCCTAGGTGTATATGACTTTCTTCTTTCAGATGAATCCAATCGGAGTTATATTAAAAATTGTCCTGGCTCTTCCAAGCTCTACAATGGCACGGGTGACTGTTTTTGTTCAACAGTGCAAAAGTAGGCAAATAAAGCACATGCATCCATAACAAAATGTGCATCACACAGCTCCGGGGGGTTAATAAAGGCCTCCTATAGCGAATCCATGCATTTTGTAAGACAAATATCTATATTTAAAACGAAATAAACACCTTTTTCTCACTTCTGCTAACTGTCGTAGCTGGAAGCCCTTCCGGCGGATGATGTAGGACGTATGCGTTGCGTAAGCGCCCGGAGATTCGGGACGAACACGGAAGCACGACGGAGAGAGAACAAAACAAAACGCCGGTCATGAATTAGAAGCACAAAACGAGGATTTGTAAAGAAAAATGTCAGAGAATTGATACAAGCCAAGAGGAGACTGGTTTTCCTTTGGTAAAGTAAGGAAACTTAGCTTCTGTTTGCTCCTGTAAACAAACGTTTTTTGCGAGACTCTCACGCGCATGTGCTACGCCAGCGTCTTACATCATCCGCCAGAAAGGCAGTCTCTCGTGAACGCGCGTACAACAGTCAACGGAAGTTACGCAAAACTGTTTATATCGTTTTAAATATGGATATTTTTTACAAAAACGCATGGATTCGCTACAGGAGGCCTTCATTCACCTCGTGGAGCCGTGTGATGCACGTTTTAATACGGATGCATGCGCTTTATTTGATTACTTTTGGACTGTTGAACAAAAACACCTGCCGATGCCATTAGTGCTTGAAAGAGCCAGGACAATTTTTAATATAACTCCGAATGGATTCATCTGAAAGAAGAAAGTCATATACACCTATGATGCCTTGAGGATGAGTAAAACATGGACTAATTTTTATTTTTGGGTGAACTAACCCTTTAAGATGCGCCTAGATTGATGGGATCACAAGT
This sequence comes from Acrossocheilus fasciatus, assembly GCA_036784905.1. Classification (NCBI taxonomy): domain Eukaryota; kingdom Metazoa; phylum Chordata; class Actinopteri; order Cypriniformes; family Cyprinidae; genus Acrossocheilus; species Acrossocheilus fasciatus. Next base: position 33,590,556 of record CM071955.1, read on the forward strand.
GGACAATACCCGTTTACACCTGGTGTTTTAACCCATCTCTTCTGTCCACTTTCGAACACTTCTGACCAGATTACCCCCCGTGGTGCTGATTACATCAAGAGGAGAGTAAATGGGTGGATCCCTCTGTTGGCGTTAAAACACGAGTGTGAGGGATAAAGTTATCGCGCACTAATATTACAAGGATCCATTTTTCTATTTCGTGTTATCAGAAAATAATACTTCTGATTCAGCCTAAGTTTAAATCCCGTCTGATAAGCGTGCATCCTTGCACAATGATTACATATTAGGTCAGTAGGCGGTCTTTTGTGGCTGCTAGAACGCATTTGACCACATCAGCGTCTACACCGCGAAAGCAATCCGGTCGAATGCGTTTTCGACTACCTCTGGAAGTGTTCGAAAGTGGACAAGCTCAAAACGTTTCACACCCCGTTTACACCTGTATTTGCCGTTGTCCACTTGTGATCCCGATCGACCAAAATGCATCTTAATACCAAGTGTAAACCGGGCCAAAGTGAATGTTGTTGGATGATGCCAGAGATCTTTCCTCTATTTCTTAACGAGTCCCACAACCTGTTCTGCATCTGACTTCTCTTTCTGTATGTGTGTGTGTGTTCTCAGAGAGTGGACGCCCCAAGCCTCAGGTACCAAACGCAGCAACACTGTTCCCTCAACACCACCGAGCCACTTGCCCCCTCAGGCTTCCAGTCCAGCCTCGCCGCCTCCGGGATCTGGGCATAGCTCTTCCCTGCCAGGCTCTGCCGCCTCCCCCACATTAACAGATGTGTTTAGCCTGCCATCTCCACCCATCGTGAATGCAGAGCAATGCTACAGCCTCAGCTCAGTCAGCAGTCGATCGCCGTCCCCTCTCACGCTGTTTCAGGCTTCAGACAAGCCCTTTGCTGACAAACCTGTCCAACTCTGGACCAAGCACGATGTAGCCGACTGGCTCGAAAGCCTCAACTTGCAGGAACACAAGAAGGCCTTCTTGGACAATGAAATTGAGGGCACCCACCTTCCCAACCTCCAAAAGGAAGACCTTGTAGACTTGGGTGTCACTCGTGTTGGTCACCGGATGAACATCGAAAGGGGTCTCAAACTTCTAATGGACAGATAAAGGGTGCATACACTCGGTACAATGCTTGCCATAGATACTGGCTTGATCAACCCCTCATTTTCTCTAACTTCTTTCAGTCTAGCTGTGTTGCATCTGTTGGAAATTGCGGGATGATGTTTCCTGTATTGTTGTCGGAGGCACAGTAAGTACCATGGACGCAGAACTGCACTCAGGAACACTTCGAAGAGGACTTGTTCTTGCCATCAAAAGCTTTGTTTAAATGTCAGGAGTTTGTCTCACGTGGAGAACTCTAACCAGCAGAGCTTGGAGGTCCTTTTTTATTTTACCTTTGATACAGCTATTTCTGGGGAAATTTCATTTCAGACGATCTCTGTAAGCGTTCTGTATGTGGCAGAGAACATGGATACCCAGAAAAGCACTGTTGTTTGGTCTTTATAAAAATGAGCTTAGCTGAAAACATTCAATTCACTCAGGCTTTGACAGGAATATGTATTCACGCCCTTAATAAATGTTGGGTACATCCACACATTCCAGATAAGTGCAAGGGATGGCGGCTCAAGTGAAGCCGCTCTTTATCCTTCATGCGATTGAATGAGGACGGGGTCACGTACAGTTTTGTCTTCCATGTTGTCTGGTCCTGTCGGCGAAAATTAAATACACATGCTTTCCCTAACATTTCCCTATACAAAAAGGATATTTGAGATATAGAGAATTATATAGAGAATTAAAAAACATAAGGCTTGAGAGGAAGAACGTTCTTAATGAGAGCTTGTGGCGTAGCTCATAAATCCAGGTGTAAGTATTGTGCTTATCAGCTGCCATGGATCACATAACATCTATAAAAGCTTCACATTAAGATAGCGACAGAGCTTTTTTTTTATATTGTGACTTGATTGTGATATTGATTGTATGAAGGTGGATCTCAATATGAGGACTTATGATTCGTGACTTATGACTTTAGATCTACATGATTGAGGTCTGATATTTCAGATGAAGATCCAGTTGTCAAAAAAATAACAAGGTCAAAACTATTTTGAAAAATGAAGTGTATGCATAGATGAATAGCTCACAATAAGATCAATTGCACATTTAAAAGAGTAGCTTGGAATGAAATGGAAATTCATCCTATTTTAATGTGAGTGTCAGTTTTGGAGAGATTCCCAGAGTCAAGTGGGTTTTCTTTCTTTGTCGGGCAGTAAACAGAGGCTGTATTAATCAGTTTTTGTTATGATAAAACTTGGAACCATGTTTCTTAGCCAACGTACACTATATAAATTGAGTAAATGATAACTTTTTTTAATTTTGATTTTTGTACGTGCCACTCATTGCAGTACTGATAGTGATAATGTCTCTGAAACGAGAAATGATATAGTTGCCATTCCCTGCAGCTGAGATTCTGAGCGGTGACGGAGTATGTGTGTATAGAGAACAATATTTTTAAAATGCGGGCCAGAAATTCAAAATCGCAAGCCTTTCCTGAACAAAGGTTTGCCAATATACTGCTGCTACTGTGAAAATAGATATTTTACAAAATAGATCTTTGGATAGCATACAATAGAATAAGAGAGTATTTTCAATTTATATTATTATATTGCCTTTTCTAAATGCAATTTTAATGGTATTGCTCCCACTTAAGTGTGGTTTGCCAAAAAAAAAAGTGAAATGTTTGAATAAAATGGGTATATTTGTTAGACTCTTAATATAGCAAATCCAAAAAAGCAATATATTTATACTACGGATAATACAGTCTCTATATATTTAGATAACGCACCCCATCACTAAACAAGCACAGTGTTCACCTGATAAAACACACTGCTGGTTTATCTATAGAATTGTCAATCCCTTATTGTTTAGCTGATTTTTTTTTCCTTTGACTTCGACCTATTTTGCTTTACTTTGCTTAAAGACTTGTGTTCAATGTTGTTGTAAGATCTTCTAAAATGGAACTATTAACTCATTACAATGAGACTCATTACAAAACAGTAGGATTTGCGAGTTTGAGCGCAGTTACACCTTGTATGGCAAACAAATCTGAAAGAAATAAATATTGCTGGAGTTGAGCTCTGTTCCTGTGCGTCAATGCGTCTTACAAACATGCTGGAAACTACTACAAGAGAAATAAAGTTGACACATGAAGGTGTGGCTGCATGACGGACTGTGAACAACACTAACAGATACTAGTTTTATTTTTTTTATTCTTAAATGATATTTCTTATAAAAGAGAGCCAGTATAGATAAGAACAGATAATTTGCTCCAAAAAGTTACTTAACTAAATTGCAGAACACAGATTATGTCATTAGTTGCTGCTAAGCCATTAAACAGAATCAACTCCACCGCACCTGTGTGGATTGTCATTGGACACCAGATATGATTCGATATAATTCAGCGTCACAAACAGAAATGTCATGCACTCACAGAAAGATCGACATCAGTCTGCCAGCACATCGAGAGCCTTTCTAGAACTTACAGACACAGAGAAGCACGAGAGACGAGAGATGCAAATCAGACAGACATACAGTTCACGCCACGAGACATTAACATCTGATTTTAATACACAACCCTTCAAATACCATCAAAGTGATTTTTATAAATGGTTTCAAACACTGCGATGGAACGTCTGTTCATCCTGTACTCAGACGTGATGCAGAATTCTAGCAGTGATGTATTACGGCATTATATTTCGGCCTTCATTGATTAAGATCATTCATATTTTCAAGCTACTCAACTCAGTTGCTCTCTATTCCAACACTGCAAAAAAACACTGAAATGAACTAAAAGTGTTCATACGGACGCAGAGTCAAAGAAGCCGCCCGTGTGCACCACAAATGACATTATTTCTCTAAAACACGCCAGAAGATCTCAGATCTTTGGTCTCTTATTTCACACACTGATGTATATGTGTGTGTGTGTGTCTGAATAAACTCTCTCAGAAGTGTGATAAAATCTCTAATGGCAGTTGGATCCAGTAAAGCGCACGCACCTACTGATGTGAAACGGGAATGAGAGTTGAGCTGAGGGAGCAGAATGAGCAGCGGACGCTCAACATGCTGCAGTGAAAGAAGAGAAAGCAGGGCTGATAATGACTGGAAGCATGACGTCCGCCGTGGAAAGAGCGCAAGGAGCGAGTCTATTGTCGAACTTCGACGTAATTGGCCGGGAAGAGTCCGTATGCGCCCCGACACACGCCCCTCCACCAGCCCTCGTCGATCATCTCGATGTTGGTTATAATGTCATCCGGATCGAAGGAGATCTCGTCTTCACCCGCTGGTGAGAAACAGAGGCACGTTACATGACTGTAGCAAACACGTTTTATGCAATGAAACAAACAAAACTGCATGTGAAAGTGTGAAATTCGGAAGGAGAAACAGCAACACTATGGAAGCCTGTTTCCGCCACTGAATAAAGTATAAAAAGTAAATATTGAGGGGGTTTTAATCTCGCAATTCTGACTTTTTTTCTCACAACTGTGAGTTTATCTCGCAATTTTAACTTCTCAGAACTGTTAAATATATTCTCTTTTATTTTTATTCAGTGGCAGAAATGGACATCCATACAATACAGTGTTATTGTTTTAGATACCAAAAAAAAAAAAAAAAAAAAAGTTTTTTCTATAGAGTACACTATAAAAGCTTATTCAGCCACGGAATTAAAAAAAAAAAAAAAATCAATTTACAAAAGTTAATTATCAATTAAATTATCAATTTTTTTTTAGTTTGCACAACTGAAACTTTTTTCTTAGAAGTTATAAACTTCACAATTCTCATTTTTTTTGTTTATACAAAAAATGTAACACTCACAATTTTGACTTTTTATCTTGCAATTGTGTTTACAGTCAAACCAAAGTTTATTCAGACACCTTCAGCATTTCTCACATTATCACAGTTTATTTGCTATAGTTTAGAAAATGGTAATAAAATATGAGGAACACTGTTAAACTGAGTCAGAACTAACTGATCTTGATAAAGTCAGATAACTTTGATAGAAAGGTATGTAATGAATTCGGCTGAATAGCTGTCAGCTGTTAAAGTTAAGAACACAATTAGACAAAACCAGTTTAGCTCAACCAGTTACCAAGCAATGCTTCATTCTGTTCAGTCTGTGTGGAAAAACATCACATTAGCAATTAAAGAAAAACACTGAAGCAAAGCATGCTCAGCTCAAAGTGTCTGAATCATTTTTGGTCCCAAATCAGTTTTACTGGTAGTCCACTGTATGAAGAATTTTTGGGTATATGTCACAGTTTACTTTATTTTGCTCTCCTAACTTACATAAATGAACTATAGTGTCCTGCACCCAGTAGTAAAAAATATAAAAAGTTACATCTGCTGTCTGAATAATTTTTGGTTTGACTGTAGATCTGCCAATTATGACTTTTTCTCTCAGAACAGCAAGAAAAGTAGTCAGAAATTGAATGATGTATTTCAGGTGTCGTGCCGCTCACACACAGCGTAAACACTAATGTTTAAGTGTGATACTGCGATCTTCTAAGCCAGAGTCTGTAAAGTCAACCTCCTCTGAATGTTTACTCACCAGCCTGATAGTCGTACAGAGCCACGGCAGTCACACCGAGATCCTCTCCAAACTCGTACGACTGAGCGCCTGAAACACACACACACACACACACACACATCAGCGCAGCACCGAGAACACACACCTGCCGGAGCTACACAGGTGCCGCTCCAGCGGCTGAAGCACTGAACCGCAGCAGGTGATGACGGAGTCGTGCTCTGCTGTTCTGCGCTCATCTGATAACCTGAGGTGCACCGATGTACCCATGATTACAGCTGATCATATCACTGCAAGTGACTCCAATGACATCAAACAGCCAGAAAAATATCAATGATTAACTAAAGAAATAATAATTGTTTTGAATTATTACTGTTACAAAAGTAAAGCAACACTATTCATCTTAGATACAGTCGAACGGTGGAAACTATTACAGCTGCCTGGATCTGACAGAAACACAGGTGGAATCCTTATAGGCTCACTGGAGTCAGTCAGGGATGCACAAACACCGCTTGTAAGACGGATTTACACTTTTATATTGAACTTGCTCATCATTTAGATTTAGTTCATTTAAGGTAATGTGTGAGGAAGCGCACCTGAGGTCTGGTACTGCTCGTCCGGCTCAGGGTTCTGGTACAGGTCTTCCTGGACCGGTTCTTCATATGTGGGTTCTGCTGAGACCGGCTCCACCTCGTACACGTTTGCACCGTTCTCCACCGCCTCAGTGACAGGCTCCACCTGACCAACACCACACAGACCATCATCCTCCTCATCCTCATCATCATCCTCCTCATCCTCATCATCAGAAGCTCATCATGATCTCACAGCAGTCTCCACATTATTCTGCTTTGTGCTGATATTCACTCACACATTCTGAGGGGTGTGTAGACTTTTTATATCCACTGTGTGTGTGTGTGTGTGTATAAACTAATGCTATAAATGTTTTGTTTTTTTTTAACCCCATTAAAAACGTTAAAAATAAACATGGATTCAGTAGTCAGAATTGAGCACCGTATGAAAATAGTCCGAGCACTTTGAGGAGGTTTTGAGGAGGGATGTTAATGATTAATGATCAGTATCAAAGCAATCCAGAAACTTATCTATTGTTAATCATTAACACACACACAAAACAAATTAAGATCGATCTATTTAAGATGAACTGCTGAATCGCTTTGTAAAATTTGAACTCCAAAGAAACTACTTCTATTAGACTAGAAGAGCAGGTCAGTGAAGAGCAGGTCAGTGAAGAGCAGGTCAGTGAAGAGCAGGTGTTTAAATCGACGTCCACAAGAGGGCGCCGCTTCTCAAACCAGTGCAGTCCTTCTGAGCATTAAACACTAGACAGAGACTCCAGTCTCATCAGATCACTACATCAGCGTTTCTGCCTCCACAGTAAACACGACTAAAAATAACATTTTAAAACACATTCAGATTTAGCATGCTAATGACACACAGGAGACTCGATGTGTTTCGTGCACAGCTCCTTATCTCTTTATGTTGGTGGAGTGGGACAGAGTTCAGAAGAAATGCGATTTATTTCAGGCCAAATTCATCTCTAATATAAGAGTAGTACATTACTTAAGATCAGGAATCAGATACTTTGAATTTTAATTGCACCCATCAGTTCCTGTGTGCGCATCTTTTTTTTTAGGTGGTTAAAAGTGTATTTGTCATTGAATCATTCAAGAGATTCATTCAAAAACACTGATTCATCCAGTAATGAAACAAGTAAATACTGAGTGAGTGAGTCGTTCTATTCAGAAATTCCATGAGATTATTTAATTGTCTAATATGTTTTTCTTCAGAATTGTGAGAGAACTGCAACCTACATTAAATTTTTTTTTTTTAAAGTCTCAATGTATCCAGAATCAGCTCTATTTTTCACAGAAACGGCTCTTAATCGAGTCCAGTTTTATGCAGCCGGCTGATTTTTGTTCATGGTGTTCAGCAGCAATTAAATGTTTTGCAAAAAGAGACGCAGAATAAATATGTTTGATATCTAAATGTTTGACTACACTGGAATCGAAACTGGGAATCCATAAGACTCAACCGTAGTGATATCACACTGTTCATCAGCAAACAGACAGACGCGAGCTGACGGAGGAGCAGGACAGAAACACACCTTCTGCTTCCTGCGCGCCTCCTCCTGCTCCTGCTTCTCCTTGGCCTGTCGTCTGGTGCGCTCCTCGTCCGCTCTCTTCCGGTCCTCCTCCTCCTTCTCCCTCGCAATGTTCTCAAAGCGAGCCTTAATGCTTCCAGCGCCGCTGCCAGCTAAACACAGCACAACACGTCTTCATTCGAGCGCGACAGACCTCTACAAACCGTGACTGACTGATTATAGTGCGAGCGTTTATCCTGACCTGCTTCCACGGGACGGGTCTTCTGATACGCGCTCGGCTTCTCCACCTCCTCAAACGTGCCCGCGCTCTGAAGACGAGAGCAGTCACAAACACAGAGTGAACACACAGCCGTCTCCCTGCTTCTGATTGCTTATAAAACTCAAACACAGCACAAACATCTCGTCTGACTGATCACATGTAATCTGGATTACACAAACAGATTACTAACATTAAGTAGTTGTAATTAGATTATATTACATTTTAAAACAGTCATAATCAGACTACAGTTACTTTATGGATTACATATTTACACAATAATCAGTAAGGGATTATGATTTGCAAGTAATGGACCCAGCTCTGCTCAGCTCGTGATGATTTGATGGATGTACCTTGTCCATTCGGTCTTTCTGCACACCATACTTCCCTCCGAATCCTTTGGCATAATCTAGAATAACGGAGGAAAATTGTTAAAATGAGGATTTCTTACATATACGTGTCAAGTTCATGTTAAAGGAATATTTCAAACAAAAAAAAATGATCATTCAGTCATTATTTACTCAAATCTATGTCGTGGAACAGAAAATGACATTTTGAGAAGTGTGTGTTTTGCTTTGTTTTTTTTGGGGTCCAAAAATGCAAGTCAAAACTATTTAATTACTAAAATCCTTCAAAATATCTTCTTCTGTGTTCCACAGAAGTCAGTCATCCAGGTTTGAATGACATGCATTTGAGAAAATAATGACTGAATGATCACTTCTGGGTGAAATATTCCCTTAACACGCTCTTTAAGTTTGCAAAGAAAACCTTTTATTGATTTAAGATTGTAATGAATCAAAAACAAAGCTGAAACCTGACCATTCAGAATGTCAAACGTCAAAGCTACACTTCAGGAGCAGAGAGGTGAACAAACGCCGGGCTGCTGCTCCGAGGACGAGCACTGATTCAGTCCAGAGGAATCCAGACAGAATCTCGGACCTCGGCACAAACGCTTAAAGGCCAGACGCAGCGTTAAGGTGAAAAGCAGCTTTGAAAGTCCTCAGAATGAGCTTAATATCCCATGGGAGAAGAGAGGAAGAGGTTGAAACGCATGGCTGTGGGAATCATGGGAACAACGCAGCGTCTGCGCAGAGAGCGCTGTTGAGGTCGTCTCTGAAGGAAATGGCAGAGGAAGCTGAGAGAGGAATGTTCACCGTGGTCACGTGTGAAAGAACACAGCCGCGCTCGATTTGTTTGGCTTTTTGTTAAGTCAACAGCTCAAAAGGAATGGATCTCATTTCATTTCCTTTGACTCCTCGCAGACGTCATGCATGCGTCAATCATCCCGCGTGATGTTCGGGGAATGAACACAGCGCTGTGACTGACTGAACTCTTCTTCTTCTGACTTTCTCCAGGCCAGACGCTGCTAGAGTCGAGACTCATACAAGCATACTTTGAGGTCTAAATGCATCCCTACTGTGCAAAATGTGCACAGGTTGGCAGGCCTGGTATTTTTCAAAGAAATACAGTAGTAAATATTCCCAGATCTCATGTAGTACTTGATCTGAACTAGCTTGAGGAGCAGCCTTATAGCATCTTGTTACTTTACACATGAACTTGATTCAGAGTTTTGGAGGCATAACTTCAGGGGTTTAGAGGGTTTCACCAGAATGCATTGCATTGGTGCATGAAACATTAAGAAATTCACAAACTACATTATTTTTGTAAAAGAATTCTATTCCCTATAATATTGATATTGTCAAAACATTAATTAATCCTCTGGTGGTGGTGTTCACATGGTGGTCAAAATATTATTTATATATACACACACACACACACACACACACATATACTGCCAAATACTCTTGGCAGATTATTGATGAAGTGAAAAAAAGTTTACAAAGTGAAATTAAAAAAAAAGTTGGGAAATTTATTTTACAAAACATATTTTACTCTAAACCTGCAAGAAAAACAAACCCGGAAATCTGAACAAGTTATGTTCCAAATTTGAAGTTAATATCTCAAAAAAAAAAAAAATAGCTTTCAGTCAGATTTTGTTTGGGAGCAAATTCACTGCCCATTCATTTCCAATGTGGTCATTTTTGGCCACAAACAATGTAAAATGTGAGTCTGTGAGACTATTTTTCAGGACCATTTCACCTTTTTGAATCATGTCCATGACTGTGTGTGCGTGTGTGTGTGTGTGTGTGTGTGTGCGTGTGTGTACCTGTTTTTCTATTCAGGTGGGGACTTAAACCTGAATGCACACAGACTCATGGGGACTCGTGTCACGGGTAAACAAGCTAATAAATCACACAGAATGAAGTTTTTTGAAAATCTAAAAATGCCTGTAGTCTCCTGTAAAGGGTAGGTTTAGGTGTAGAGCAATAGAATATACGGTCTGTACAGTAGAAGAAGCATTACGCCTGTGGAGAGTCCCTACAAGGATAGCAAACCAGACGTGTGTGTGTGTGTGTGTGTGTGTGTGTGTGTGTGTGTGTGTGTGTGTGTGTTCACATGGCAAGTGCAAAAACCTTTACCAAGTTTCGTACAATCCCAAATAAGTAAAAATAAAAAAAGAAATAAAATTCAATCAAAAATGACCACGCAACACCAGAGAAATAAAATGCCACCGGAACAGCTATGACATCCAGAGCTTGGTATAACAGTCCTGCAGATGCTCATCTCTAGTTTCATATCATTAGACATAATTAAGGTATCACTACAACCCTCAGACAGAGCGAGGTGTCTTTTACCTTTCTGTGACTCGTGCAGCTGCAGTTTCTCCTGATGGTCCCATCCCACCGCAGACTTGTCCTGACGGTCCGTCTGAACACCAAACTTCCCTCCGAAGCCCTTGACATAGTCTTACACAACCCAGAAAAACCACAGGACAGAGTCACCGTCCGACCGTGACGGATTGTTTTAGATTCATAGTTACTGACACATCCATGAAGAGAATGATTGTTAGAATTATATGTAGTATTATCCCAGCCTTCTGTTCATAAGGGGAAAAAACACTAAAATCTTCTATAAATCTGTGCTGTTAAACTAAAGTCAAGCAGTGAGGCGTGAAAGATGTGAGACAAACCTTTCTGAGACTCGTGTTTCTCAGTCTTTCCCTGGTACTCGAAGCCCATGGCGCTCTTGTCCACTTTATCCGTCTCCACTCCAAATTTGCCACCAAAGCCTTTGGCGTAATCTGCAGATTTAAGAGGTAGAAAAAAATTTAATAATACAACTAGGGACGTCCCGATCAGGTTTATCCAAGCCACTGAATATTGAGTATCTGCTGATTCCGAGTCCGATGCGATGTTGTATTTTCCCAGTGCTTGGTGCACATTTTAAGTGCATTACAGCAGGGTTGCTGCAGGACTTTTAAGCTCAAATTTAAGACTTTAAGCACAAATAAAATTAATACCATATGAGCGGGGTAGGGCAGTGTCTATGGTAAACTATTAAACTGTAAAATAACTAAAAAGCATGATTTACAGTTCAGAAACAAGTTTTCACAAAAACAAAGTTTTATAAAAATGTTCAGCCTTTAAACCATTTTTTAAGAAAATGGATGACTCAAAAGTATTAATTATTATAATTAACAAACCATTATTAATCAATAAATTATATTAATTAAATAACATACAAACACATTTTACTGTAGATTTTATAATGAATTATCCTCTTATCGATCCACCAGTTCACATTTACAGCTCTGTGTGTTTGCAGAGTAAAAACATGGGTCATATTCACACTGGTCTGAACAAAAACAACCCGATGTTCCTGCCGTACCGGAGGCTGCAGTAATAGGACCGCATAGGACCATATTTTTTGGGACAGCGCCATCTATTCCAACAGAGGAGACCTGATTCAAACATATCCAAAGACTGGATCCATGGATCTGCTCTATCCATGTCTTTTTTCAAAGATCTTTTTTTATCTTTCCATCTTATTTTTAAAGTAAGAGCTCGTGTGAGGGGGTATCAGCAATCTCCATTTAGCTTATTTAGCTGTGCAAAACAGTTCATTGTGCTGCTGGATGTTGTAAATTAGTATTTGTATTCAAATTATTTGACATTTATTAAAGTACTAATAATCACACTAATTTGTACCGCAATTGTTTTACCGTTTACTGCACGTTCAGTGTGTCACACATCAGACGTGAAGCGCTGCGGCTAATGAACTGAAGTCTCGCAGACACAAGACTTTCTTTTCAGAATATATTGAAATAAAATTAGGTTAAATATTTCAAGAGGGTTACCAACGGGTATGTTTAGGGTTAGGAGTTGATTAGGACAATAATTAAGTGTATACAATTAAACAACTACATAATTCCTTAAAAATAATATACAGAATTGAATACCAAGTGCTATAAAGTAGTATGAGCCGCTAATATTTAGTCATTTAGCAGATGCTTTTATCCAAAGCAACTTACAAATGAGTGCAATGGAAGCAACCAAAATCAACAAAAGTGCTAATTCTGCTAAAACAAGTCTCAGTGTTCAGCACACGTAGCAAGGTATTATTTATATAATAAATAAAAAGAAAACGGATCGAATAGAAAAAGTATAGAGCAAGCTAGTGTTAGAGGCCTTTTTTTACTTTTGTTAATTGTATAATAAATAAACAGAAAAGAGATAGAATACAAAAAGACTAGAAAAGCATGTGTTAGTTTTTTTTTTTAAATAGAAGTCAAGAAGGTCGATTATGAGAAAGATTAAAGGAACACTCCACTTTTTTTTGGAAATAGGCTCATTCTCCAACTCCCCCAGAGTTAATAAGTTGAGTTTTACCGTTTTTGAATCCATTCAGCTGATCTCCGGGTCTGGCGATAGCACTTTTAGCATAGCTTAGCATAGATCATTGAATCTGATTAGACCAGTAGCATCGCGTTCAAAAACGATCAAAGAGGTTCGATATTTGTCCTATTTAAAACTCGACTCTTCTGTAGTTATATCGTGTACTAAGACCGGCGGAAAATGAAAAGTGGCTAGGAACTATACTCTCATTCCGGCGTAATAATCAAGGAACTTTACTGCCGTAACATGGCCGCAGCAGGTGCAGTGATATTACGCAGCGCCTGAAAGTAGTCCCCAGCTAGGTAACTAGTTATAATATAGCTGGGGACTACTTTCAGGCGCTGCGTAATATCACTGCACCTGCTGCGGCCATGTTACGGCAGTAAAGTTCCTTGATTATTACGCCGGAATGAGAGTATAGTTCCTAGCCACTTTTCATTTTCCGCCGGTCTTAGTACACGATATAACTACAGAAGAGTCGAGTTTTAAATAGGACAAATATCGAACCTCTTTGATCGTTTTTGAACGCGATGCTACTGGTCTAATCAGATTCAATGATCTATGCTAAGCTATGCTAAAAGTGCTATCGCCAGACCCGGAGATCAGCTGAATGGATTCAAAAACGGTAAAACTCAACTTATTAACTCTGGGGGAGTTGGAGAATGAGCCTATTTCCAAAAAAAGTGGAGTGTTCCTTTAAAGTTTTCCTCCAGTTCTTTTTTTTATTAATAATTAGTCTACTATATTAATAATCACAATATAGCTGTTTTTTTTATTTTATCTTTCTTATTATAAATAAGAACAGATGCAAAAAAAAAACTAAACAAAAAGAAACAGTACAGGAACAAATAGCCTAGAAAGAAACAAATAATTCCTTTATCATTTTACATCTAAACGAAAGCATTCATATAGTCTACGAAAAACAAATGATCAAATGTAAAAATCACTTCAGTGTGTTCATTACAAATAAACTGATTATTAAAACTACAAAAGCAGTTGAAGTGCTACGAGTGATTCCCTCTTGTCTTTTAGTCTATAGATAACACTGAGACAGACGTCACTGTAACGCACGAATCATATAAAGTTACACATCAGATGTTTTCCCCAAGCGTTCACTGAAGACAGGACGGATGTTAGCGGGAACACTGAAATACTGTAACTCTGTGTATTTATCGGGATCTTCAGATGATGGTCAGTTTAATCACGTTCTATATTAATGGGCTTCCTATAAACATTGGTAACCATAGTAACATACAGTTACGGTTGAATAGTAATACAGACGAAAATAACCGTCATTTTTATCACTCCGATCAAATATTGCAGCGCAAATATTATTAACATATTTAATATGTGAATGCTGGGAAATGACCATGACATAAACGGGATAATCAATGGCTAGCTGTGCATTAAACGATCTGAATGACCTCCGCTGCGCGTCGAGCGGTTCTTCACCTCCGCGTCCTGCATTCAGATCGTTTAATGCACAGCTAGCCGTTGATTATCCCTTACATACACAATTATTCAGAATATCTGAACATTTAGTAAAGCCTAGAGAAAATAATAGTAATAATGAAACTAAATAAAAAAGGCAATATTATATAAACACATGGCTAGATATAGCAAAAATTTTATGCAGCTATATTAGAACATTTGGCTTCTTTGCCGAGAATGAAACAGTTTTTGGGTTGGATTACAAGTGTTAAATCGGGGGAATATTTGATTAATTTTGGGGTAGTAGTGGTCTCTGATGTCTTTATATTTTGTGCATTCAGCTCCGTCTCCGTCACTCCCAGGATGCAGTGCGAGCAGAGTCTGTCCTCACGTCTGTGCCGGCCCGTCTCTACAGTCAGACTGTGTTCACTGAGTGTGTGTGTGTGTGTGTGTGTGTGTGTGTGTGTGTGTGTGTGTGTGTGTGTGTGTGTGTGTGTGTGCTGGCCCGTCTCTACAGTCAGACTGTGTTCACTGAGTGTGTGTGTGTGTGTGTGTGTGTGTGTGTGTGTGTGTGTGTGTGTGTGTGTGTGTGTGTGTGCTGGCCCGTCTCTACAGTCAGACTGTGTTCACTGAGTGTGTGTGTGTGTGTGTGTGTGTGTGTGTGTGTGTGTGTGTGTGTGTGTGTGTGTGTGTGTGTGTGTGTGCCGGCCCGTCTCTACGGCCAGACTGTGTTCACTGAGTGTGTGTGTGTGTGTGTGTGCCGGCCCGTCTCTACAGTCAGACTGTGTTCACTGAGTGTGTGTGTGTGTGTGTGTGTGTGTGTGTGTGGGCCCGTCTCTACGGCCAGACTGTGTTCACTGAGTGTGTGTGTGTGTGTGTGTGTGTGGGCCCGTCTCTACGGCCAGACTGTGGTCACTGAGTGTGTGTGTGTGTGTGTGTGTGTGTGTGTGTGTGGGCCCGTCTCTACGGCCAGACTGTGTTCACTGAGTGTGTGTGTGTGTGTGTGTGTGTGTGTGTGTGTGTGTGTGGGCCCGTCTCTACGGCCAGACTGTGGTCACTGAGTGTGTGTGTGTGTGTGTGTGTGTGTGTGTGTGCCGGCCCGTCTCTACGGTCAGACTGTGTTCACTGAGTGTGTGTGTGTGTGTGTGTGTGTGTGTGTGTGGGCCCGTCTCTACGGCCAGACTGTGTTCACTGAGTGTGTGTGTGTGTGTGTGTGTGTGTGTGTGTGTGTGTGTGTGTGCCGGCCCGTCTCTACGGTCAGACTGTGTTCACTGAGTGTGTGTGTGTGTGTGTGTGTGTGTGTGTGCCGGCCCGTCTCTACGGTCAGACTGTGTTCACTGAGTGTGTGTGTGTGTGTGTGTGTGTGCGCCGGCCCGTCTCTACGGTCAGACTGTGGTCACTGAGTGTGTGTGTGTGTGTGTGTGTGTGTGTGTGTGTGTGTGTGTGTGTGTGTGCCGGCCCGTCTCTACGGTCAGACTGTGTTCACTGAGTGTGTGTGTGTGTGTGTGTGGGCCCATCTCTACGGCCAGACTGTGGTCACTGAGTGTGTGAGTGTGTGTGTGTGCCGGCCCGTCTCTACGGTCAGACTGTGGTCACTGTGTGTGTGTGTGTGTGTGTGTGTGTGTGTGTGTGTGTGTTCTTGTAAGACCCACAGAGTGAGGACCAGATGTCCCCACAAGGATAGTAAAAACTAACATTTTTGACTTTGTGAGGACATTTGGCCGGTCCTCACAAGGCAAATAAGTGATTAAAAATACTGAATGAAGTTTATCTCAAAATGTAAAAATGCCTGTAGTCTCCTGTAAGGGGTAGGTTTAGGTGTAGGGTTGGTGTAGGACAATAGCACATACAGTAAGTACAGTATAAAAACCATTACGACTATGGAGAGTCCCCACAAGTATAGAAATACAAACGTGTGTGTGTGTGTGTGTGTGTGTGTGTGTGTGTGCCGGCCCGTCTCTACGGTCAGACTGTGTGTGTGTGTGTGTGTGTGTGTGTGTGTGCCGGCCCGTCTCTATGGTCAGACTGTGGTCACTGTGTGCGTGTCTGTGTCTGTGTCTGTGTCTGTGTCTGTGTCTGTGTCTGTGTCTGTGTCTGTGTCTGTGTCTGTGTCTGTGTCTGTGTCTGTGTCTGTGTGTGTGTGTGTGTGTGTGTGTGTGTGTGTGGCACAGGGGACTCTTACTTGCGCTCAGCTCTTGGTGTTTTAGGGCTTTGTAATGGTATGTGTTGGGGTCGCTTGTTTTTAGGTGTTTCCAGAATTTCAGGGCTCTTTTTTTGATATTTAGAAGGAGAGGGTATTGGCCTAATTCTGCCCTGCATCCGTTGTTTGGAGTTTTTCTCTGGGCTTTGACTATTCTTTTACAGAAATCTAAATGTAGAGTTTCGGTCGGGTGTTTTTCCCAATTTAAGAAGTCAAATTTTATAGAAGGACCCCACACTTCACCGCCATATAAAACAATTGGTTCAATTACAGATTTGAAAAGCCCTTTGAGCTTTCTCTTTGAGTTCATTCACAGCCAAAGTAAAGTTACCGGTTGGAGTTATTTTCAGGCCGAGGTAGGTGTGTGTTTTTGTGGTTTCAGTGTGATAGCGTGAATGTGTGTGTTGGTCCCTGAGATCTGGAGCGTTTCTGGAACATCGTTACTCTAGTTTTTTTGAGGTTGACTGCCTTGAAATCAACGAAACAAGCAAAAAAGTTTCCTTTGTTTTGATGTACATATTTGTCAATTAGTGTTTGTAGTGTAAAAATGTGATCGGATGTGCGACATTTTGCAAGAAAGACAATTTGGCATTTACTCAAGGCACCGTGCTTCGTGAGGAGGTGTAACAGTCTGGTGTTTGAGATGCTGCAGAGCACCCCCCCCCTGTCCATGTTGATTAGAATATTAAAAACTTGAAAAGTATTAATTTAAGGTACATTTACAACAAATACAAATGTGCGATTAAGTTGCAGTTAATTACGAGTTAACTCATGACAATCATGCAATTAATCGTGATTAAATATTTTAATCGGTTGACAGCCCTAAAATTAATTTATAGCCTTTTGAAGTTTAATCGTCACATTAAGCTGTATTGGGATTCTGGTCTGTACCCAAATTTAAGACATTCTTGTACAATTTAAGACTTTTTATGACCTTAAATTTCGTACCAGTAAATCCCCGCGGGAACCCTGCATTACAGTTATTAAAATCAATCCAGCCTCCACAGAGATGTGCAGAGGGGCTGGGGCACAAATGTAAAAAAAGTGCATCTATCATCACTAATATCCAATATAACAATTACTTAATATATATACACTACATATAGATTTTCCAATAATAATATACACACTCTCTCTCAGTACATGCACACACTGTATAAAGACATTGGCAGATGTAAACATGTAACAGTGACAGACATCATAAACAGACTGTGTGGTCATAATTATTAATATGATACTACTGATATAAACTGGTATTTTATATGTTAGTGTTGGGCAATCTGCTCAATTTACATTCATAAGCTCAGCATAATCGTGTGTGACTGGTTATAACACGCAACACTGTAAAAACACGGAATAAGAAATATAATGCAACAAATAAGCCCTAATATAGTATTACTAGCCTGATAATAATAACAATCGTCTTGCTATCAGCCACAAGCAATGTCTACCGGCACAACCCTATTATACGTACAATAAGCAGATTAATCGCAGCATAAAGCGAGAAAGGTTGAGATAAGGTTAGAAAGCATGGCAGTCGTGGCAGTCTATCCGTACAAAGAAAGATGCAATCCATAGCACTGTTATGATGACAAAGATGTTTAAAAAGTAAGCTAAATAATAAATACATTACCATAGAGGGATTACTTAAAGTGCACATCAAATACTCTAAAGACGGAGTCCTGAACGTGTGACGCGCTAGAACATACAGAACACACATTCAAGCGTCGTCTTTTCCTTTCAATGGCAGTGGACTGCTGTAAGTGCATACCGCCCCCTACTGCATGACACTGGAATGACAGCTAACGAACCGCCGGTGGTTAAAAAAACCGCTTGACCGGCCCCGATCCCGATCCTGGAGTCCCTAAACACAACATGCCCAGAGGCCAGGGAAGCAGGAACGCACCTTTCTGTGACTCGTGCTTCTCCGTCTTCCCCTGATAATCAAAGCCAACCGCACTCCGGTCCACGCGATCCGCCTGCACGCCGTACCGGCCCCCGAACCCGGTGGTGTAGTCTGAAACACAACTCGAGCGGCTCTTACCACGTCACACAATGAACACAGGAATCCTACCGAATCTTAAAGACAGAAAGAGAGAAGCACCTTTCTGCGAGGCGTGTTTTTCGGTTTTCCCGGCGTACTCGAAGCCCACGGCAGACTGCAGGAACACAGCACATCACTGAGCGTGAACATGACCGCAGAAGCACTCCACCGTCCACTGAAGACTTACCTGGTCAACACGGTCAGCTTCCACGCCGAATTTACCTCCGAAGCCCTTGGAGGTGTCCGTCTGGGAGCAATGTTTGGACAGCTTGCTCTGATACTCGTGTCCCACGGCAGACTGCAAATAAAACACACGCTTCAATTCTGATGATCAAAATCAAAGAGATGTGGTCTCCACTGTAAGATCTACATCATACACATCTACGGACTTTCATGCAAAAAAATAAATCTAAGATCTAATTGATATATTGTGGGAATCTCTAATAGAGGCCTATCAAGACTCTTTTCTCATTCTGGGTGAACTGAACCAAGTGTTTTAAATGATCTCAAGTAAATAACAAAACAAGAGACACTCTGTACTAAAAACAACAAAATTACAATTTTAATACGGGCTTGGCACTGATGTACCAGGATTTTTAATATCACCAGCAGGCAGAAACTAAAACAGATCCTCTTCGTTATGAATATGAAGGATTCTCTTGTTATGAGTTTAGCACATAACATGTCAGATACTCATGGAGCATCTGGGACAAAAACAAAAATCTATATCACACCACATGGTGAAACAGGCCCTTTGAACAAACACGTCGCTGTAGAAGTGAGCGCCGGCTTCAGAGAAGTGAGTCATGAGAGCGAAGCCGCTTGCCTTATCCATGCGGTCCTGCTGCAACCCAAACTTTCCTCCGTAACCGTGAGACGCTTTGGGCATGTGCTCCAGCTCCTTCTGCTTCAGCTCGCTGTGTTCAGACGACACCCTCTCACGCAGCTTGTGAATGCTGAGAAACACAGGGACATTATATTCTGCAAATTACCATGTTCACCAAGAAATCTGAGGCCAGTTATATAAACCTAGTCTCTGTGTTAAGACGGTGTCTTGAGAGCATGTCTGACCAGCTGGGGTTTATGAGTCTTATGATTCAATTCAAATTAGACCAATCTACTTTTTATGTAACGGACTGAAAATATAAATAAATAAATTGTGAGCAGTCCTAAAGAAAAAACCTAACTAACTTGTAAGACCAGTCTAAGCAGTTTCACTGGTCGATATCAAGAAAATATTTCATTAACTTACAGAAATATTTTATATACACGTTGCTGTTCAAAAGTTTGGGATCTGTACGATTTTTAATGTTTTTTAAAGAAGTTTCTTCTGCTCATCAAGACCGCATTTATTTGATTAAAAACACAGAAAAAACTGTAATATTGTGAAATATGTTTGCAATTTAAAATAGCTGTTTTCTATTTTAATATACTTTAAAATATAATTCGTCGAGTCTAGTCACACGATCCTTCGGAAATCATTCTAATAAGCTGATTTATTGTTGGAAACTGTTGTGCTGCTTAATTATTTTTTTAACCGTGATACTTTTTTCAGGATTCTTTGTTAAAAAGAACAGCATTTATTCAAAAATTTTTTTTTTTTTTTCAAAAAACAAAACAAAAAAAAACTATTTTATCCAGCAAGCATGTGTTAAATTGATAAAAAGTAAGACTTATATTGTTATAAAAGATTTCTGTTTTAAAAAAAGGCTTTTTTTTAATAGTTCATATTATGGACGCTGACTAACTTGATGTGTTCCTGGTGGCCAGAGCCGGCCACAGTCTTGGCACCCCAGCGCTGCTCCTTCTCTGAGACATCATTCTGGCATTCGGTGGAAAAAGAGACACATCAGTGTAGAAAAGCCACAGAAACAAGAATAGGAAAACATAAATGCTCAAATTTGTATGAATTTGCATAAAGAGATAGGTGCAAATATCCACTAGACACACTGTGATTAGTTAAGTTTGCATCTCTAAAAAAAAAAAACATTATAATATTTCACTGCATGCATTTTCATCTACATCCACAGATAAAACACGTAATGCATGAATGAGCATGTCTTGAGAAGTGATGCAGGGTGTTTGTAACCTCAAAGTCCGGGTCAGTTTCCCAATCATCTCCTCCATCATCCACCGACACAGAGACGGACTGACCTGCGGCTGCCTTCCACATCTGACAAACACAAAGCACATCACATCAGGACATGCGCTCAAAGCACCACATTTGTGTTAGTTTGCTTCACATAAGCTGCCATTTCGTCCCAGATTCACACTTGCACAATCACGATCTAGGTGTCGGTTCTAGAGTAAGGAAGACGCCTATCCAGGCCACTAAACAAACACGTCAGCTGGCGCTGTTGGACCTAGTTAGTCATCACATATCTTTACTACTGAATTAATGTTAATTAATGCAATATGTGAATGAACACGTCTGGTGTGTACACGCCATACATACACGCAGACGAACAAGATGAAATGTATTTTTAATAGACATGTTAAATCTGATCTGCGGACACTAACGTAAGCAAACGAGCAGAAATAAAGCGAAATAAACGCGTTCTGCTGAGAAATAAGGACTCGTGTTCTTGATGTGTTCGGGGTTTGTTGGTCTCGCCTCTGAACCGCCCGTTTAAACCGTGTAAAATCACGCCTTTACACTTACGGTGTGCTTCGATGCCCTCCTTAATGCACGTGTTCTTTAAATGAATAACGCTAATAGAGAATGTAGTAATAGTTATGAAGAGAAAAGTCGTCAGCGTTCCTGGCCACAGTCTTCCGCTTCCCACTTCCTGCTCCAAACCCGACGGCACCACCTGAGCTCCGGGAGCGGGGGGAGCGCCGGCTGCTTCACAACCGCAGGGACATTGTGGGATTTACTGTCATTGACTTTATTGTTATTAAGTATTATAATCTTATTTGAGATCGTAAAATGATTAACTGATTCAAGTTGAGGCTAAGATAGGCCTAGCATACCTGAGAAATCTGGTCTCCGGCCAGCAGCGTTACGCAATTTCCCCTCAGCGCATAATAGTATGACCGGACTGTGCCAGATTGCGCGAGCAGCAGCATCCCGCAGCGCTAGGACCGCGTTTTCTCTCTTCCTCAGGAATGATTTACTGTCTGAATTACTTAATTTATAAGTTCTTTTAAGCACCTAAACAAAACCGTTGCTATACCCCTCTTAAATATTTAAACCTAATTAGTTTCAATATGCGAGTCACTTTTTTCACTATTATTTTATTTCAAAGCGAATATAAAATTGTTTCTGTGGATGTGCGAGACTGACTTTTCATTATAAAGGAAAAAAAATTAAAAAAAATAATATATATACATATATATATATATATATATATATATATATATATATATATATATATATATATATATATATATATATATATATATATATATATAGCCTTGTTAAAAAGAAAAAAGCTTAAAGTCCGTGTAAAGTGATATTAAAATATGTGTTCTGAGTTTGTCACACAACAGAAAAAAATGTGTTATTAACCACCCAGCCAAGTTTGAATGATAAAAAACCCTCCAAGTAACTAAAATAAGTTATCAAACTCTTTGAAAAATAAGCAGGACTCTCTGCTCTCAAACGCTGGGGGGCGTGTCCGCTGTCGGCGCTGAAACCACGCCCACTCGCGGAAAAGCGGCCGTCTCTCTAAACTGTCAAATACCGCTACAACCTGAATGGATGCTACTGATGCTACCTCTAGTAGCTTAATTAGATTTATACAGCCATACATGTTTGAGCGTGCAAGTGCGTTATTTAATTGTAGACGCGCAGCGTCAGAGCTGCAGTGAGTTGAAACCTTCTCGTCTGGTCTTCAAGGGTGGCGCGGCTCATGGTTGCTTAGCAACGGCACGAGCTCTGGTGCTCTTAGAAAGAAGAGAATGCGGTACAGCTCGCGTTTCCATGCATTTTTAGATGCGAATTGTGAACGCTCCATGTTTTTAAATGAATGAATCTGTATATCTAACATCACAGACATTCAAAAAGACGAACTAAGAACTTGACCTCGCAACATAGTGTTAGGGGCGGGGCCACGCTCGGTAGTTCCATTGCGTCATCGAGCCACCATTTTAGCCCCGCCCAATAAATCCTGAACACAGAATTGACCATATGCACGGAGCGCTTTTTAGAACTTCCGGATAAAGATAAGCCAGCTCTTAATCTTCCGGTGAAGCTCATTTTATATGTGCTATATATAGGTAGAGACCATAGACTGTAAAAAAGATGGACGACGCGTCTCCGCTTCCTTCCACTATAGAAAAGTGAAGCGAATACATCTCAGTATGGCCGCTGCCATCTTGAGTAAATGACGTCATTTGGAGCCCGAGTCTGCGCAGTAGAGGTTCGTTTGGAGCCAGAGTCTGCGCAGTAGAGTCGTGAGGTGGAGCCGCGGAATCAAACTCCCGCCCAAACTCCCGCAGACCCAATCAACCATAACGACACGCCCCGTTTTTATAGCATCAAATTACTAGCTAAAATCAAACATATCACAAAAACGAACAATTGAACATCAGCGTTATAACAACAACCTTAAATGACCAAAACTGTATTTCGGAATATTGTATTAGAAGTGTAATTTAATTTTGTATTTTGACTGAAGTCCCATTCGTTTACATGGAGAGGGCGGGGTTTATAACCTGTACTGCAGCCAGCCTCCAGGGGGCGATCTAAGAGCCCGCAGCTTCACTTTTAAGGACGAGTGAGACACACCCGGTAGAGACAAATAAACACTATCGTCAGGCGGTTAGGCGGTCTTAATGGTATTCTCAATTATCAATATCTTACCTTCATAGCTATAAACACATTTTTAAAATATTATACAATTTTAAAGCCTTTATTATTTCTCAACTCTGTGCAGTAAAATTCGCATTATTAAAGGTTCACTTTTCATTCATGAAGAGGACATGAAGAAATGTGCCAAAAACGTGTCTCGGCGAAAAAGAAAGACTTTAGATGAAATTACCGTTATAACCAGGAGATGGCAGTATAGAATCAATCATTAGCTGCCATTTCAACTACCTAGTTATTTCACGTCTTCTGATTTATTATAAAATAATTATTATAACAAATTTAGTA
Source organism: Acrossocheilus fasciatus (assembly GCA_036784905.1). NCBI lineage: Eukaryota > Metazoa > Chordata > Actinopteri > Cypriniformes > Cyprinidae > Acrossocheilus > Acrossocheilus fasciatus. The sequence continues at coordinate 33,614,022 of CM071955.1, forward strand.
CTTTATCGCACTGAAGTATGAAGTATAGCAAGTGCAGGAAGTCACAAAGTCATTTAAAGAAATAAATAAATAAGGCCAGTCGACAGCCTATAATGCTGAATTATTTAAATACCTAATACATCGTTTAAGTTTTATCCAACACAGACCTGTAGTTCAGTGTTAATTTTGGCAGGCATTTTTGATTTAGTCTTAGTCTTTATCATGAGACAAAAATGCTTAATAGTCTTAGTCACATTTTAGTCATTTGAGTCTTTCATAGTTTTAGTCTAGTTTTAGTCGACGAAAAGTCATTGCATTTTTGTCAACTTTTAGTCATTACTTTTAGTCAAACTGCAGTTATCAACATTTATTTTGGTAGCCATTTTTATATGTAGTCTTCAAACAAAAATAGTCATTAATTAATCTCTCTTTAAATCAATTAAGCTTATGAGAAATTTGAATCAAGGATTGAATCTGGAAAAACTGGAATAAATATTCATTTTTTGGTAGATATACAAATTAAACTCATTTTTCAGATACAGTAGTATTGTCAGTATTGTCACCATGACAAGTATACATTTATTTAATATTTTTCGTTGGTTAACATTAATGACACATATAGGTATTTAATAGGAATGCTGTCCATTTAAAACGGATGCATGTAATACTGACACACATTCAGTTTTCACCCACCTGTTTACGTTCACTTAAGCCATATCCGACTGTATTTACGTGAGATATTCCAGTACACAATAGACATTTGGACTGCTGTGTATGTATTTGAGCACCGAGAACTGATCGCGCGCTGTATGAGAACTGAAGAAGAGAGCGCGCTTCTATCAGCGCGATTCCGCCTATCCCGCCTTCACTAAATTTAAGTTAATCAACAACAAATTGTGACTCCCGGGAAAAACCGGACGGTCTGGTCACCCTATCGCTAACCCTTCAGGTGCTGAGGCCATTGTTTCAGATCGCCAGTTCGTGTTTTGGTAGCCAATCCGTCCGCGGCTGCCATACTGAGACTAGATATACGAACGCCCCTCATCTGATTGTAATCCAATGACAGAGACGCACATTTTGAAAGACTAGACAGTTAACTTAGCCTATAGGATGTATTTTGAATGTCGGTAGTCTTCAAATAACATTTTAGTCCAGTCTCGTCTCGTTAACTAAGATGCGGCATAAATTTCGTCTTAGTTTTTATCATCAGATATTATTTTTTAGCTCGTCAACGTCTCGTCTTAGTCACAGAAAAAAGGTTCGTTAACGAATATTTTTCGTCGTCGTCTTCGTTGACGAAATTAACACTGCTGTAGTTTTGTTAGTCTGAATTTAATCTAAATCACTTAATGCACAGTTCTATTCTGACATCGGCTCGTCAGATGATTCATTCCGTTGCCGCTGTCAATCATAGCAATGACTCGCCGCATAATTTAATGGATTCACTTGCATAAATTAAACATTCGCGTTTGTCATTCCTGAAACAGTATAGGTGAACATTTGGTCCTCTTAGACAAATAAAACTTTTCTCCAAATTGTGAATGGATTATGTAGAGAAACCGAGTAAAGGAGGCTCCTCTTACGGCACAGTACACTTGACCGGAAATGACTGAGCTGGCTTATCTACAACCAGGAAGTAACCGTGCATAAGGTCATTTGGTGAAAAACTGTTTAACTGTTTAACTCCACAATTCAGTACTACATAGTTCAGAGTCTTAGTAGCTAATGTGTTTCAGCAATACATTTCTAACATTTCTAATGTGTTTAGAAACAATTCTCAGAATTCTCTTTACACGGACTTTAAGTAAAATAGTACAAAAATATGCTCTTAAAATGCTGGGTTAAAAAAAAAATAACCCAGCCGCTGGGTAACTGTGGGAGAACACGCGCTGGGCGGTTTTGACCCAACCAGTGGGTCAGGTTAACTGTGTTGCTAGGTTAAACATTGGGTTATTTGTTGTCTCATTGCCTTGCTACCTTTATATTTACCAGTATTACCAAGAATAATACCAATAATAATAAATAACAATCACAAAGGAATGTAAAATTATTATTTTTTCTGTAATAAAATTACACAACACAAAAATGCAACTTTAAATATCAATTTAATGAGTTTTCACATTTCTTTTTAAAACATTTTTTAATGGGTGCCACTGTTACACATTACATCCAAGCCCTACAGACACAAATAAAACAACGCTTTTTGTAGTCAGTCAAAACTGTGTATATTAAGTACTGTAGACAGCGGAGCAAATAAGGGGTATGCAGCAGTGCATGGGGGGGGGGGGGGTCATGTTGCCAAAATCATTCTGTGAAAAGATTCTATAGTAATAAAACGTAATAAATAATCGAAAGCTTAGTTATTAAAAATAATTAATGCAACATTTTTATTCAACAGTTTTTAGCATTTTAATGAGTTCAAAAATGTATTTATTAACTCATTAAGACGCGGAACGGCCGTATCTCTCGACCGCAACAAACGGGAGACTTTTCAGACGCGCACTTCAGCTTGCCCTCGGCGCGCGAGTCAAACAAGCGCGGAAAAGGTAGGCTACAGCTGCCAAATGAGCTTCAGTAGAACAACAGGTAACTGCGGTCTGATGGGATATTGTTATATGTCAGTAAAGCAAACTTTCCTGTCCTGTCAGCCGTTTTACTGTGCTCACTGCGCACGCTCTTCAACTGTACGCGAATATGAGGCGCGCGCTCCATCACTTCATCTTAAAAAACAGCACTAGAAACTGCGAGCATGCATCGTCAGTTTAAGTCACGAAATTACCAAAATCGCGATTAAAGCTGCAAAGCTGTGCAATGCATTTAAGTATGGAATGCCAAACCTGCCATATTTATAAATAAATAAATAAATGTACAAAGAAATGTAAAAAAGCAAAAATAAATAAATAAATATATAAATAAATGTACAAAGAAAAGTAAAAAAGCACAAATAAATAATTATTTATAATTTTATTTCCTTATTTATGTATTTCTTCATTTTTTTCCACATTTATTTATTCATTTATTTATTTATTTATACATTTATTTATTTCCACATTTATTTATTTTCACATTTATGTATTTATTTACGTATTTATTTCTTTATTTCCACATTTATATATTTCCACATTTATTTATACATTTATTTATTTTCACATTTATTTATTTATACATTTCTTTGTCTGTAGGGTAATGAGGAGGGCGTGTTTTACGTCAGGAAAAGCAATCGAGCCAGAGAGGTCGAGGGGTAAGCTTGAGGCCACAGTGACACCTTGTGGTGCCCAAACGAAGTACAAGAAGTGTAGCCTACATGACGCGCCTGTTGATAGTGTGGGATGAATGACTCAGATGGGCGACATGACCAAAATATTATATCACCGTTATTATTTCAGTTTCAGGTGGGGGGTTGTTTTGGCCGGGAAGCCTGCTATCTGTGATCATGTGCATTTGCTGAAGCTCGCGAAAGCGTGCAATCGCTCTCTTATGCGCGCTGTTTTTTTAGGTTTCACTTTCAAAGCATACAAGGCATGTTTCTAATATTCAGAATAGAAGGAGGTTACTGTAGAAGATTGGTCGCCTCGCACCTCTTCCCGTGTGGACAGTTACCGCATCAACTGATTATAATGAGTTCTCTTGATGTAGACACGGGTTTAGATACGGATTAATCACACGTTTTAGGCTGGAAATATCCAGAATTAGGTCAAACAAGAGGTGTCCACGGGAACGGACCTAGTGAAACACACGACATGCATTGAACATACAAGCGTCATGCTCATCCAAACAACGCCTGTCGTGTGCCCTCAGTTTTTTGAGCTAACTGCATTTTTTTAATGTAACCAAAAAGCAAAAACAACATTGACAGCATCAGAAACAAACCTGTAAACTGATGTCCAGGGGCATTTAAAAAATATATATATAATTCCAATCGATAAAATAGGTTTTGCTGTGGCCTCAAGCTTACCCCTCGACTACTCTGGCTCGATTGCTTTTCCTGACGTAAAACACGCCCTCCTCATTACCCTACGGACAAAGAAATGTATAAATAAATAAATGTGAAAATAAATAAATGTATAAATAAATAAATGTGGAAATATATAAATGTGGAAATAAAGAAATAAATACATAAATAAATACATAAATGTGAAAATAAATAAAAGTGGAAATAAATAAATGTATAAATAAATGAATAAATAAATGTGGAAAAAAATGAAGAAATACATAAGGAAATAAAATTATAAATAATTATTTATTTGTGCTTTTTTACTTTTCTTTGTACATTTATTTATATATTTATTTATTTATTTTTGCTTTTTTACATTTCCTTGTACATTTATTTATTTATTTATAAATATGGCAGGTTCGGCATTCCATATTTAAGAACGTCTCTCAAACTGATACAGCCTACTGAAATATTCTGCAATTCGAAATCACAATAGGGCGCAAGGCTATGTAAATTATTATTTTTTGTTCAATTTAATGCACAAGTAGGCCAAATGTGAGTACAATGCAGTTAAATGTACTAGAAAATATGAACTAATTTTTAACTCGGAAAGTACGAAAATGAAAAGAAAATGAAACCATAAAATAACTCATTTTACATTCTTACATTATTTTCCTTTGTACAGAGCTTGATTTGGGTATGACAAAAGTGTTGCAATTAATTAATTTGGACAACTAATAGAATGTTAGAATAGAATGAATGATAACTTGATTATATATTGATTATATAAAATTCATTGAAGGTTGAGTTCAGTTATCTGCATGTCTCATCCATGAGTGGGTTTATGTAATAATGGAGAACAAGATTTTGGGGGTGTTAAGACCCAGAACCAAGCTTATTGAGCAATAAAGCTATAGTGAGCCTTTTTATTAAAATACCTGGAGCCTAGGTAATACAAAAATGATACAAAATTTGTCAATCACTCCGTATTACTTAATGTAATTCACAGCTATCTCAGTTACAATTAAGTACAAATTAATTGTAATCAGTTGTGTTTTAGGCACTAAAGCAGTCCAGTACTTTATAGTCAAATCCATTTCTATGTTGAAATAATAAAGATTTCTGTGACACCCCAGACTGGTTGCTGCCCCCTTGGCCACCTCTATGAAAGAGAATTAATTCGAGAGAAACTGGGATACAAACTAGCCACTTTTCACTGAAAATTGCTGCTTTAAATTTCAAATTGGCCATCTGTATAATTCAAGTAGATTAGAAACTTCATCTACAGTCCTCCGCTCTACCAGCTGAGCTATCGAAGGATGGGACAGCAGCACACCAAGAAATTCAGAAAGCCTTACTTCTTGGGATCACTGAGGGAAATCAGGCTGCTTTTTGCTGCTTTTCATACTAGACATCGCCTGACCCCGACGTGATTTGAACACATATTAGAGAACACATGTTTGATGTCAAGAAGACATCGCCTGACCCCGACGTGATTTGAACACACAACCTTCTGAACTGGAGTCAGACAAGCTACCATTGCCCCACAAGGTCTCAAAAAACATGGTGGTGCTTCCTGTGTAGGGCCCTTGATACATTCACCACAAAAAGCAGCCTGATTTCCCTCAATGATCCTAAGATGTAAGGCTTTTCATATTAGAGAACACATGTTTGATGTCAAGAAGATATCGACTGACCCCGACGTGATTTGAACACGCAACCTTCTGATCTGGAGTCAGACGCGCTACCATTGCGCCACGAGGTCTTACGAAAACTGGTGGTGCTTCCTGTGTAGGGCCCTTGATAAATTCAGCACAAAAAGCAGCCTGATTTCCCTCAATGATCCTAAGAGGTAAGGCTTTCTGAATTTCTTGGTGTGCGGCTGTCCCATCCTTCGATAGCTCAGCTGGTACCACCACAAAAACAGCCTATTTCCCTCAATGATCCAAAGAGGTAAGGCTTTCTGAATTTCTTGGTGTGCGGCTGTCCCATCCTTCGATAGCTCAGCTGGTACCACCACAAAAAGCAGCCTGATTTCCCTCAATGATCCTAAGAGGTAAGGCTTTCTGAATTTCTTGGTGTGCGGCTGTCCCATGCTTTGATAGCTCAGCTGGTACCACCACAAAAACAGCCTATTTCCCTCAATGATCCAAAGAGGTAAGGCTTTCTGAATTTCTTGTTCCAAATCTATGGAGGACTGTAGATGAAGTTTTGGCTATCCTTAGGTCGCTGGTTCAATTCCGGATCGAAGGAGTTTGGTTTTAAATTTGCCACACACGTTTCCACATTTTCGTCTGACTTCATGTTGCGAGATAAAAGAAGCCCATTGCTCAAATTCCAAATCTATCCAGTTACGCGATGGAAGGAATGTTTTTTCTTATTAGACTTCACAAGTTTGATTTCAAGAAGACATCGCCTGACCTCGACGTGATTTGAACACGCAACCTTCTGATCTGGAGTCAGACGCGCTACCATTGCGCCACGAGGTCTTAGAAAAAAGCTGGTCCTTCCTGTGTAGAGCCCTTCATACAATGACCACAAAAAGCAGCCTGATTTCCCTCAATGATCCCATGAGTTAAGGCTTTCTGAATTTCTTGGTGTTCTGCTGTCCCGTCCTTCGATAGCTCAGCTGGTAGAGCGGAGGACTGTAGGTGAAGTGTTGGCTATCCTTAGGTCGCTGGTTCGAAGGAGTTTGCTTTTAAATTTGGCCCACACATTTGCACATTTTCTTCTGACTTCATGTTGCCAGATAAAAGAAGCCCATAGGTCAAGTTCCAAATCTATCCCTTTATGCAACAGAAGGAACGTTTTTCATACAAGACATCGCCTGACCCCGACATGATTTGAACACATATTAGAGAACACATGTTTGATGTCAAGAAGATATTGACTGACCCCGACGTGATTTTAGGTGTTTTAATGGGGAGGGATGAAAGGAAAGCAGAAGGAACTATGTGGGGGGAGATTTTAGGAGGGATCGAGAGAAGGTTGATTTTTTGGAAATTAATGTCCTTAACTTTGAAGGGGAAGGTTTTAATTTTGAATGTTTTAATGGTTTCTAAGTTATGGCATATTTTATATGTGTCATCTATGCCGTTGTGGGTAGAAAACAGGCTGAAAAAATGTTTTTTAGATTTTTTATGGGAAGGAAAGCCACCGAGAATAGCACACAACACTTTAATAGGAGCGGTGGGGAAGGGGGGACTGGGGTTAATGGATGTGGAACAAAGAAAGAACAGTTGGAGAGTGAAAATAATTAAAAAGTACTTGGATGAAGAAAACAAAGCGGCATGGAAGAGAACAATGGGGCATTTTTTAAGTAAGTGTAGTAATTTTAATTTGGGGGACAACATTTTATGGATGAAAACAAAAAATTGGATGACGGAGGGGCCGCCAGATTTCTATAAAGAACTGATCGGGGCTTGGGGCAAATTTTTAACTAATGTGCATTTTAAGCCACATGGTAGAGAGAACATTTTAAATCAGCCTTTATTCTTAAACAACTGCATTTTAAATCAAGGGAGGGTTATTTTTTTTAAGAAATGGTGGGATGTGGGAATCACGAAAGTCAGAGATGTTTTATACGAATTCAAAGAAGGGTTTTTACCAGTGCAATATATCGTGGATGTGATGGAGGAGGCAAAGGAGGATTATAGCAGACAAGAGATGACAAATAAATATGATGTAATTAAGAATGCTATACCTAAAGGCTGGATAAAGAGAATTGAAAACATGGAAGAAGGGAAACAAGAAAAAGATGTGTATGTGAGGTTGGGGGAAAAATTGTATGCTTTCAGTGAATGTACTGTGAAAAAGTTTTATTGTGTTTTTAGAGATGCTGTTTTTAAGAAACCTGTCGTAAATGAATATTGGTTACAGAAATTCAAGGATTTAAAAGAAGACAGCATATGGGGGAACATGAATGGAAAATCTGTACAGACAAAACTGGAAAACTCCGAATATTTTATCAGACACAAAGTGATTTTTACAGATGTTATTTTAAACAAAATTGGAATGGAACCAAGTGCTACTTGTAAAGTTTGTAACGATGAGGATGAAGGATTTTTACATTTGTTTTTATATTGCAAAGAATTGGAGGATTTTAATGGGAAATGCAAAAGTATGATTTTAGGTTTGAGAGGGGAGGATAATGAATATATTGAATGGAATAAGGTGGTGATGCTGGGTCTGGACAAGCACAGCAAAAACAAAAAGCTTATTAATTTACTGGTGATGTTGGTCAAGAGTGCCATATGGGAAAGAAGGGTGGTGGCAAAGAGAGAAAATATTTTAATTGATGTGTGGCATGTGTTTAAAAGGAAATTTGAAAAGTATGTTAATTGCCTGTTTTATTATTTTAAACAAGAAGAGAAATTGGGTGTTTTTTACAATGTTTTTACACAGGATGTATGTAAGGTTTTAATGGACTCGGGTTTGGAAATGTCATTTGTACATAATTGAAAGAATGTTAAAAAAATAGAAAAAAAGATGATTGCTTCGAAATTTTTAATGGAACCTTAATTGCACATCTGCACCTCTTTTATGACTGAGATATTTCTGTAACAAAGAAGATTGATGTATTTTATGTGGAAATTTTTGATGTATTTTTGTACTGAAATATTTTCAATAAAAAAAATAAAAAATTTTTTAAAAAAAGCGCGTCTGACTCCAGATCAGAAGGTTGCGTGTTCAAATCACGTCGGGGTCAGTCGAAATCTTCTTGACATCAAACATGTGTTCTCTAATATGAAAAGCCTTACCTCTTAGGATCATTGAGGGAAATCAGGCTGCTTTTTGTGCTGAATTTATCAAGGGCCCTACACAGGAAGCACCACCAGTTTTCGTAAGACCTCGTGGTCAGTCGTGGTCAGTCGATATCTTCTTGACATCAAACATGTGTTCTCTAATATGAAAAGCCTTACATCTTAGGATCATTGAGGGAAATAAGGCTGCTTTTTGTGGTCAATGTATGAAGGGCCCTACACAGGAAGCACCACCAGTTTTCATAAGACCTCGTGGCGCAATGGTAGCGCGTCTGACTCCAGATCAGAAGGTTGCGTGTTCAACTCACGTCGGGGTCAATCAATATTTTCTTGACGTCAAACATGTGTTCTCTAATATGAAAAGCCTTACATCTTAGGATCATTGAGGGAAATCAGGCTGATTTTTGTGGTTAATGTATCAAGGGCCCTACACAGGAAGCACCACGTTGTTTTTCGAGACCTTGTGGGGCAATGGTAGCTTGTCTGACTCCAGTTTAGAAGGTTGTGTGTTCAAATCACGTCGGGGTCAGTCGATGTCTAGTATGAAAAATGTTCCTTCTGTTGCATAAAGGGATAGATTTGGAACATGATCTATGGGCTTCTTTTATCTGGCAACAAGAAGTCAGAAGAAAATGTGCAAATGTGTGGGCCAAATTTAAAAGCAAACTCCTTCGAGCCGGAATTGAACCAGCAACCTAAGGATAGCCAACACTTCACCTACAGTCCTCCGCTCTACCAGCTGAGCTATCAAAGGACGGGACAGTAGAACACCAAGAAATTCAGAAAGCCTTAACTCATGGGATCATTGAGGGAAATCAGGCTGCTTTTTGTGGTCATTGTATGAAGGGCTCTACACAGGAAGCACCAGTTTTTTTCTAAGACCTCGTGGCGCAATAGTAGCGCGTCTGACTCCAGATCAGAAGGTTGCGTGTTCAAATCACGTCGAGGTCAGGCGATGTCTTCTTGAAATCAAACTTGTGAAGTCTAATATAAAAAAACATTCCTTCCATCGCGTAACTGGATAGATTTGGAATTTGAGCAATGGGCTTCTTTTATCTCGCAACATGAAGTCAGACGAAAATGTGGAAACGTGTGTGGCAAATTTAAAACCAAACTCCTTCGATCCGGAATTGAACCAGCGACCTAAGGATAGCCAAAACTTCATCTACAGTCCTCCATAGATTTGGAACAAGAAATTCAGAAAGCCTTACCTCTTTGGATCATTGAGGGAAATAGGCTGTTTTTGTGGTGGTACCAGCTGAGCTATCGAAGGATGGGACAGCCGCACACCAAGAAATTCAGAAAGCCTTACCTCTTAGGATCATTGAGGGAAATCAGGCTGCTTTTTGTGCTGAATTTATCAAGGGCCCTACACAGGAAGCACCACCACTTTTCGTAAGACCTCGTGGTCAGTCGGGGTCAGTCGATATCTTCTTGACATCAAACATGTGTTCTCTAATATGAAAAGCCTTACATCTTAGGATCATTGAGGGAAATCAGGCTGCTTTTTGTGGTTAATGTATCAAGGGCCCTACACAGGAAGCACCACGTTGTTCTTTGAGACCTTGTGGGGCAATGGTAGCTTGTCTGACTCCAGATCAGAAGGTTGTGTGTTCAAATCACGTCGGGGTCAGTCAATATCTTCTTGACATCAAACATGTGTTCTCTAATATGAAAAGCCTTACATCTTAGGATCATTGAGGGAAATCAGGCTGCTTTTTGTGCTGAATTTATCAAGGGCCCTACACAGGAAGCACCACCAGTTTTCGTAAGACCTCGTGGTCAGTCGGGGTCAGTCGATATCTTCTTGACATCAAACATGTGTTCTCTAATATGAAAAGCCTTACATCTTAGGATCATTGAGGGAAATCAGGCTGCTTTTTGTGGTTAATGTATCAAGGGCCCTACACAGGAAGCACCACGTTGTTCTTTGAGACCTTGTGGGGCAATGGTAGCTTGTCTGACTCCAGATCAGAAGGTTGTGTGTTCAAATCACGTCGGGGTCAGGCGATGTCTTGTGTGAAAAACGTTCCTTCTGTTGCATAACGGGATAGATTTGGAACTTGACCTATGGGCTTCTTTTATCTGACAACATGAAGTCAGAAGAAAATGTGCAAATGTGTAGGCCAAATTTAAAAGCAAACTCCTTCGAGCCGGAATCGAACCAGCGACCTAAGGATAGCCAACACTTCATCTACAGTCCTCCGCTCTACCAGCTGAGCTATCGAAGGATGGGACAGCCGCACACCAAGAAATTCAGAAAGCCTTACCTCTTAGGATCATTGAGGGAAATCAGGCTGCTTTTTGTGCTGAATTTATCAAGGGCCCTACACAGGAAGCACCACCACTTTTCGTAAGACCTCGTGGCGCAACGGTAGCGCGTCTGACTCCAGATCAGAAGGTTGCGTGTTCAAATCACGTCGGGGTCAGTCAATATCTTCTTGACATCAAACATGTGTTCTCTAATATGAAAAGCCTTACATCTTAGGATCATTGAGGGAAATCAGGCTGATTTTTGTGGTGAATGTATCAAGGGCCCTACACAGGAAGCACCACGTTGTTTTTTGAGACCTTGTGGGGCAATGGTAGCTTGTCTGACTCCAGTTCAGAAGGTTGTGTGTTCAAATCACGTCGGGGTCAGTCGATGTCTAGTATGAAAAGTGTTCCTTCTGTTGCATAAAGGGATAGATTTGGAACATGATCTATGGGCTTCTTTTATCTGGCAACAAGAAGTCAGAAGAAAATGTGCAAACGTGTGGGCCAAATTTAAAAGCAAACTCCTTCGAGCCGGAATCGAACCAGCGACCTAAGGATAGCCAACACTTCACCTACAGTCCTCCGCTCTACCAGCTGAGCTATCGAAGGACGGGACAGCAGAACACCAAGAAATTCAGAAAGCCTTAACTCATGGGATCATTGAGGGAAATCAGGCTGCTTTTTGTGGTCATTGTATGAAGGGCTCTACACAGGAAGCACCAGCTTTTTTCTAAGACCTCGTGGCGCATTGGTAGCGCGTCTGACTCCAGATCAGAAGGTTGCGTGTTCAAATCACGTCGAGGTCAGGCGATGTCTTCTTGAAATCAAACTTGTGAAGTCTAATATGAAAAAACATTCCTTCCATCGCGTAACTGGATAGATTTGGAATTTGAGCAATGGGCTTCTTTTATCTCGCAACATGAAGTCAGACGAAAATGTGGAAACGTGTGTGGCAAATTTAAAACCAAACTCCTTCGATCCGGAATTGAACCAGCGACCTAAGGATAGCCAAAACTTCATCTACAGTCCTCCATAGATTTGGAACAAGAAATTCAGAAAGCCTTACCTCTTTGGATCATTGAGGGAAATAGGCTGTTTTTGTGGTGGTACCAGCTGAGCTATCGAAGGATGGGACAGCCGCACACCAAGAAATTCAGAAAGCCTTACCTCTTAGGATCATTGAGGGAAATCAGGCTGCTTTTTGTGCTGAATTTATCAAGGGCCCTACACAGGAAGCACCACTAGTTTTCGTAAGACCTCGTGGTCAGTCGTGGTCAGTCGATATCTTCTTGACATCAAACATGTGTTCTCTAATATGAAAAGCCTTACATCTTAGGATCATTGAGGGAAATAAGGCTGCTTTTTGTGGTCAATGTATGAAGGGCCCTACACAGGAAGCACCACCAGTTGGGCTTCTTTTATCTCGCAACATGAAGTCAGACGAAAATGTGGAAACATGTGTGGCAAATTTAAAACCAAACTCCTTCGATCCGGAATTGAACCAGCGACCTAAGGATAGCCAAAACTTCATCTACAGTCCTCCATAGATTTGGAACAAGAAATTCAGAAAGCCTTACCTCTTTGGATCATTGAGGGAAATAGGCTGTTTTTGTGGTGGTACCAGCTGAGCTATCGAAGGATGGGACAGCCGCACACCAAGAAATTCAGAAAGCCTTACCTCTTAGGATCATTGAGGGAAATCAGGCTGCTTTTTGTGCTTAATTTATGAAGGGCCCTACACAGGAAGCACCACCACTTTTCATAAGACCTCGTGGCGCAACGGTAGCGCGTCTGACTCCAGATCAGAAGGTTGCGTGTTCAAATCACGTCGGGGTCAGTCAATATCTTCTTGACATCAAACATGTGTTCTCTAATATGAAAAGCCTTACATCTTAGGATCATTGAGGGAAATCAGGCTGATTTTTGTGGTGAATGTATCAAGGGCCCTACACAGGAAGCACCACGTTGTTTTTTGAGACCTTGTGGGGCAATGGTAGCTTGTCTGACTCCAGTTCAGAAGGTTGCGTGTTCAAATCACGTCGGGGTCAGTCGATGTCTAGTATGAAAAATGTTCCTTCTGTTGCATAAAGGGATAGATTTGGAACATGATCTATGGGCTTCTTTTATCTGGCAACAAGAAGTCAGAAGAAAATGTGCAAACGTGTGGGCCAAATTTAAAAGCAAACTCCTTCGAGCCGGAATCGAACCAGCGACCTAAGGATAGCCAACACTTCAACTACAGTCCTCCGCTCTACCAGCTGAGCTATCGAAGGACGCGACAGCAGAACACCAAGAAATTCAGAAAGCCTTAACTCATGGGATCATTGAGGGAAATCAGGCTGCTTTTTGTGGTCATTGTATGAAGGGCTCTACACAGGAAGCACCAGCTTTTTTCTAAGACCTCGTGGCGCAATGGTAGCGCGTCTGACTCCAGATCAGAAGGTTGCGTGTTCAAATCATGTCGAGGTCAGGCGATGTCTTCTTGAAATCAAACTTGTGAAGTCTAATATGAAAAAACATTCCTTCCATCGCGTAACTGGATAGATTTGGAATTTGAGCAATGGGCTTCTTTTATCTCGCAACATGAAGTCAGACGAAAATGTGGAAACGTGTGTGGCAAATTTAAAACCAAACTCCTTCGATCCGGAATTGAACCAGCGACCTAAGGATAGCCAAAACTTCATCTACAGTCCTCCATAGATTTGGAACAAGAAATTCAGAAAGCCTTACCTCTTTGGATCATTGAGGGAAATAGGCTGTTTTTGTGGTGGTACCAGCTGAGCTATCGAAGGATGGGACAGCCGCACACCAAGAAATTCAGAAAGCCTTACCTCTTAGGATCATTGAGGGAAATCAGGCTGCTTTTTGTGCTGAATTTATCAAGGGCCCTACACAGGAAGCACCACCACTTTTCGTAAGACCTCGTGGCGCAACGGTAGTGCGTCTGACTCCAGATCAGAAGGTTGCGTGTTCAAATCACGTCGGGGTCAGTCAATATCTTCTTGACATCAAACATGTGTTCTCTAATATGAAAAGCCTTACATCTTAGGATCATTGAGGGAAATCAGGCTGCTTTTTGTGGTGAATGTATCAAGGGCCCTACACAGGAAGCACCACGTTGTTTTTCGAGACCTTGTGGGGCAATAGTAGCTTGTCTGACTCCAGTTCAGAAGGTTGTGTGTTCAAATCACGTCGGGGTCAGGCGATGTCTAGTATGAAAACCATTCCTTCTGTTGCATAAAGGGATAGATTTGGAACTTGATCTATGGGCTTCTTTTATCTGGCAACAAGAAGTCAGAAGAAACTGTGCAAACGTGTGGGCCAAATTTAAAAGCAAACTCCTTCGAGCCAGAATCGAACCAGCGACCTAAGGATAGCCAACACTTCACCTACAGTCCTCCGCTCTACCAGCTGAGCTATCGAAGGACGGGACAGCAGAAAACCAAGAAATTCAGAAAGCCTTAACTCATGGGATCATTGAGGGAAATCAGGCTGCTTTTTGTGGTCATTGTATGAAGGGCTCTACACAGGAAGAACCAGCTTTTTTCTAAGACCTCGTGGCGCAATAGTAGCGCGTCTGACTCCAGATCAGAAGGTTGCGTGTTCAAATCACGTCGAGGTCAGGCGATGTCTTCTTGAAATCAAACTTGTGAAGTCTAATATGAAAAAACATTCCTTCCATCGCGTAACTGGATAGATTTGGAATTTGAGCAATGGGCTTCTTTATCTCGCAACATGAAGTCAGACGAAAATGTGGAAACGTGTGTGGCAAATTTAAAACCAAACTCCTTCGATCCGGAATTGAACCAGCGACCTAAGGATAGCCAACACTTCATCTACAGTCCTCCGCTCTACCAGCTGAGCTATCGAAGGATGGGACAGCTGCACACCAAGAAATTCAGAAAGCCTTACCTCTTAGGATCATTGAGGGAAATCAGGCTGCTTTTTGTGCTGAATTTATCAAGGGCCCTACACAGGAAGCACCACGTTGTTTTTCGAGACCTTGTGGGGCAATGGTAGCTTGTCTGACTCCAGTTCAGAAGGTTGTGTGTTCAAATCACGTCGGGGTCAGGCGATGTCTAGTATGAAAACCGTTCCTTCTGTTGCATAAAGGGATAGATTTGGAACTTGATCTATGGGCTTCTTTTATCTGACAACATGAAGTCAGAAGAAAATGTGCAAATGTGTAGGCCAAATTTAAAAGCAAACTCCTTCGAGCCGGAATCGAACCAGCGACCTAAGGATAGCCAACACTTCATCTACAGTCCTCCGCTCTACCAGCTGAGCTATCGAAGGATGGGACAGCCGCACACCAAGAAATTCAGAAAGCCTTACCTCTTAGGATCATTGAGGGAAATCAGGCTGCTTTTTGTGCTGAATTTATCAAGGGCCCTACACAGGAAGCACCACCAGTTTTCGTAAGACCTCGTGGTCAGTCGGGGTCAGTCGATATCTTCTTGACATCAAACATGTGTTCTCTAATATGAAAAGCCTTACATCTTAGGATCATTGAGGGAAATCAGGCTGCTTTTTGTGGTTAATGTATCAAGGGCCCTACACAGGAAGCACCACGTTGTTCTTTGAGACCTTGTGGGGCAATGGTAGCTTGTCTGACTCCAGATCAGAAGGTTGTGTGTTCAAATCACGTCGGGGTCAGGCGATGTCTTGTGTGAAAAACGTTCCTTCTGTTGCATAACGGGATAGATTTGGAACTTGACCTATGGGCTTCTTTTATCTGACAACATGAAGTCAGAAGAAAATGTGCAAATGTGTAGGCCAAATTTAAAAGCAAGCTCCTTCGAGCCGGAATCGAACCAGCGACCTAAGGATAGCCAACACTTCATCTACAGTCCTCCGCTCTACCAGCTGAGCTATCGAAGGATAGGACAGCCGCACACCAAGAAATTCAGAAAGCCTTACCTCTTAGGATCATTGAGGGAAATCAGGCTGCTTTTTGTGCTGAATTTATCAAGGGCCCTACACAGGAAGCACCACCACTTTTCGTAAGACCTCGTGGCGCAACGGTAGCGCGTCTGACTCCAGATCAGAAGGTTGCGTGTTCAAATCACGTCGGGGTCAGTCAATATCTTCTTGACATCAAACATGAAGCCTTACATCTTAGGATCATTGAGGGAAATCAGGCTGATTTTTGTGGTGAATGTATCAAGGGCCCTACACAGGAAGCACCACGTTGTTTTTTGAGACCTTGTGGGGCAATGGTAGGGCGTCTGACTCCAGATCAGAAGGTTGCGTGTTCAAATCACGGCGAGGTCAGGCAATGTCTTCTTGAAATCAAACTTGTGAAGTCTAATATGAAAAAACATTCCTTCCATCGCGTAACTGGATAGATTTGGAATTTGAGCAATGGGCTTCTTTATCTCGCAACATGAAGTCAGACGAAAATGTGGAAACGTGTGTGGCAAATTTAAAACCAAACTCCTTCGATCCGGAATTGAACCAGCGACCTAAGGATAGCCAAAACTTCATCTACAGTCCTCCATTGATTTGGAACAAGAAATTCAGAAAGCCTTACCTCTTTGGATCATTGAGGGAAATAGGCTGTTTTTGTGGTGGTACCAGCTGAGCTATCGAAGGATGGGACAGCCGCACACCAAGAAATTCAGAAAGCCTTACCTCTTAGGATCATTGAGGGAAATCAGGCTGCTTTTTGTGCTGAATTTATCAAGGGCCCTACACAGGAAGCACCACCACTTTTCATAAGACCTCGTGGCGCAACGGTAGCGCGTCTGACTCCAGATCAGAAGGTTGCGTGTTCAAATCACGTCGGGGTCAGTCAATATCTTCTTGACATCAAACATGTGTTCTCTAATATGAAAAGCCTTACATCTTAGGATCATTGAGGGAAATCAGGCTGATTTTTGTGGTGAATGTATCAAGGGCCCTACACAGGAAGCACCACGTTGTTTTTTGAGACCTTGTGGGGCAATGGTAGCTTGTCTGACTCCAGTTCAGGAGGTTGCGTGTTCAAATCACGTCGGGGTCAGTCGATGTCTAGTATGAAAAATGTTCCTTCTGTTGCATAAAGGGATAGATTTGGAACATGATCTATGGGCTTCTTTTATCTGGCAACAAGAAGTCAGAAGAAAATGTGCAAACGTGTGGGCCAAATTTAAAAGCAAACTCCTTCGAGCCGGAATCGAACCAGCGACCTAAGGATAGCCAACACTTCAACTACAGTCCTCCGCTCTACCAGCTGAGCTATCGAAGGACGGGACAGCAGAACACCAAGAAATTCAGAAAGCCTTAACTCATGGGATCATTGAGGGAAATCAGGCTGCTTTTTGTGGTCATTGTATGAAGGGCCCTACACAGGAAGCACCACGTTGTTTTTTGAGACCTTGTGGGGCAATGGTAGGGCGTCTGACTCCAGATCAGAAGGTTGCGTGTTCAAATCATGTCGAGGTCAGGCGATGTCTTCTTGAAATCAAACTTGTGAAGTCTAATATGAAAAAACATTCCTTCCATCGCGTAACTGGATAGATTTGGAATTTGAGCAATGGGCTTGTTTTATCTCGCAACATGAAGTCAGACGAAAATGTGGAAACGTGTGTGGCAAATTTAAAACCAAACTCCTTCGATCCGGAATTGAACCAGCGACCTAAGGATAGCCAAAACTTCATCTACAGTCCTCCATAGATTTGGAACAAGAAATTCAGAAAGCCTTACCTCTTTGGATCATTGAGGGAAATAGGCTGTTTTTGTGGTGGTACCAGCTGAGCTATCGAAGGATGGGACAGCCGCACACCAAGAAATTCAGAAAGCCTTACCTCTTAGGATCATTGAGGGAAATCAGGCTGCTTTTTGTGCTGAATTTATCAAGGGCCCTACACAGGAAGCACCACCACTTTTCGTAAGACCTCGTGGTCAGTCGTGGTCAGTCGATATCTTCTTGACATCAAACATGTGTTCTCTAATATGAAAAGCCTTACATCTTAGGATCATTGAGGAAAATAAGGCTGCTTTTTGTGGTCAATGTATGAAGGGCCCTACACAGGAAGCACCACCAGTTTTCATAAGACCTCGTGGCGCGATGGTAGCGCGTCTGACTCCAGATCAGAAGGTTGCGTGTTCAACTCACGTCGGGGTCAATCAATATTTTCTTGACATCAAACATGTGTTCTCTAATATGAAAAGCCTTACATCTTAGGATCATTGAGGGAAATCAGGCTGCTTTTTGTGGTGAATGTATCAAGGGCCCTACACAGGAAGCACCACGTTGTTTTTCGAGACCTTGTGGGGCAATAGTAGCTTGTCTGACTCCAGTTCAGAAGGTTGTGTGTTCAAATCACGTCGGGGTCAGGCGATGTCTAGTATGAAAACCGTTCCTTCTGTTGCATAAAGGGATAGATTTGGAACTTGATCTATGGGCTTCTTTTATCTGGCAACAAGAAGTCAGAAGAAACTGTGCAAACGTGTGGGCCAAATTTAAAAGCAAACTCCTTCGAGCCAGAATCGAACCAGCGACCTAAGGATAGCCAACACTTCACCTACAGTCCTCCGCTCTACCAGCTGAGCTATCGAAGGATGGGACAGCAGAACACCAAGAAATTCAGAAAGCCTTAACTCATGGGATCATTGAGGGAAATCAGGCTGCTTTTTGTGGTCAATGTATGAAGGGCCCTACACAGGAAGCACCAGCTTTTTTCTAAGACCTCGTGGCGCAATGGTAGCGCGTCTGACACCAGATCAGAAGGTTGCGTGTTCAAATCACGTCGAGGTCAGGCGATGTCTTCTTGAAATCAAACTTGTGAAGTCTAATATGAAAAAACATTCCTTCCATCGTGTAACTGGATAGATTTGGAATTTGAGCAATGGGCTTCTTTATCTCGCAACATGAAGTCAGACGAAAATGTGGAAACGTGTGTGGCAAATTTAAAACCAAACTCCTTCGATCCGGAATTGAACCAGCGACCTAAGGATAGCCAAAACTTCATCTACAGTCCTCCATAGATTTGGAACAAGAAATTCAGAAAGCCTTACCTCTTTGGATCATTGAGGGAAATAGGCTGTTTTTGTGGTGGTACCAGCTGAGCTATCGAAGGATGGGACAGCCGCACACCAAGAAATTCAGAAAGCCTTACCTCTTAGGATCATTGAGGGAAAT
Organism: Acrossocheilus fasciatus; assembly: GCA_036784905.1. NCBI lineage: Eukaryota > Metazoa > Chordata > Actinopteri > Cypriniformes > Cyprinidae > Acrossocheilus > Acrossocheilus fasciatus. The sequence continues at coordinate 33,633,079 of CM071955.1, forward strand.
CAGGCTGCTTTTTGTGCTGAATTTATCAAGGGCCCTACACAGGAAGCACCACCAGTTTTCGTAAGACCTCGTGGTCAGTCGTGGTCAGTCGATATCTTCTTGACATCAAACATGTGTTCTCTAATATGAAAAGCCTTACATCTTAGGATCATTGAGGGAAATAAGGCTGCTTTTTGTGGTCAATGTATGAAGGGCCCTACACAGGAAGCACCACCAGTTTTCATAAGACCTCGTGGCGCAATGGTAGCGCGTCTGACTCCAGATCAGAAGGTTGCGTGTTCAACTCACGTCGGGGTCAAGCAATATTTTCTTGACGTCAAACATGTGTTCTCTAATATGAAAAGCCTTACATCTTAGGATCATTGAGGGAAATCAGGCTTCTTTTTGTGGTTAATGTATCAAGGGCCCTACACAGGAAGCAACACGTTGTTTTTTGAGACCTTGTGGGGCAATGGTAGCTTGTCTGACTCCAGATCAGAAGGTTGTGTGTTCAAATCACGTCGGGGTCAGGCGATGTCTTGTGTGAAAAACGTTCCTTCTGTTGCATAACGGGATAGATTTGGAACTTGACCTATGGGCTTCTTTTATCTGACAACATGAAGTCAGAAGAAAATGTGCAAATGTGTGGGCCAAATTTAAAAGCAAACTCTTTCGAGCCGGAATCGAACCCACGACCTTAGGATAGCCAACACTTCATCTACAGTCCTCCGCTCTACCAGCTGAGCTATCGAAGGATGGGACAGCAGAACACCAAGAAATTCAGAAAGCCTTAACTCTTGGGATCATTGAGGGAAATCAGGCTGCTTTTTGTGGTCAATGTATGAAGGGCCCTACACAGGAAGCACCAGCTTTTTTCTAAGACCTTGTGGCGCAATGGTAGGGCGTCTGACTCCAGATCAGAAGGTTGTGTGTTCAAATCACGTCGGGGTCAGGCGATGTCTAGTATGAAAACCGTTCCTTCTGTTGCATAAAGGGATAGATTTGGAACTTGATCTATGGGCTTCTTTTATCTGGCAACAAGAAGTCAGAAGAAACTGTGCAAACGTGTGGGCCAAATTTAAAAGCAAACTCCTTCGAGCCAGAATCGAACCAGCAACCTAAGGATAGCCAACACTTCACCTACAGTCCTCCGCTCTACCAGCTGAGCTATCGAAGGACGGGACAGCAGAACACCAAGAAATTCAGAAAGCCTTACCTCTTAGGATCATTGAGGGAAATCAGGCTGCTTTTTGTGCTGAATTTATCAAGGGCCCTACACAGGAAGCACCACCAGTTTTCGTAAGACCTCGTGGTCAGTCGGGGTCAGTCGATATCTTCTTGACATCAAACATGTGTTCTCTAATATGAAAAGCCTTACATCTTAGGATCATTGAGGGAAATCAGGCTGCTTTTTGTGGTTAATGTATCAAGGGCCCTACACAGGAAGCACCACGTTGTTTTTTGAGACCTTGTGGGGCAATGGTAGCTTGTCTGACTCCAGTTCAGAAGGTTGTGTGTTCAAATCACGTCGGGGTCAGTCGATGTCTAGTATGAAAAATGTTCCTTCTGTTGCATAAAGGGATAGATTTGGAACATGATCTATGGGCTTCTTTTATCTGGCAACAAGAAGTCAGAAGAAAATGTGCAAACGTGTGGGCCAAATTTAAAAGCAAACTCCTTCGAGCCGGAATCGAACCAGCGACCTAAGGATAGCCAACACTTCACCTACAGTCCTCCGCTCTACCAGCTGAGCTATCGAAGGACGGGACAGCAGAACACCAAGAAATTCAGAAAGCCTTAACTCATGGGATCATTGAGGGAAATCAGGCTGCTTTTTGTGGTCATTGTATGAAGGGCTCTACACAGGAAGCACCAGCTTTTTTCTAAGACCTCGTGGCGCAATGGTAGCGCGTCTGACTCCAGATCAGAAGGTTGCGTGTTCAAATCATGTCGAGGTCAGGCGATGTCTTCTTGAAATCAAACTTGTGAAGTCTAATATGAAAAAACATTCCTTCCATCGCGTAACTGGATAGATTTGGAATTTGAGCAATGGGCTTCTTTTATCTCGCAACATGAAGTCAGACGAAAATGTGGAAACGTGTGTGGCAAATTTAAAACCAAACTCCTTCGATCCGGAATTGAACCAGCGACCTAAGGATAGCCAAAACTTCATCTACAGTCCTCCATAGATTTGGAACAAGAAATTCAGAAAGCCTTACCTCTTTGGATCATTGAGGGAAATAGGCTGTTTTTGTGGTGGTACCAGCTGAGCTATCGAAGGATGGGACAGCCGCACACCAAGAAATTCAGAAAGCCTTACCTCTTAGGATCATTGAGGGAAATCAGGCTGCTTTTTGTGCTGAATTTATCAAGGGCCCTACACAGGAAGCACCACCACTTTTAGTAAGACCTCGTGGCGCAACGGTAGCGCGTCTGACTCCAGATCAGAAGGTTGCGTGTTCAAATCACGTCGGGGTCAGTCAATATCTTCTTGACATCAAACATGTGTTCTCTAATATGAAAAGCCTTACATCTTAGGATCATTGAGGGAAATCAGGCTGATTTTTGTGGTGAATGTATCAAGGGCCCTACACAGGAAGCACCACGTTGTTTTTTGAGACCTTGTGGGGCAATGGTAGCTTGTCTGACTCCAGTTCAGAAGGTTGTGTGTTCAAATCACGTCGGGGTCAGTCGATGTCTAGTATGAAAATGTTCCTTCTGTTGCATAAAGGGATAGATTTGGAACATGATCTATGGGCTTCTTTTATCTGGCAACAAGAAGTCAGAAGAAAATGTGCAAACGTGTGGGCCAAATTTTAAATCAAACTCCTTCGAGCCGGAATCGAACCAGCGACCTAAGGATAGCCAACACTTCACCTACAGTCCTCCGCTCTACCAGCTGAGCTATCGAAGGACGGGACAGCAGAACACCAAGAAATTCAGAAAGCCTTAACTCATGGGATCATTGAGGGAAATCAGGCTGCTTTTTGTGGTCATTGTATGAAGGGCTCTACACAGGAAGCACCAGCTTTTTTCTAAGACCTCGTGGCGCAATGGTAGCGCGTCTGACTCCAGATCAGAAGGTTGCGTGTTCAAATCACGTCGAGGTCAGGCGATGTCTTCTTGAAATCAAACTTGTGAAGTCTAATATGAAAAAACATTCCTTCCATCGCGTAACTGGATAGATTTGGAATTTGAGCAATGGGCTTCTTTTATCTCGCAACATGAAGTCAGACGAAAATGTGGAAACGTGTGTGGCAAATTTAAAACCAAACTCCTTCGATCCGGAATTGAACCAGCGACCTAAGGATAGCCAAAACTTCATCTACAGTCCTCCATAGATTTGGAACAAGAAATTCAGAAAGCCTTACCTCTTTGGATCATTGAGGGAAATAGGCTGTTTTTTTGGTGGTACCAGCTGAGCTATCGAAGGATGGGACAGCCGCACACCAAGAAATTCAGAAAGCCTTACCTCTTAGGATCATTGAGGGAAATCAGGCTGCTTTTTTTGCTGAATTTATCAAGGGCCCTACACAGGAAGCACCACCAGTTTTCGTAAGACCTCGTGGTCAGTCGTGGTCAGTCGATATCTTCTTGACATCAAACATGTGTTCTCTAATATGAAAAGCCTTACATCTTAGGATCATTGAGGGAAATAAGGCTGCTTTTTGTGGTCAATGTATGAAGGGCCCTACACAGGAAGCACCACCAGTTTTCATAAGACCTTGTGGCGCAACGGTAGCGCGTCTGACTCCAGATCAGAAGGTTGTGTGTTCAAATCACGTCGGGGTCAGTCAATATCTTCTTGACATCAAACATGTGTTCTCTAATATGAAAAGCCTTACATCTTAGGATCATTGAGGGAAATCAGGCTGATTTTTGTGGTGAATGTATCAAGGGCCCTACACAGGAAGCACCACGTTGTTTTTTGAGACCTTGTGGGGCAATGGTAGCTTGTCTGACTCCAGTTCAGAAGGTTGTGTGTTCAAATCACGTCGGGGTCAGTCGATGTCTAGTATGAAAATGTTCCTTCTGTTGCATAAAGGGATAGATTTGGAACATGATCTATGGGCTTCTTTTATCTGGCAACAAGAAGTCAGAAGAAAATGTGCAAACGTGTGGGCCAAATTTAAAAGCAAACTCCTTCGAGCCGGAATCGAACCAGCGACCTAAGGATAGCCAACACTTCACCTACAGTCCTCCGCTCTACCAGCTGAGCTATCGAAGGACGGGACAGCAGAACACCAAGAAATTCAGAAAGCCTTAACTCATGGGATCATTGAGGGAAATCAGGCTGCTTTTTGTGGTCATTGTATGAAGGGCTCTACACAGGAAGCACCAGCTTTTTTCTAAGACCTCGTGGCGCAATGGTAGCGCGTCTGACTCCAGATCAGAAGGTTGCGTGTTCAAATCACGTCGAGGTCAGGCGATGTCTTCTTGAAATCAAACTTGTGAAGTCTAATATGAAAAAACATTCCTTCCATCGCGTAACTGGATAGATTTGGAATTTGAGCAATGGGCTTCTTTTATCTCGCAACATGAAGTCAGACGAAAATGTGGAAACGTGTGTGGCAAATTTAAAACCAAACTCCTTCGATCCGGAATTGAACCAGCGACCTAAGGATAGCCAAAACTTCATCTACAGTCCTCCATAGATTTGGAACAAGAAATTCAGAAAGCCTTACCTCTTTGGATCATTGAGGGAAATAGGCTGTTTTTTTGGTGGTACCAGCTGAGCTATCGAAGGATGGGACAGCCGCACACCAAGAAATTCAGAAAGCCTTACCTCTTAGGATCATTGAGGGAAATCAGGCTGCTTTTTTTGCTGAATTTATCAAGGGCCCTACACAGGAAGCACCACCAGTTTTCGTAAGACCTCGTGGTCAGTCGTGGTCAGTCGATATCTTCTTGACATCAAACATGTGTTCTCTAATATGAAAAGCCTTACATCTTAGGATCATTGAGGGAAATAAGGCTGCTTTTTGTGGTCAATGTATGAAGGGCCCTACACAGGAAGCACCACCAGTTTTCATAAGACCTCGTGGCGCAATGGTAGCGCGTCTGACTCCAGATCAGAAGGTTGCGTGTTCAACTCACGTCGGGGTCAAGCAATATTTTCTTGACATCAAACATGTGTTCTCTAATATGAAAAGCCTTACATCTTAGGATAATTGAGGGAAATCAGGCTGCTTTTTGTGGTGAATGTATCAAGGGCCCTACACAGGAAGCACCACGTTGTTTTTCGAGACCTTGTGGGGCAATGGTAGCTTGTCTGACTCCAGTTCAGAAGGTTGTGTGTTCAAAACACGTCGGGTTCAGGCGATGTCTAGTATGAAAACCGTTCCTTCTGTTGCATAAAGGGATAGATTTGGAACTTGATCTATGGGCTTCTTTTATCTGGCAACAAGAAGTCAGAAGAAACTGTGCAAACGTGTGGGCCAAATTTAAAAGCAAACTCCTTCGAGCCAGAATCGAACCAGCGACCTAAGGATAGCCAACACTTAACCTACAGTCCTCCGCTCTACCAGCTGAGCTATCGAAGGACGGGACAGCAGAACACCAAGAAATTCAGAAAGCCTTAACTCATGGGATCATTGAGGGAAATCAGGCTGCTTTTTGTGGTCATTGTATGAAGGGCTCTACACAGGAAGAACCAGCTTTTTTCTAAGACCTCGTGGCGCAATGGTAGCGCGTCTGACTCCAGATCAGAAGGTTGCGTGTTCAAATCACGTCGAGGTCAGGCGATGTCTTCTTGAAATCAAACTTGTGAAGTCTAATATGAAAAAACATTCCTTCCATCGCGTAACTGGATAGATTTGGAATTTGAGCAATGGGCTTCTTTATCTCGCAACATGAAGTCAGACGAAAATGTGGAAACGTGTGTGGCAAATTTAAAACCAAACTCCTTCGATCCGGAATTGAACCAGCGACCTAAGGATAGCCAAAACTTCATCTACAGTCCTCCATAGCCTTACATCTTAGGATCATTGAGGGAAATAAGGCTGCTTTTTGTGGTGAATTTATCAAGGGCCCTACACAGGAAGCACCACCAGTTTTCATAAGACCTCGTGGTGCAACGGTAGCGCGTCTGACTCCAGATCAGAAGGTTGCGTGTTCAAATCACGTCGGGGTCAGTCAATATCTTCTTGACATCAAACATGTGTTCTCTAATATGAAAAGCCTTACATCTTAGGATCATTGAGGGAAATAGGTTTTTTTTGTGGTGGTACCAGCTGAGCTATCGAAGGATGGGACAGCCGCACACCAAGAAATTCAGAAAGCCTTACCTCTTAGGATCATTGAGGGAAATCAGGCTGCTTTTTGTGCTGAATTTATCAAGGGCCCTACACAGGAAGCACCACCACTTTTCGTAAGACCTCGTGGTGCAACGGTAGCGCGTCTGACTCCAGATCAGAGGGTTGTGTGTTCAAATCACGTCGGGGTCAGTCAATATCTTCTTGACATCAAACATGTGTTCTCTAATATGAAAAGCCTTACATCTTAGGATCATTGAGGGAAATCAGGCTGATTTTTGTGGTGAATGTATCAAGGGCCCTACACAGGAAGCACCACGTTGTTTTTTGAGACCTTGTGGGGCAATGGTAGCTTGTCTGACTCCAGTTCAGAAGGTTGTGTGTTCAAATCACGTCGGGGTCAGTCGATGTCTAGTATGAAAATGTTCCTTCTGTTGCATAAAGGGATAGATTTGGAACATGATCTATGGGCTTCTTTTATCTGGCAACAAGAAGTCAGAAGAAAATGTGCAAACGTGTGGGCCAAATTTTAAATCAAACTCCTTCGAGCCGGAATCGAACCAGCGACCTAAGGATAGCCAACACTTCACCTACAGTCCTCCGCTCTACCAGCTGAGCTATCGAAGGACGGGACAGCAGAACACCAAGAAATTCAGAAAGCCTTACCTCTTTGGATCATTGAGGGAAATAGGCTGTTTTTTTGGTGGTACCAGCTGAGCTATCGAAGGATGGGACAGCCGCACACCAAGAAATTCAGAAAGCCTTACCTCTTAGGATCATTGAGGGAAATCAGGCTGCTTTTTTTGCTGAATTTATCAAGGGCCCTACACAGGAAGCACCACCAGTTTTCGTAAGACCTCGTGGTCAGTCGTGGTCAGTCGATATCTTCTTGACATCAAACATGTGTTCTCTAATATGAAAAGCCTTACATCTTAGGATCATTGAGGGAAATAAGGCTGCTTTTTGTGGTCAATGTATGAAGGGCCCTACACAGGAAGCACCACCAGTTTTCATAAGACCTTGTGGCGCAACGGTAGCGCGTCTGACTCCAGATCAGAAGGTTGTGTGTTCAAATCACGTCGGGGTCAGTCAATATCTTCTTGACATCAAACATGTGTTCTCTAATATGAAAAGCCTTACATCTTAGGATCATTGAGGGAAATCAGGCTGATTTTTGTGGTGAATGTATCAAGGGCCCTACACAGGAAGCACCACGTTGTTTTTTGAGACCTTGTGGGGCAATGGTAGCTTGTCTGACTCCAGTTCAGAAGGTTGTGTGTTCAAATCACGTCGGGGTCAGTCGATGTCTAGTATGAAAATGTTCCTTCTGTTGCATAAAGGGATAGATTTGGAACATGATCTATGGGCTTCTTTTATCTGGCAACAAGAAGTCAGAAGAAAATGTGCAAACGTGTGGGCCAAATTTAAAAGCAAACTCCTTCGAGCCGGAATCGAACCAGCGACCTAAGGATAGCCAACACTTCACCTACAGTCCTCCGCTCTACCAGCTGAGCTATCGAAGGACGGGACAGCAGAACACCAAGAAATTCAGAAAGCCTTAACTCATGGGATCATTGAGGGAAATCAGGCTGCTTTTTGTGGTCATTGTATGAAGGGCTCTACACAGGAAGCACCAGCTTTTTTCTAAGACCTCGTGGCGCAATGGTAGCGCGTCTGACTCCAGATCAGAAGGTTGCGTGTTCAAATCACGTCGAGGTCAGGCGATGTCTTCTTGAAATCAAACTTGTGAAGTCTAATATGAAAAAACATTCCTTCCATCGCGTAACTGGATAGATTTGGAATTTGAGCAATGGGCTTCTTTTATCTCGCAACATGAAGTCAGACGAAAATGTGGAAACGTGTGTGGCAAATTTAAAACCAAACTCCTTCGATCCGGAATTGAACCAGCGACCTAAGGATAGCCAAAACTTCATCTACAGTCCTCCATAGATTTGGAACAAGAAATTCAGAAAGCCTTACCTCTTTGGATCATTGAGGGAAATAGGCTGTTTTTTTGGTGGTACCAGCTGAGCTATCGAAGGATGGGACAGCCGCACACCAAGAAATTCAGAAAGCCTTACCTCTTAGGATCATTGAGGGAAATCAGGCTGCTTTTTTTGCTGAATTTATCAAGGGCCCTACACAGGAAGCACCACCAGTTTTCGTAAGACCTCGTGGTCAGTCGTGGTCAGTCGATATCTTCTTGACATCAAACATGTGTTCTCTAATATGAAAAGCCTTACATCTTAGGATCATTGAGGGAAATAAGGCTGCTTTTTGTGGTCAATGTATGAAGGGCCCTACACAGGAAGCACCACCAGTTTTCATAAGACCTCGTGGCGCAATGGTAGCGCGTCTGACTCCAGATCAGAAGGTTGCGTGTTCAACTCACGTCGGGGTCAAGCAATATTTTCTTGACATCAAACATGTGTTCTCTAATATGAAAAGCCTTACATCTTAGGATAATTGAGGGAAATCAGGCTGCTTTTTGTGGTGAATGTATCAAGGGCCCTACACAGGAAGCACCACGTTGTTTTTCGAGACCTTGTGGGGCAATGGTAGCTTGTCTGACTCCAGTTCAGAAGGTTGTGTGTTCAAAACACGTCGGGTTCAGGCGATGTCTAGTATGAAAACCGTTCCTTCTGTTGCATAAAGGGATAGATTTGGAACTTGATCTATGGGCTTCTTTTATCTGGCAACAAGAAGTCAGAAGAAACTGTGCAAACGTGTGGGCCAAATTTAAAAGCAAACTCCTTCGAGCCAGAATCGAACCAGCGACCTAAGGATAGCCAACACTTAACCTACAGTCCTCCGCTCTACCAGCTGAGCTATCGAAGGACGGGACAGCAGAACACCAAGAAATTCAGAAAGCCTTAACTCATGGGATCATTGAGGGAAATCAGGCTGCTTTTTGTGGTCATTGTATGAAGGGCTCTACACAGGAAGAACCAGCTTTTTTCTAAGACCTCGTGGCGCAATGGTAGCGCGTCTGACTCCAGATCAGAAGGTTGCGTGTTCAAATCACGTCGAGGTCAGGCGATGTCTTCTTGAAATCAAACTTGTGAAGTCTAATATGAAAAAACATTCCTTCCATCGCGTAACTGGATAGATTTGGAATTTGAGCAATGGGCTTCTTTATCTCGCAACATGAAGTCAGACGAAAATGTGGAAACGTGTGTGGCAAATTTA
>CM071955.1:33645000-33672500 GCA_036784905.1 Acrossocheilus fasciatus
GTGTTCAAATCACGTCGAGGTCAGGCGATGTCTTCTTGAAATTAAGCTTGTGAAGTCTAATATGAAAAAACATTCCTTCCATCGCGTAACTGGATAGATTTGGAATTTGAGCAATGGGCTTCTTTTATCTCGCAACATGAAGTCAGACGAAAATGTGGAAACGTGTGTGGCAAATTTAAAACCAAACTCCTTCGATCCGGAATTGAACCAGCGACCTAAGGATAGCCAAAACTTCATCTACAGTCCTCCATAGATTTGGAACAAGAAATTCAGAAAGCCTTACCTCTTTGGATCATTGAGGGAAATAGGCTGTTTTTTTGGTGGTACCAGCTGAGCTATCGAAGGATGGGACAGCCGCACACCAATAAATTCAGAAAGCCTTACCTCTTAGGATCATTGAGGGAAATCAGGCTGCTTTTTGTGCTGAATTTATCAAGGGCCCTACACAGGAAGCACCACCAGTTTTCGTAAGACCTCGTGGTCAGTCGTGGTCAGTCGATATCTTCTTGACATCAAACATGTGTTCTCTAATATGAAAAGCCTTACATCTTAGGATCATTGAGGGAAATAAGGCTGCTTTTTGTGGTCAATGTATGAAGGGCCCTACACAGGAAGCACCACCAGTTTTCATAAGACCTCGTGGCGCAATGGTAGCGCGTCTGACTCCAGATCAGAAGGTTGCGTGTTCAACTCACGTCGGGGTCAAGCAATATTTTCTTGACATCAAACATGTGTTCTCTAATATGAAAAGCCTTACATCTTAGGATAATTGAGGGAAATCAGGCTGCTTTTTGTGGTGAATGTATCAAGGGCCCTACACAGGAAGCACCACGTTGTTTTTCGAGACCTTGTGGGGCAATGGTAGCTTGTCTGACTCCAGTTCAGAAGGTTGTGTGTTCAAATCACGTCGGGTTCAGGCGATGTCTAGTATGAAAACCGTTCCTTCTGTTGCATAAAGGGATAGATTTGGAACTTGATCTATGGGCTTCTTTTATCTGGCAACAAGAAGTCAGAAGAAACTGTGCAAACGTGTGGGCCAAATTTAAAAGCAAACTCCTTCGAGCCAGAGACCTAAGGATAGCCAACACTTCACCTACAGTCCTCCGCTCTACCAGCTGAGCTATCGAAGGATGGGACAGCAGAATACCAAGAAATTCAGAAAGCCTTAACTCATGGGATCATTGAGGGAAATCAGGCTGCTTTTTGTGGTCAATGTATGAAGGGCCCTACACAGGAAGCACCAGCTTTTTTCTAAGACCTCGTGGCGCAACGGTAGCGCGTCTGACTCCAGATCAGAAGGTTGCGTGTTCAAATCACGTCGAGGTCAGGCGATGTCTTCTTGAAATCAAACTTGTGAAGTCTAATATGAAAAGCCTTACATCTTAGGATCATTGAGGGAAATCAGGCTGATTTTTGTGGTGAATGTATCAAGGGCCCTACACAGGAAGCACCACGTTGTTTTTTGAGACCTTGTGGGGCAATGGTAGCTTGTCTGACTCCAGTTCAGAAGGTTGTGTGTTCAAATCACGTCGGGGTCAGTCGATGTCTAGTATGAAAAATGTTCCTTCTGTTGCATAAAGGGATAGATTTGGAACATGATCTATGGGCTTCTTTTATCTGGCATCAAGAAGTCAGAAGAAAATGTGCAAACGTGTGGGCCAAATTTAAAAGCAAACTCCTTCGAGCCGGAATCGAACCAGCGACCTAAGGATAGCCAACACTTCACCTACAGTCCTCCGCTCTACCAGCTGAGCTATCGAAGGACGGGACAGCAGAACACCAAGAAATTCAGAAAGCCTTAACTCATGGGATCATTGAGGGAAATCAGGCTGCTTTTTGTGGTCATTGTATGAAGGGCTCTACACAGGAAGCACCAGCTTGTTTCTAAGACCTCGTGGCGCAATGGTAGCGCGTCTGACTCCAGATCAGAAGGTTGCGTGTTCAAATCACGTCGAGGTCAGGCGATGTCTTCTTGAAATCAAACTTGTGAAGTCTAATATGAAAAAACATTCCTTCCATCGCGTAACTGGATAGATTTGGAATTTGAGCAATGGGCTTCTTTATCTCGCAACATGAAGTCAGACGAAAATGTGGAAACGTGTGTGGCAAATTTAAAACCAAACTCCTTCGATCCGGAATTGAACCAGAGACCTAAGGATAGCCAAAACGTCATCTACAGTCCTCCATAGATTTGGAACAAGAAATTCAGAAAGCCTTACCTCTTTGGATCATTGAGGGAAATAGGCTGTTTTTGTGGTGGTACCAGCTGAGCTATCAAAGCATGGGACAGCCGCACACCAAGAAATTCAGAAAGCCTTACCTCTTAGGAGCATTGAGGGAAATCAGGCTGCTTTTTGTGCTGAATTTATCAAGGGCCCTACACAGGAAGCACCACCAGTTTTCGTAAGACCTCGTGGTCAGTCGTGGTCAGTCGATATCTTCTTGACATCAAACATGTGTTCTCTAATATGAAAAGCCTTACATCTTAGGATCATTGAGGGAAATAAGGCTGCTTTTTGTGGTCAATGTATGAAGGGCCCTACACAGGAAGCACCACCAGTTTTCATAAGACCTCGTGGCGCAATGGTAGCGCGTCTGACTCCAGATCAGAAGGTTGCGTGTTCAACTCACGTCGGGGTCAATCAATATTTTCTTGACATCAAACATGTGTTCTCTAATATGAAAAGCCTTACATCTTAGGATCATTGAGGGAAATCAGGCTGCTTTTTGTGGTGAATGTATCAAGGGCCCTACACAGGAAGCACCACGTTGTTTTTCGAGACCTTGTGGGGCAATGGTAGCTTGTCTGACTCAGTTCAGAAGGTTGTGTGTTCAAATCACGTCGGGGTCAGGCGATGTCTAGTATGAAAACCGTTCCTTCTGTTGCATAAAGGGATAGATTTGGAACTTGATCTATGGGCTTCTTTTATCTGGCAACAAGAAGTCAGAAGAAACTGTGCAAACGTGTGGGCCAAATTTAAAAGCAAACTCCTTCGAGCCAGAGACCTAAGGATAGCCAACACTTCACCTACAGTCCTCCGCTCTACCAGCTGAGCTATCGAAGGATGGGACAGCAGAATACCAAGAAATTCAGAAAGCCTTAACTCATGGGATCATTGAGGGAAATCAGGCTGCTTTTTGTGGTCAATGTATGAAGGGCCCTACACAGGAAGCACCAGCTTTTTTCTAAGACCTCGTGGCGCAACGGTAGCGCGTCTGACTCCAGATCAGAAGGTTGCGTGTTCAAATCACGTCGAGGTCAGGCGATGTCTTCTTGAAATCAAACTTGTGAAGTCTAATATGAAAAGCCTTACATCTTAGGATCATTGAGGGAAATCAGGCTGATTTTTGTGGTGAATGTATCAAGGGCCCTACACAGGAAGCACCACGTTGTTTTTTGAGACCTTGTGGGGCAATGGTAGCTTGTCTGACTCCAGTTCAGAAGGTTGTGTGTTCAAATCACGTCGGGGTCAGTCGATGTCTAGTATGAAAAATGTTCCTTCTGTTGCATAAAGGGATAGATTTGGAACATGATCTATGGGCTTCTTTTATCTGGCAACAAGAAGTCAGAAGAAAATGTGCAAACGTGTGGGCCAAATTTAAAAGCAAACTCCTTCGAGCCGGAATCGAACCAGCGACCTAAGGATAGCCAACACTTCACCTACAGTCCTCCGCTCTACCAGCTGAGCTATCGAAGGACGGGACAGCAGAACACCAAGAAATTCAGAAAGCCTTAACTCATGGGATCATTGAGGGAAATCAGGCTGCTTTTTGTGGTCATTGTATGAAGGGCTCTACACAGGAAGCACCAGCTTTTTTCTAAGACCTCGTGGCGCAATGGTAGCGCGTCTGACTCCAGATCAGAAGGTTGCGTGTTCAAATCACGTCGAGGTCAGGCGATGTCTTCTTGAAATCAAACTTGTGAAGTCTAATATGAAAAAACATTCCTTCCATCGCGTAACTGAATAGATTTGGAATTTGAGCAATGGGCCTCTTTTATCTCGCAACATGAAGTCAGACGAAAATGTGGAAACATGTGTGGCAAATTTAAAACCAAACTCCTTCGATCCGGAATTGAACCAGCGACCTAAGGATAGCCAAAACTTCATCTACAGTCCTCCATAGATTTGGAACAAGAAATTCAGAAAGCCTTACCTCTTTGGATCATTGAGGGAAATAGGCTGTTTTTGTGGTGGTACCAGCTGAGCTATCAAAGCATGGGACAGCCGCACACCAAGAAATTCAGAAAGCCTTACCTCTTAGGAGCATTGAGGGAAATCAGGCTGCTTTTTGTGCTGAATTTATCAAGGGCCCTACACAGGAAGCACCACGTTGTTTTTTGAGACCTCGTGGCGCAACGGTAGCGCGTCTGACTCCAGATCAGAAGGTTGCGTGTTCAAATCACGTCGGGGTCAGTCAATATCTTCTTGACATCAAACATGTGTTCTCTAATATGAAAAGCCTTACATCTTAGGATCATTGAGGGAAATCAGGCTGATTTTTGTGGTGAATGTATCAAGGGCCCTACACAGGAAGCACCACGTTGTTTTTTGAGACCTTGTGGGGCAATGGTAGCTTGTCTGACTCCAGTTCAGAAGGTTGTGTGTTCAAATCACGTCGGGGTCAGGCGATGTCTAGTATGAAAAATGTTCCTTCTGTTGCATAAAGGGATAGATTTGGAACATGATCTATGGGCTTCTTTTATCTGGCAACAAGAAGTCAGAAGAAAATGTGCAAACGTGTGGGCCAAATTTAAAAGCAAACTCCTTCGAGCCGGAATCGAACCAGCGACCTAAGGATAGCCAACACTTCACCTACAGTCCTCCGCTCTACCAGCTGAGCTATCGAAGGACGGAACAGCAGAACACCAAGAAATTCAGAAAGCCTTAACTCATGGGATCATTGAGGGAAATCAGGCTGCTTTTTGTGGTCATTGTATGAAGGGCTCTACACAGGAAGCACCAGCTTTTTTCTAAGACCTCGTGGCGCAATGGTAGCGCATCTGACTCCAGATCAGAAGGTTGCGTGTTCAAATCACGTCGAGGTCAGGCGATGTCTTCTTGAAATCAAACTTGTGAAGTCTAATATGAAAAAACATTCCTTCCATCGCGTAACTGAATAGATTTGGAATTTGAGCAATGGGCTTCTTTTATCTCGCAACATGAAGTCAGACGAAAATGTGGAAACATGTGTGGCAAATTTAAAACCAAACTCCTTCGATCCGGAATTGAACCAGCGACCTAAGGACAGCCAAAACTTCATCTACAGTCCTCCATAGATTTGGAACAAGAAATTCAGAAAGCCTTACCTCTTTGGATCATTGAGGGAAATAGGCTGTTTTTGTGGTGGTACCAGCTGAGCTATCGAAGGATGGGACAGCCGCACACCAAGAAATTCAGAAAGCCTTACCTCTTAGGATCATTGAGGGAAATCAGGCTGCTTTTTGTGCTGAATTTATCAAGGGCCCTACACAGGAAGCACCACCAGTTTTCGTAAGACCTCGTGGTCAGTCGTGGTCAGTCGATATCTTCTTGACATCAAACATGTGTTCTCTAATATGAAAAGCCTTACATCTTAGGATCATTGAGGGAAATAAGGCTGCTTTTTGTGGTCAATGTATGAACGGCCCTACACAGGAAGCACCACCAGTTTTCATAAGACCTCGTGGCGCAATGGTAGCCCGTCTGACTCCAGATCAGAAGGTTGCGTGTTCAACTCACGTCGGGGTCAATCAATATTTTCTTGACATCAAACATGTGTTCTCTAATATGAAAAGCCTTACATCTTAGGATCATTGAGGGAAATCAGGCTGCTTTTTGTGGTGAATGTATCAAGGGCCCTACACAGGAAGCACCACGTTGTTTTTCGAGACCTTGTGGGGCAATGGTAGCTTGTCTGACTCAGTTCAGAAGGTTGTGTGTTCAAATCACGTCGGGGTCAGGCGATGTCTAGTATGAAAACCGTTCCTTCTGTTGCATAAAGGGATAGATTTGGAACTTGATCTATGGGCTTCTTTTATCTGGCAACAAGAAGTCAGAAGAAACTGTGCAAACGTGTGGGCCAAATTTAAAAGCAAACTCCTTCGAGCCAGAGACCTAAGGATAGCCAACACTTCACCTACAGTCCTCCACTCTACCAGCTGAGCTATCGAAGGATGGGACAGCAGAATACCAAGAAATTCAGAAAGCCTTAACTCATGGGATCATTGAGGGAAATCAGGCTGCTTTTTGTGGTCAATGTATGAAGGGCCCTACACAGGAAGCAGCAGCTTTTTTCTAAGACCTCGTGGCGCAACGGTAGCGCGTCTGACTCCAGATCAGAAGGTTGCGTGTTCAAATCACGTCGAGGTCAGGCGATGTCTTCTTGAAATCAAACTTGTGAAGTCTAATATGAAAAGCCTTACATCTTAGGATCATTGAGGGAAATCAGGCTGATTTTTGTGGTGAATGTATCAAGGGCCCTACACAGGAAGCACCACGTTGTTTTTTGAGACCTTGTGGGGCAATGGTAGCTTGTCTGACTCCAGTTCAGAAGGTTGTGTGTTCAAATCACGTCGGGGTCAGTCGATGTCTAGTATGAAAAATGTTCCTTCTGTTGCATAAAGGGATAGATTTGGAACATGATCTATGGGCTTCTTTTATCTGGCAACAAGAAGTCAGAAGAAAATGTGCAAACGTGTGGGCCAAATTTAAAAGCAAACTCCTTCGAGCCGGAATCGAACCAGCGACCTAAGGATAGCCAACACTTCACCTACAGTCCTCCGCTCTACCAGCTGAGCTATCGAAGGACGGGACAGCAGAACACCAAGAAATTCAGAAAGCCTTAACTCATGGGATCATTGAGGGAAATCAGGCTGCTTTTTGTGGTCATTGTATGAAGGGCTCTACACAGGAAGCACCAGCTTTTTTCTAAGACCTCGTGGCGCAATGGTAGCGCGTCTGACTCCAGATCAGAAGGTTGCGTGTTCAAATCACGTCGAGGTCAGGCGATGTCTTCTTGAAATCAAACTTGTGAAGTCTAATATGAAAAAACATTCCTTCCATCGCGTAACTGGATAGATTTGGAATTTGAGCAATGGGCTTCTTTATCTCGCAACATGAAGTCAGACGAAAATGTGGAAACGTGTGTGGCAAATTTAAAACCAAACTCCTTCGATCCGGAATTGAACCAGAGACCTAAGGATAGCCAAAACGTCATCTACAGTCCTCCATAGATTTGGAACAAGAAATTCAGAAAGCCTTACCTCTTTGGATCATTGAGGGAAATAGGCTGTTTTTGTGGTGGTACCAGCTGAGCTATCAAAGCATGGGACAGCCGCACACCAAGAAATTCAGAAAGCCTTACCTCTTAGGAGCATTGAGGGAAATCAGGCTGCTTTTTGTGCTGAATTTATCAAGGGCCCTACACAGGAAGCACCACCAGTTTTCGTAAGACCTCGTGGTCAGTCGTGGTCAGTCGATATCTTCTTGACATCAAACATGTGTTCTCTAATATGAAAAGCCTTACATCTTAGGATCATTGAGGGAAATAAGGCTGCTTTTTGTGGTCAATGTATGAAGGGCCCTACACAGGAAGCACCACCAGTTTTCATAAGACCTCGTGGCGCAATGGTAGCGCGCCTGACTCCAGATCAGAAGGTTGCGTGTTCAACTCACGTCGGGGTCAATCAATATTTTCTTGACATCAAACATGTGTTCTCTAATATGAAAAGCCTTACATCTTACATCGAACCAGCGACCTAAGGATAGCCAACACTTCACCTACAGTCCTCCGCTCTACCAGCTGAGCTATCGAAGGACGGGACAGCAGAACACCAAGAAATTCAGAAAGCCTTAACTCATGGGATCATTGAGGGAAATCAGGCTGCTTTTTGTGGTCATTGTATGAAGGGCTCTACACAGGAAGCACCAGCTTTTTTCTAAGACCTCGTGGCGCAATGGTAGCGCGTCTGACTCCAGATCAGAAGGTTGCGTGTTCAAATCACGTCGAGGTCAGGCGATGTCTTCTTGAAATCAAACTTGTGAAGTCTAATATGAAAAAACATTCCTTCCATCGCGTAACTGAATAGATTTGGAATTTGAGCAATGGGCCTCTTTTATCTCGCAACATGAAGTCAGACGAAAATGTGGAAACATGTGTGGCAAATTTAAAACCAAACTCCTTCGATCCGGAATTGAACCAGCGACCTAAGGATAGCCAAAACTTCATCTACAGTCCTCCATAGATTTGGAACAAGAAATTCAGAAAGCCTTACCTCTTTGGATCATTGAGGGAAATAGGCTGTTTTTGTGGTGGTACCAGCTGAGCTATCAAAGCATGGGACAGCCGCACACCAAGAAATTCAGAAAGCCTTACCTCTTAGGAGCATTGAGGGAAATCAGGCTGCTTTTTGTGCTGAATTTATCAAGGGCCCTACACAGGAAGCACCACGTTGTTTTTTGAGACCTCGTGGCGCAACGGTAGCGCGTCTGACTCCAGATCAGAAGGTTGCGTGTTCAAATCACGTCGGGGTCAGTCAATATCTTCTTGACATCAAACATGTGTTCTCTAATATGAAAAGCCTTACATCTTAGGATCATTGAGGGAAATCAGGCTGATTTTTGTGGTGAATGTATCAAGGGCCCTACACAGGAAGCACCACGTTGTTTTTTGAGACCTTGTGGGGCAATGGTAGCTTGTCTGACTCCAGTTCAGAAGGTTGTGTGTTCAAATCACGTCGGGGTCAGGCGATGTCTAGTATGAAAAATGTTCCTTCTGTTGCATAAAGGGATAGATTTGGAACATGATCTATGGGCTTCTTTTATCTGGCATCAAGAAGTCAGAAGAAAATGTGCAAACGTGTGGGCCAAATTTAAAAGCAAACTCCTTCGAGCCGGAATCGAACCAGCGACCTAAGGATAGCCAACACTTCACCTACAGTCCTCCGCTCTACCAGCTGAGCTATCGAAGGACGGAACAGCAGAACACCAAGAAATTCAGAAAGCCTTAACTCATGGGATCATTGAGGGAAATCAGGCTGCTTTTTGTGGTCATTGTATGAAGGGCTCTACACAGGAAGCACCAGCTTTTTTCTAAGACCTCGTGGCGCAATGGTAGCGCATCTGACTCCAGATCAGAAGGTTGCGTGTTCAAATCACGTCGAGGTCAGGCGATGTCTTCTTGAAATCAAACTTGTGAAGTCTAATATGAAAAAACATTCCTTCCATCGCGTAACTGAATAGATTTGGAATTTGAGCAATGGGCTTCTTTTATCTCGCAACATGAAGTCAGACGAAAATGTGGAAACATGTGTGGCAAATTTAAAACCAAACTCCTTCGATCCGGAATTGAACCAGCGACCTAAGGATAGCCAAAACTTCATCTACAGTCCTCCATAGATTTGGAACAAGAAATTCAGAAAGCCTTACCTCTTTGGATCATTGAGGGAAATAGGCTGTTTTTGTGGTGGTACCAGCTGAGCTATCGAAGGATGGGACAGCCGCACACCAAGAAATTCAGAAAGCCTTACCTCTTAGGATCATTGAGGGAAATCAGGCTGCTTTTTGTGCTGAATTTATCAAGGGCCCTACACAGGAAGCACCACCAGTTTTCGTAAGACCTCGTGGTCAGTCGTGGTCAGTCGATATCTTCTTGACATCAAACATGTGTTCTCTAATATGAAAA
The DNA here is from genome assembly GCA_036784905.1 of Acrossocheilus fasciatus. Taxonomy (NCBI): domain Eukaryota; kingdom Metazoa; phylum Chordata; class Actinopteri; order Cypriniformes; family Cyprinidae; genus Acrossocheilus; species Acrossocheilus fasciatus. Next base: position 33,654,664 of record CM071955.1, read on the forward strand.
GCCTTACATCTTAGGATCATTGAGGGAAATAAGGCTGCTTTTTGTGGTCAATGTATGAAGGGCCCTACACAGGAAGCACCACCAGTTTTCATAAGACCTCGTGGCGCAATGGTAGCGCGTCTGACTCCAGATCAGAAGGTTGCGTGTTCAACTCACGTCGGGGTCAATCAATATTTTCTTGACATCAAACATGTGTTCTCTAATATGAAAAGCCTTACATCTTAGGATCATTGAGGGAAATCAGGCTGCTTTTTGTGGTGAATGTATCAAGGGCCCTACACAGGAAGCACCACGTTGTTTTTCGAGACCTTGTGGGGCAATGGTAGCTTGTCTGACTCAGTTCAGAAGGTTGTGTGTTCAAATCACGTCGGGGTCAGGCGATGTCTAGTATGAAAACCGTTCCTTCTGTTGCATAAAGGGATAGATTTGGAACTTGATCTATGGGCTTCTTTTATCTGGCAACAAGAAGTCAGAAGAAACTGTGCAAACGTGTGGGCCAAATTTAAAAGCAAACTCCTTCGAGCCAGAGACCTAAGGATAGCCAACACTTCACCTACAGTCCTCCGCTCTACCAGCTGAGCTATCGAAGGATGGGACAGCAGAATACCAAGAAATTCAGAAAGCCTTAACTCATGGGATCATTGAGGGAAATCAGGCTGCTTTTTGTGGTCAATGTATGAAGGGCCCTACACAGGAAGCAGCAGCTTTTTTCTAAGACCTCGTGGCGCAACGGTAGCGCGTCTGACTCCAGATCAGAAGGTTGCGTGTTCAAATCACGTCGAGGTCAGGCGATGTTTTCTTGAAATCAAACTTGTGAAGTCTAATATGAAAAGCCTTACATCTTAGGATCATTGAGGGAAATCAGGCTGATTTTTGTGGTGAATGTATCAAGGGCCCTACACAGGAAGCACCACGTTGTTTTTTGAGACCTTGTGGGGCAATGGTAGCTTGTCTGACTCCAATTCAGAAGGATGTGTGTTCAAATCACGTCGGGGTCAGTCGATGTCTAGTATGAAAAATGTTCCTTCTGTTGCATAAAGGGATAGATTTGGAACATGATCTATGGGCTTCTTTTATCTGGCAACAAGAAGTCAGAAGAAAATGTGCAAACGTGTGGGCCAAATTTAAAAGCAAACTCCTTCGAGCCGGAATCGAACCAGCGACCTAAGGATAGCCAACACTTCACCTACAGTCCTCCGCTCTACCAGCTGAGCTATCGAAGGACGGGACAGCAGAACACCAAGAAATTCAGAAAGCCTTAACTCATGGGATCATTGAGGGAAATCAGGCTGCTTTTTGTGGTCATTGTATGAAGGGCTCTACACAGGAAGCACCAGCTTTTTTCTAAGACCTCGTGGCGCAATGGTAGCGCGTCTGACTCCAGATCAGAAGGTTGCGTGTTCAAATCACGTCGAGGTCAGGCGATGTCTTCTTGAAATCAAACTTGTGAAGTCTAATATGAAAAAACATTCCTTCCATCGCGTAACTGGATAGATTTGGAATTTGAGCAATGGGCTTCTTTATCTCGCAACATGAAGTCAGACGAAAATGTGGAAACGTGTGTGGCAAATTTAAAACCAAACTCCTTCGATCCGGAATTGAACCAGCGACCTAAGGATAGCCAAAACTTCATCTACAGTCCTCCATAGATTTGGAACAAGAAATTCAGAAAGCCTTACCTCTTTGGATCATTGAGGGAAATAGGCTGTTTTTTGTTGTGGTACCAGCTGAGCTATCGAAGGATGGGACAGCCGCACACCAAGAAATTCAGAAAGCCTTACCTCTTAGGAGCATTGAGGGAAATCAGGCTGCTTTTTGTGCTGAATTTATCAAGGGCCCTACACAGGAAGCACCACCAGTTTTCGTAAGACCTCGTGGTCAGTCGTGGTCAGTCGATATCTTCTTGACATCAAACATGTGTTCTCTAATATGAAAAGCCTTACATCTTAGGATCATTGAGGGAAATAAGGCTGCTTTTTGTGGTCAATGTATGAAGGGCCCTACACAGGAAGCACCACCAGTTTTCATAAGACCTCGTGGCGCAATGGTAGCGCGTCTGACTCCAGATCAGAAGGTTGCGTGTTCAACTCACGTCGGGGTCAATCAATATTTTCTTGACATCAAACATGTGTTCTCTAATATGAAAAGCCTTACATCTTAGGATCATTGAGGGAAATCAGGCTGCTTTTTGTGGTGAATGTATCAAGGGCCCTACACAGGAAGCACCACGTTGTTTTTCGAGACCTTGTGGGGCAATGGTAGCTTGTCTGACTCAGTTCAGAAGGTTGTGTGTTCAAATCACGTCGGGGTCAGGCGATGTCTAGTATGAAAACCGTTCCTTCTGTTGCATAAAGGGATAGATTTGGAACTTGATCTATGGGCTTCTTTTATCTGGCAACAAGAAGTCAGAAGAAACTGTGCAAACGTGTGGGCCAAATTTAAAAGCAAACTCCTTCGAGCCAGAGACCTAAGGATAGCCAACACTTCACCTACAGTCCTCCACTCTACCAGCTGAGCTATCGAAGGATGGGACAGCAGAATACCAAGAAATTCAGAAAGCCTTAACTCATGGGATCATTGAGGGAAATCAGGCTGCTTTTTGTGGTCAATGTATGAAGGGCCCTACACAGGAAGCACCAGCTTTTTTCTAAGACCTCGTGGCGCAACGGTAGCGCGTCTGACTCCAGATCAGAAGGTTGCGTGTTCAAATCACGTCGAGGTCAGGCGATGTCTTCTTGAAATCAAACTTGTGAAGTCTAATATGAAAAGCCTTACATCTTAGGATCATTGAGGGAAATCAGGCTGATTTTTGTGGTGAATGTATCAAGGGCCCTACACAGGAAGCACCACGTTGTTTTTTGAGACCTTGTGGGGCAATGGTAGCTTGTCTGACTCCAGTTCAGAAGGTTGTGTGTTCAAATCACGTCGGGGTCAGTCGATGTCTAGTATGAAAAATGTTCCTTCTGTTGCATAAAGGGATAGATTTGGAACATGATCTATGGGCTTCTTTTATCTGGCAACAAGAAGTCAGAAGAAAATGTGCAAACGTGTGGGCCAAATTTAAAAGCAAACTCCTTCGAGCCGGAATCGAACCAGCGACCTAAGGATAGCCAACACTTCACCTACAGTCCTCCGCTCTACCAGCTGAGCTATCGAAGGACGGGACAGCAGAACACCAAGAAATTCAGAAAGCCTTAACTCATGGGATCATTGAGGGAAATCAGGCTGCTTTTTGTGGTCATTGTATGAAGGGCTCTACACAGGAAGCACCAGCTTTTTTCTAAGACCTCGTGGCGCAATGGTAGCGCGTCTGACTCCAGATCAGAAGGGTGCGTGTTCAAATCACGTCGAGGTCAGGCGATGTCTTCTTGAAATCAAACTTGTGAAGTCTAATATGAAAAAACATTCCTTCCATCGCGTAACTGGATAGATTTGGAATTTGAGCAATGGGCTTCTTTATCTCGCAACATGAAGTCAGACGAAAATGTGGAAACGTGTGTGGCAAATTTAAAACCAAACTCCTTCGATCCGGAATTGAACCAGCGACCTAAGGATAGCCAAAACTTCATCTACAGTCCTCCATAGATTTGGAACAAGAAATTCAGAAAGCCTTACCTCTTTGGATCATTGAGGGAAATAGGCTGTTTTTGTGGTGGTACCAGCTGAGCTATCGAAGGATGGGACAGCCGCACACCAAGAAATTCAGAAAGCCTTACCTCTTAGGAGCATTGAGGGAAATCAGGCTGCTTTTTGTGCTGAATTTATCAAGGGCCCTACACAGGAAGCACCACCAGTTTTCGTAAGACCTCGTGGTCAGTCGTGGTCAGTCGATATCTTCTTGACATCAAACATGTGTTCTCTAATATGAAAAGCCTTACATCTTAGGATCATTGAGGGAAATAAGGCTGCTTTTTGTGGTCAATGTATGAAGGGCCCTACACAGGAAGCACCACCAGTTTTCATAAGACCTCGTGGCGCAATGGTAGCGCGTCTGACTCCAGATCAGAAGGTTGCGTGTTCAACTCACGTCGGGGTCAATCAGTATTTTCTTGACATCAAACATGTGTTCTCTAATATGAAAAGCCTTACATCTTAGGATCATTGAGGGAAATCAGGCTCCTTTTTGTGGTGAATGTATCAAGGGCCCTACACAGGAAGCACCACGTTGTTTTTCGAGACCTTGTGGGGCAATGGTAGCTTGTCTGACTCAGTTCAGAAGGTTGTGTGTTCAAATCACGTCGGGGTCAGGCGATGTCTAGTATGAAAACCGTTCCTTCTGTTGCATAAAGGGATAGATTTGGAACTTGATCTATGGGCTTCTTTTATCTGGCAACAAGAAGTCAGAAGAAACTGTGCAAACGTGTGGGCCAAATTTAAAAGCAAACTCCTTCGAGCCAGAGACCTAAGGATAGCCAACACTTCACCTACAGTCCTCCACTCTACCAGCTGAGCTATCGAAGGATGGGACAGCAGAATACCAAGAAATTCAGAAAGCCTTAACTCATGGGATCATTGAGGGAAATCAGGCTGCTTTTTGTGGTCAATGTATGAAGGGCCCTACACAGGAAGCACCAGCTTTTTTCTAAGACCTCGTGGCGCAACGGTAGCGCGTCTGACTCCAGATCAGAAGGTTGCGTGTTCAAATCACGTCGAGGTCAGGCGATGTCTTCTTGAAATCAAACTTGTGAAGTCTAATATGAAAAGCCTTACATCTTAGGATCATTGAGGGAAATCAGGCTGATTTTTGTGGTGAATGTATCAAGGGCCCTACACAGGAAGCACCACGTTGTTTTTTGAGACCTTGTGGGGCAATGGTAGCTTGTCTGACTCCAGTTCAGAAGGTTGTGTGTTCAAATCACGTCGGGGTCAGTCGATGTCTAGTATGAAAAATGTTCCTTCTGTTGCATAAAGGGATAGATTTGGAACATGATCTATGGGCTTCTTTTATCTGGCAACAAGAAGTCAGAAGAAAATGTGCAAACGTGTGGGCCAAATTTAAAAGCAAACTCCTTCGAGCCGGAATCGAACCAGCGACCTAAGGATAGCCAACACTTCACCTACAGTCCTCCGCTCTACCAGCTGAGCTATCGAAGGACGGGACAGCAGAACACCAAGAAATTCAGAAAGCCTTAACTCATGGGATCATTGAGGGAAATCAGGCTGCTTTTTGTGGTCATTGTATGAAGGGCTCTACACAGGAAGCACCAGTTTTTTTCTAAGACCTCGTGGCGCAATGGTAGCGCGTCTGACTCCAGATCAGAAGGTTGCGTGTTCAAATCACGTCGAGGTCAGGCGATGTCTTCTTGAAATCAAACTTGTGAAGTCTAATATGAAAAAACATTCCTTCCATCGCGTAACTGGATAGATTTGGAATTTGAGCAATGGGCTTCTTTATCTCGCAACATGAAGTCAGACGAAAATGTGGAAACGTGTGTGGCAAATTTAAAACCAAACTCCTTCGATCCGGAATTGAACCAGCGACCTAAGGATAGCCAAAACTTCATCTACAGTCCTCCATAGATTTGGAACAAGAAATTCAGAAAGCCTTACCTCTTTGGATCATTGAGGGAAATAGGCTGTTTTTGTGGTGGTACCAGCTGAGCTATCGAAGGATGGGACAGCCGCACACCAAGAAATTCAGAAAGCCTTACCTCTTAGGAGCATTGAGGGAAATCAGGCTGCTTTTTGTGCTGAATTTATCAAGGGCCCTACACAGGAAGCACCACCAGTTTTCGTAAGACCTCGTGGTCAGTCGTGGTCAGTCGATATCTTCTTGACATCAAACATGTGTTCTCTAATATGAAAAGCCTTACATCTTAGGATCATTGAGGGAAATAAGGCTGCTTTTTGTGGTCAATGTATGAAGGGCCCTACACAGGAAGCACCACCAGTTTTCATAAGACCTCGTGGCGCAATGGTAGCGCGTCTGACTCCAGATCAGAAGGTTGCGTGTTCAACTCACGTCGGGGTCAATCAGTATTTTCTTGACATCAAACATGTGTTCTCTAATATGAAAAGCCTTACATCTTAGGATCATTGAGGGAAATCAGGCTCCTTTTTGTGGTGAATGTATCAAGGGCCCTACACAGGAAGCACCACGTTGTTTATTCGAGACCTTGTGGGGCAATGGTAGCTTGTCTGACTCAGTTCAGAAGGTTGTGTGTTCAAATCACGTCGGGGTCAGGCGATGTCTAGTATGAAAACCGTTCCTTCTGTTGCATAAAGGGATAGATTTGGAACTTGATCTATGGGCTTCTTTTATCTGGCAACAAGAAGTCAGAAGAAACTGTGCAAACGTGTGGGCCAAATTTAAAAGCAAACTCCTTCGAGCCAGAGACCTAAGGATAGCCAACACTTCACCTACAGTCCTCCACTCTACCAGCTGAGCTATCGAAGGATGGGACAGCAGAATACCAAGAAATTCAGAAAGCCTTAACTCATGGGATCATTGAGGGAAATCAGGCTGCTTTTTGTGGTCAATGTATGAAGGGCCCTACACAGGAAGCACCAGCTTTTTTCTAAGACCTCGTGGCGCAACGGTAGCGCGTCTGACTCCAGATCAGAAGGTTGCGTGTTCAAATCACGTCGAGGTCAGGCGATGTCTTCTTGAAATCAAACTTGTGAAGTCTAATATGAAAAGCCTTACATCTTAGGATCATTGAGGGAAATCAGGCTGATTTTTGTGGTGAATGTATCAAGGGCCCTACACAGGAAGCACCACGTTGTTTTTTGAGACCTTGTGGGGCAATGGTAGCTTGTCTGACTCCAGTTCAGAAGGTTGTGTGTTCAAATCACGTCGGGGTCAGTCGATGTCTAGTATGAAAAATGTTCCTTCTGTTGCATAAAGGGATAGATTTGGAACATGATCTATGGGCTTCTTTTATCTGGCAACAAGAAGTCAGAAGAAAATGTGCAAACGTGTGGGCCCAATTTAAAAGCAAACTCCTTCGAGCCGGAATCGAACCAGCGACCTAAGGATAGCCAACACTTCACCTACAGTCCTCCGCTCTACCAGCTGAGCTATCGAAGGACGGGACAGCAGAACACCAAGAAATTCAGAAAGCCTTAACTCATGGGATCATTGAGGGAAATCAGGCTGCTTTTTGTGGTCATTGTATGAAGGGCTCTACACAGGAAGCACCAGCTTTTTTCTAAGACCTCGTGGCGCAATGGTAGCGCGTCTGACTCCAGATCAGAAGGTTGCGTGTTCAAATCACGTCGAGGTCAGGCGATGTCTTCTTGAAATCAAACTTGTGAAGTCTAATATGAAAAAACATTCCTTCCATCGCGTAACTGGATAGATTTGGAATTTGAGCAATGGGCTTCTTTATCTCGCAACATGAAGTCAGACGAAAATGTGGAAACGTGTGTGGCAAATTTAAAACCAAACTCCTTCGATCCGGAATTGAACCAGCGACCTAAGGATAGCCAAAACTTCATCTACAGTCCTCCATAGATTTGGAACAAGAAATTCAGAAAGCCTTACCTCTTTGGATCATTGAGGGAAATAGGCTGTTTTTGTGGTGGTACCAGCTGAGCTATCGAAGGATGGGACAGCCGCACACCAAGAAATTCAGAAAGCCTTACCTCTTAGGAGCATTGAGGGAAATCAGGCTGCTTTTTGTGCTGAATTTATCAAGGGCCCTACACAGGAAGCACCACCAGTTTTCGTAAGACCTCGTGGTCAGTCGTGGTCAGTCGATATCTTCTTGACATCAAACATGTGTTCTCTAATATGAAAAGCCTTACATCTTAGGATCATTGAGGGAAATAAGGCTGCTTTTTGTGGTCAATGTATGAAGGGCCCTACACAGGAAGCACCACCAGTTTTCATAAGACCTCGTGGCGCAATGGTAGCGCGTCTGACTCCAGATCAGAAGGTTGCGTGTTCAACTCACGTCGGGGTCAATCAGTATTTTCTTGACATCAAACATGTGTTCTCTAATATGAAAAGCCTTACATCTTAGGATCATTGAGGGAAATCAGGCTCCTTTTTGTGGTGAATGTATCAAGGGCCCTACACAGGAAGCACCACGTTGTTTATTCGAGACCTTGTGGGGCAATGGTAGCTTGTCTGACTCAGTTCAGAAGGTTGTGTGTTCAAATCACGTCGGGGTCAGGCGATGTCTAGTATGAAAACCGTTCCTTCTGTTGCATAAAGGGATAGATTTGGAACTTGATCTATGGGCTTCTTTTATCTGGCAACAAGAAGTCAGAAGAAACTGTGCAAACGTGTGGGCCAAATTTAAAAGCAAACTCCTTCGAGCCAGAGACCTAAGGATAGCCAACACTTCACCTACAGTCCTCCACTCTACCAGCTGAGCTATCGAAGGATGGGACAGCAGAATACCAAGAAATTCAGAAAGCCTTAACTCATGGGATCATTGAGGGAAATCAGGCTGCTTTTTGTGGTCAATGTATGAAGGGCCCTACACAGGAAGCACCAGCTTTTTTCTAAGACCTCGTGGCGCAACGGTAGCGCGTCTGACTCCAGATCAGAAGGTTGCGTGTTCAAATCACGTCGAGGTCAGGCGATGTCTTCTTGAAATCAAACTTGTGAAGTCTAATATGAAAAGCCTTACATCTTAGGATCATTGAGGGAAATCAGGCTGATTTTTGTGGTGAATGTATCAAGGGCCCTACACAGGAAGCACCACGTTGTTTTTTGAGACCTTGTGGGGCAATGGTAGCTTGTCTGACTCCAGTTCAGAAGGTTGTGTGTTCAAATCACGTCGGGGTCAGTCGATGTCTAGTATGAAAAATGTTCCTTCTGTTGCATAAAGGGATAGATTTGGAACATGATCTATGGGCTTCTTTTATCTGGCAACAAGAAGTCAGAAGAAAATGTGCAAACGTGTGGGCCCAATTTAAAAGCAAACTCCTTCGAGCCGGAATCGAACCAGCGACCTAAGGATAGCCAACACTTCACCTACAGTCCTCCGCTCTACCAGCTGAGCTATCGAAGGACGGGACAGCAGAACACCAAGAAATTCAGAAAGCCTTAACTCATGGGATCATTGAGGGAAATCAGGCTGCTTTTTGTGGTCATTGTATGAAGGGCTCTACACAGGAAGCACCAGCTTTTTTCTAAGACCTCGTGGCGCAATGGTAGCGCGTCTGACTCCAGATCAGAAGGTTGCGTGTTCAAATCACGTCGAGGTCAGGCGATGTCTTCTTGAAATCAAACTTGTGAAGTCTAATATGAAAAAACATTCCTTCCATCGCGTAACTGGATAGATTTGGAATTTGAGCAATGGGCTTCTTTATCTCGCAACATGAAGTCAGACGAAAATGTGGAAACGTGTGTGGCAAATTTAAAACCAAACTCCTTCGATCCGGAATTGAACCAGCGACCTAAGGATAGCCAAAACTTCATCTACAGTCCTCCATAGATTTGGAACAAGAAATTCAGAAAGCCTTACCTCTTTGGATCATTGAGGGAAATAGGCTGTTTTTGTGGTGGTACCAGCTGAGCTATCGAAGGATGGGACAGCCGCACACCAAGAAATTCAGAAAGCCTTACCTCTTAGGAGCATTGAGGGAAATCAGGCTGCTTTTTGTGCTGAATTTATCAAGGGCCCTACACAGGAAGCACCACCAGTTTTCGTAAGACCTCGTGGTCAGTCGTGGTCAGTCGATATCTTCTTGACATCAAACATGTGTTCTCTAATATGAAAAGCCTTACATCTTAGGATCATTGAGGGAAATAAGGCTGCTTTTTGTGGTCAATGTATGAAGGGCCCTACACAGGAAGCACCACCAGTTTTCATAAGACCTCGTGGCGCAATGGTAGCGCGTCTGACTCCAGATCAGAAGGTTGCGTGTTCAACTCACGTCGGGGTCAATCAGTATTTTCTTGACATCAAACATGTGTTCTCTAATATGAAAAGCCTTACATCTTAGGATCATTGAGGGAAATCAGGCTCCTTTTTGTGGTGAATGTATCAAGGGCCCTACACAGGAAGCACCACGTTGTTTTTCGAGACCTTGTGGGGCAATGGTAGCTTGTCTGACTCAGTTCAGAAGGTTGTGTGTTCAAATCACGTCGGGGTCAGGCGATGTCTAGTATGAAAACCGTTCCTTCTGTTGCATAAAGGGATAGATTTGGAACTTGATCTATGGGCTTCTTTTATCTGGCAACAAGAAGTCAGAAGAAACTGTGCAAACGTGTGGGCCAAATTTAAAAGCAAACTCCTTCGAGCCAGAGACCTAAGGATAGCCAACACTTCACCTACAGTCCTCCACTCTACCAGCTGAGCTATCGAAGGATGGGACAGCAGAATACCAAGAAATTCAGAAAGCCTTAACTCATGGGATCATTGAGGGAAATCAGGCTGCTTTTTGTGGTCAATGTATGAAGGGCCCTACACAGGAAGCACCAGCTTTTTTCTAAGACCTCGTGGCGCAACGGTAGCGCGTCTGACTCCAGATCAGAAGGTTGCGTGTTCAAATCACGTCGAGGTCAGGCGATGTCTTCTTGAAATCAAACTTGTGAAGTCTAATATGAAAAGCCTTACATCTTAGGATCATTGAGGGAAATCAGGCTGATTTTTGTGGTGAATGTATCAAGGGCCCTACACAGGAAGCACCACGTTGTTTTTTGAGACCTTGTGGGGCAATGGTAGCTTGTCTGACTCCAGTTCAGAAGGTTGTGTGTTCAAATCACGTCGGGGTCAGTCGATGTCTAGTATGAAAAATGTTCCTTCTGTTGCATAAAGGGATAGATTTGGAACATGATCTATGGGCTTCTTTTATCTGGCAACAAGAAGTCAGAAGAAAATGTGCAAACGTGTGGGCCAAATTTAAAAGCAAACTCCTTCGAGCCGGAATCGAACCAGCGACCTAAGGATAGCCAACACTTCACCTACAGTCCTCCGCTCTACCAGCTGAGCTATCGAAGGACGGGACAGCAGAACACCAAGAAATTCAGAAAGCCTTAACTCATGGGATCATTGAGGGAAATCAGGCTGCTTTTTGTGGTCATTGTATGAAGGGCTCTACACAGGAAGCACCAGTTTTTTTCTAAGACCTCGTGGCGCAATGGTAGCGCGTCTGACTCCAGATCAGAAGGTTGCGTGTTCAAATCACGTCGAGGTCAGGCGATGTCTTCTTGAAATCAAACTTGTGAAGTCTAATATGAAAAAACATTCCTTCCATCGCGTAACTGGATAGATTTGGAATTTGAGCAATGGGCTTCTTTATCTCGCAACATGAAGTCAGACGAAAATGTGGAAACGTGTGTGGCAAATTTAAAACCAAACTCCTTCGATCCGGAATTGAACCAGCGACCTAAGGATAGCCGAAACTTCATCTACAGTCCTCCATAGATTTGGAACAAGAAATTCAGAAAGCCTTACCTCTTTGGATCATTGAGGGAAATAGGCTGTTTTTGTGGTGGTACCAGCTGAGCTATCGAAGGATGGGACAGCCGCACACCAAGAAATTCAGAAAGCCTTACCTCTTAGGAGCATTGAGGGAAATCAGGCTGCTTTTTGTGCTGAATTTATCAAGGGCCCTACACAGGAAGCACCACCAGTTTTCGTAAGACCTCGTGGTCAGTCGTGGTCAGTCGATATCTTCTTGACATCAAACATGTGTTCTCTAATATGAAAAGCCTTACATCTTAGGATCATTGAGGGAAATAAGGCTGCTTTTTGTGGTCAATGTATGAAGGGCCCTACACAGGAAGCACCACCAGTTTTCATAAGACCTCGTGGCGCAATGGTAGCGCGTCTGACTCCAGATCAGAAGGTTGCGTGTTCAACTCACGTCGGGGTCAATCAGTATTTTCTTGACATCAAACATGTGTTCTCTAATATGAAAAGCCTTACATCTTAGGATCATTGAGGGAAATCAGGCTCCTTTTTGTGGTGAATGTATCAAGGGCCCTACACAGGAAGCACCACGTTGTTTATTCGAGACCTTGTGGGGCAATGGTAGCTTGTCTGACTCAGTTCAGAAGGTTGTGTGTTCAAATCACGTCGGGGTCAGGCGATGTCTAGTATGAAAACCGTTCCTTCTGTTGCATAAAGGGATAGATTTGGAACTTGATCTATGGGCTTCTTTTATCTGGCAACAAGAAGTCAGAAGAAACTGTGCAAACGTGTGGGCCAAATTTAAAAGCAAACTCCTTCGAGCCAGAGACCTAAGGATAGCCAACACTTCACCTACAGTCCTCCACTCTACCAGCTGAGCTATCGAAGGATGGGACAGCAGAATACCAAGAAATTCAGAAAGCCTTAACTCATGGGATCATTGAGGGAAATCAGGCTGCTTTTTGTGGTCAATGTATGAAGGGCCCTACACAGGAAGCACCAGCTTTTTTCTAAGACCTCGTGGCGCAACGGTAGCGCGTCTGACTCCAGATCAGAAGGTTGCGTGTTCAAATCACGTCGAGGTCAGGCGATGTCTTCTTGAAATCAAACTTGTGAAGTCTAATATGAAAAGCCTTACATCTTAGGATCATTGAGGGAAATCAGGCTGATTTTTGTGGTGAATGTATCAAGGGCCCTACACAGGAAGCACCACGTTGTTTTTTGAGACCTTGTGGGGCAATGGTAGCTTGTCTGACTCCAGTTCAGAAGGTTGTGTGTTCAAATCACGTCGGGGTCAGTCGATGTCTAGTATGAAAAATGTTCCTTCTGTTGCATAAAGGGATAGATTTGGAACATGATCTATGGGCTTCTTTTATCTGGCAACAAGAAGTCAGAAGAAAATGTGCAAACGTGTGGGCCCAATTTAAAAGCAAACTCCTTCGAGCCGGAATCGAACCAGCGACCTAAGGATAGCCAACACTTCACCTACAGTCCTCCGCTCTACCAGCTGAGCTATCGAAGGACGGGACAGCAGAACACCAAGAAATTCAGAAAGCCTTAACTCATGGGATCATTGAGGGAAATCAGGCTGCTTTTTGTGGTCATTGTATGAAGGGCTCTACACAGGAAGCACCAGCTTTTTTCTAAGACCTCGTGGCGCAATGGTAGCGCGTCTGACTCCAGATCAGAAGGTTGCGTGTTCAAATCACGTCGAGGTCAGGCGATGTCTTCTTGAAATCAAACTTGTGAAGTCTAATATGAAAAAACATTCCTTCCATCGCGTAACTGGATAGATTTGGAATTTGAGCAATGGGCTTCTTTATCTCGCAACATGAAGTCAGACGAAAATGTGGAAACGTGTGTGGCAAATTTAAAACCAAACTCCTTCGATCCGGAATTGAACCAGCGACCTAAGGATAGCCAAAACTTCATCTACAGTCCTCCATAGATTTGGAACAAGAAATTCAGAAAGCCTTACCTCTTTGGATCATTGAGGGAAATAGGCTGTTTTTGTGGTGGTACCAGCTGAGCTATCGAAGGATGGGACAGCCGCACACCAAGAAATTCAGAAAGCCTTACCTCTTAGGAGCATTGAGGGAAATCAGGCTGCTTTTTGTGCTGAATTTATCAAGGGCCCTACACAGGAAGCACCACCAGTTTTCGTAAGACCTCGTGGTCAGTCGTGGTCAGTCGATATCTTCTTGACATCAAACATGTGTTCTCTAATATGAAAAGCCTTACATCTTAGGATCATTGAGGGAAATAAGGCTGCTTTTTGTGGTCAATGTATGAAGGGCCCTACACAGGAAGCACCACCAGTTTTCATAAGACCTCGTGGCGCAATGGTAGCGCGTCTGACTCCAGATCAGAAGGTTGCGTGTTCAACTCACGTCGGGGTCAATCAGTATTTTCTTGACATCAAACATGTGTTCTCTAATATGAAAAGCCTTACATCTTAGGATCATTGAGGGAAATCAGGCTCCTTTTTGTGGTGAATGTATCAAGGGCCCTACACAGGAAGCACCACGTTGTTTATTCGAGACCTTGTGGGGCAATGGTAGCTTGTCTGACTCAGTTCAGAAGGTTGTGTGTTCAAATCACGTCGGGGTCAGGCGATGTCTAGTATGAAAACCGTTCCTTCTGTTGCATAAAGGGATAGATTTGGAACTTGATCTATGGGCTTCTTTTATCTGGCAACAAGAAGTCAGAAGAAACTGTGCAAACGTGTGGGCCAAATTTAAAAGCAAACTCCTTCGAGCCAGAGACCTAAGGATAGCCAACACTTCACCTACAGTCCTCCACTCTACCAGCTGAGCTATCGAAGGATGGGACAGCAGAATACCAAGAAATTCAGAAAGCCTTAACTCATGGGATCATTGAGGGAAATCAGGCTGCTTTTTGTGGTCAATGTATGAAGGGCCCTACACAGGAAGCACCAGCTTTTTTCTAAGACCTCGTGGCGCAACGGTAGCGCGTCTGACTCCAGATCAGAAGGTTGCGTGTTCAAATCACGTCGAGGTCAGGCGATGTCTTCTTGAAATCAAACTTGTGAAGTCTAATATGAAAAGCCTTACATCTTAGGATCATTGAGGGAAATCAGGCTGATTTTTGTGGTGAATGTATCAAGGGCCCTACACAGGAAGCACCACGTTGTTTTTTGAGACCTTGTGGGGCAATGGTAGCTTGTCTGACTCCAGTTCAGAAGGTTGTGTGTTCAAATCACGTCGGGGTCAGTCGATGTCTAGTATGAAAAATGTTCCTTCTGTTGCATAAAGGGATAGATTTGGAACATGATCTATGGGCTTCTTTTATCTGGCAACAAGAAGTCAGAAGAAAATGTGCAAACGTGTGGGCCCAATTTAAAAGCAAACTCCTTCGAGCCGGAATCGAACCAGCGACCTAAGGATAGCCAACACTTCACCTACAGTCCTCCGCTCTACCAGCTGAGCTATCGAAGGACGGGACAGCAGAACACCAAGAAATTCAGAAAGCCTTAACTCATGGGATCATTGAGGGAAATCAGGCTGCTTTTTGTGGTCATTGTATGAAGGGCTCTACACAGGAAGCACCAGCTTTTTTCTAAGACCTCGTGGCGCAATGGTAGCGCGTCTGACTCCAGATCAGAAGGTTGCGTGTTCAAATCACGTCGAGGTCAGGCGATGTCTTCTTGAAATCAAACTTGTGAAGTCTAATATGAAAAAACATTCCTTCCATCGCGTAACTGGATAGATTTGGAATTTGAGCAATGGGCTTCTTTATCTCGCAACATGAAGTCAGACGAAAATGTGGAAACGTGTGTGGCAAATTTAAAACCAAACTCCTTCGATCCGGAATTGAACCAGCGACCTAAGGATAGCCAAAACTTCATCTACAGTCCTCCATAGATTTGGAACAAGAAATTCAGAAAGCCTTACCTCTTTGGATCATTGAGGGAAATAGGCTGTTTTTGTGGTGGTACCAGCTGAGCTATCGAAGGATGGGACAGCCGCACACCAAGAAATTCAGAAAGCCTTACCTCTTAGGAGCATTGAGGGAAATCAGGCTGCTTTTTGTGCTGAATTTATCAAGGGCCCTACACAGGAAGCACCACCAGTTTTCGTAAGACCTCGTGGTCAGTCGTGGTCAGTCGATATCTTCTTGACATCAAACATGTGTTCTCTAATATGAAAAGCCTTACATCTTAGGATCATTGAGGGAAATAAGGCTGCTTTTTGTGGTCAATGTATGAAGGGCCCTACACAGGAAGCACCACCAGTTTTCATAAGACCTCGTGGCGCAATGGTAGCGCGTCTGACTCCAGATCAGAAGGTTGCGTGTTCAACTCACGTCGGGGTCAATCAGTATTTTCTTGACATCAAACATGTGTTCTCTAATATGAAAAGCCTTACATCTTAGGATCATTGAGGGAAATCAGGCTCCTTTTTGTGGTGAATGTATCAAGGGCCCTACACAGGAAGCACCACGTTGTTTTTCGAGACCTTGTGGGGCAATGGTAGCTTGTCTGACTCAGTTCAGAAGGTTGTGTGTTCAAATCACGTCGGGGTCAGGCGATGTCTAGTATGAAAACCGTTCCTTCTGTTGCATAAAGGGATAGATTTGGAACTTGATCTATGGGCTTCTTTTATCTGGCAACAAGAAGTCAGAAGAAACTGTGCAAACGTGTGGGCCAAATTTAAAAGCAAACTCCTTCGAGCCAGAGACCTAAGGATAGCCAACACTTCACCTACAGTCCTCCACTCTACCAGCTGAGCTATCGAAGGATGGGACAGCAGAATACCAAGAAATTCAGAAAGCCTTAACTCATGGGATCATTGAGGGAAATCAGGCTGCTTTTTGTGGTCAATGTATGAAGGGCCCTACACAGGAAGCACCAGCTTTTTTCTAAGACCTCGTGGCGCAACGGTAGCGCGTCTGACTCCAGATCAGAAGGTTGCGTGTTCAAATCACGTCGAGGTCAGGCGATGTCTTCTTGAAATCAAACTTGTGAAGTCTAATATGAAAAGCCTTACATCTTAGGATCATTGAGGGAAATCAGGCTGATTTTTGTGGTGAATGTATCAAGGGCCCTACACAGGAAGCACCACGTTGTTTTTTGAGACCTTGTGGGGCAATGGTAGCTTGTCTGACTCCAGTTCAGAAGGTTGTGTGTTCAAATCACGTCGGGGTCAGTCGATGTCTAGTATGAAAAATGTTCCTTCTGTTGCATAAAGGGATAGATTTGGAACATGATCTATGGGCTTCTTTTATCTGGCAACAAGAAGTCAGAAGAAAATGTGCAAACGTGTGGGCCAAATTTAAAAGCAAACTCCTTCGAGCCGGAATCGAACCAGCGACCTAAGGATAGCCAACACTTCACCTACAGTCCTCCGCTCTACCAGCTGAGCTATCGAAGGACGGGACAGCAGAACACCAAGAAATTCAGAAAGCCTTAACTCATGGGATCATTGAGGGAAATCAGGCTGCTTTTTGTGGTCATTGTATGAAGGGCTCTACACAGGAAGCACCAGCTTTTTTCTAAGACCTCGTGGCGCAATGGTAGCGCGTCTGACTCCAGATCAGAAGGTTGCGTGTTCAAATCACGTCGAGGTCAGGCGATGTCTTCTTGAAATCAAACTTGTGAAGTCTAATATGAAAAAACATTCCTTCCATCGCGTAACTGGATAGATTTGGAATTTGAGCAATGGGCTTCTTTATCTCGCAACATGAAATCAGACGAAAATGTGGAAACGTGTGTGGCAAATTTAAAACCAAACTCCTTCGATCCGGAATTGAACCAGCGACCTAAGGATAGCCAAAACTTCATCTACAGTCCTCCATAGATTTGAGCTATCGAAGGATGGGACAGCCGCACACCAAGAAATTCAGAAAGCCTTACCTCTTAGGATCATTGAGGGAAATCAGGCTGATTTTTGTGGTGAATGTATCAAGGGCCCTACACAGGAAGCACCACGTTGTTTTTTGAGACCTTGTGGGGCAATGGTAGCTTGTCTGACTCCAGTTCAGAAGGTTGTGTGTTCAAATCACGTCGGGGTCAGTCGATGTCTAGTATGAAAAATGTTCCTTCTGTTGCATAAAGGGATAGATTTGGAACATGATCTATGGGCTTCTTTTATCTGGCAACAAGAAGTCAGAAGAAAATGTGCAAACGTGTGGGCTAAATTTAAAAGCAAACTCCTTCGAGCCGGAATCGAACCAGCGACCTAAGGATAACCAACACTTCACCTACAGTCCTCCGCTCTACCAGCTGAGCTATCGAAGGACGGGACAGCAGAACACCAAGAAATTCAGAAAGCCTTAACTCATGGGATCATTGAGGGAAATCAGGCTGCTTTTTGTGGTCATTGTATGAAGGGCTCTACACAGGAAGCACCAGCTTTTTTCTAAGACCTCGTGGCGCAATGGTAGCGCGACTGACTCCAGATCAGAAGGTTGCGTGTTCAAATCACGTCGAGGTCAGGCGATGTCTTCTTGAAATCAAACTTGTGAAGTCTAATATGAAAAAACATTCCTTCCATCACGTAA
>CM071955.1:33675000-33687500 GCA_036784905.1 Acrossocheilus fasciatus
ATGTGCAAACGTGTGGGCCAAATTTAAAAGCAAACTCCTTCGAGCCAGAGACCTAAGGATAGCCAACACTTCACCTACAGTCCTCCGCTCTACCAGCTGAGCTATCGAAGGACGGAACAGCAGAACACCAAGAAATTCAGAAAGTCTTAACTCATGGGATCATTGAGGGAAATCAGGCTGCTTTTTGTGGTCATTGTATGAAGGGCTCTACACAGGAAGCACCAGCTTTTTTCTAAGACCTCGTGGCGCAATGGTAGCGCGTTTGACTCCAGATCAGAAGGTTGCGTGTTCAAATCACGTCGAGGTCAGGCGATGTCTTCTTGAAATCAAACTTGTGAAGTCTAATATGAAAAAACATTCCTTCCATCGCGTAACTGAATAGATTTGGAATTTGAGCAATGGGCTTCTTTTATCTCGCAACATGAAGTCAGACGAAAATGTGGAAACATATGTGGCAAATTTAAAACCAAACTCCTTCGATCCGGAATTGAACCAGCGACCTAAGGATAGCCAAAACTTCATCTACAGTCCTCCATAGATTTGGAACAAGAAATTCAGAAAGCCTTACCTCTTTGGATCATTGAGGGAAATAGGCTGTTTTTGTGGTGGTACCAGCTGAGCTATCGAAGGATGGGACAGCCGCACACCAAGAAATTCAGAAAGCCTTACCTCTTAGGATCATTGAGGGAAATCAGGCTGCTTTTTGTGCTGAATTTATCAAGGGCCCTACACAGGAAGCACCACCAGTTTTCGTAAGACCTCGTGGTCAGTCGTGGTCAGTCGATATCTTCTTGACATCAAACATGTGTTCTCTAATATGAAAAGCCTTACATCTTAGGATCATTGAGGGAAATAAGGCTGCTTTTTGTGGTCAATGTATGAAGGGCCCTACACAGGAAGCACCACCAGTTTTCATAAGACCTCGTGGCGCAATGGTAGCGCGTCTGACTCCAGATCAGAAGGTTGCGTGTTCAACTCACGTCGGGGTCAATCAATATTTTCTTGACATCAAACATGTGTTCTCTAATATGAAAAGCCTTACATCTTAGGATCATTGAGGGAAATCAGGCTGCTTTTTGTGGTGAATGTATCAAGGGCCCTACACAGGAAGCACCACGTTGTTTTTCGAGACCTTGTGGGGCAATGGTAGCTTGTCTGACTCCAGTTCAGAAGGTTGTGTGTTCAAATCACGTCGGGGTCAGGCGATGTCTAGTATGAAAACCGTTCCTTCTGTTGCATAAAGGGATAGATTTGGAACTTGATCTATGGGCTTCTTTTATCTGGCAACAAGAAGTCAGAAGAAACTGTGCAAACGTGTGGGCCAAATTTAAAAGCAAACTCCTTCGAGCCAGAATCGAACCCACGACCTTAGGATAGCCAACACTTCATCTACAGTCCTCCGCTCTACCAGCTGAGCTATCGAAGGATGGGACAGCAGAACACCAAGAAATTCAGAAAGCCTTAACTCTTGGGATCATTGAGGGAAATCAGGCTGCTTTTTGTGGTCAATGTATGAAGGGCCCTACACAGGAAGCACCAGCTTTTTTCTAAGACCTTGTGGCGCAATGGTAGGGCGTCTGACTCCAGATCAGAAGGTTGTGTGTTCAAATCACGTCGGGGTCAGGCGATGTCTAGTATGAAAACCGTTCCTTCTGTTGCATAAAGGGATAGATTTGGAACTTGATCTATGGGCTTCTTTTATCTGGCAACAAGAAGTCAGAAGAAACTGTGCAAACGTGTGGGCCAAATTTAAAAGCAAACTCCTTCGAGCCAGAATCGAACCAGCAACCTAAGGATAGCCAACACTTCACCTACAGTCCTCCGCTCTACCAGCTGAGCTATCGAAGGACGGGACAGCAGAACACCAAGAAATTCAGAAAGCCTTACCTCTTAGGATCATTGAGGGAAATCAGGCTGCTTTTTGTGCTGAATTTATCAAGGGCCCTACACAGGAAGCACCACCAGTTTTCGTAAGACCTCGTGGTCAGTCGGGGTCAGTCGATATCTTCTTGACATCAAACATGTGTTCTCTAATATGAAAAGCCTTACATCTTAGGATCATTGAGGGAAATCAGGCTGCTTTTTGTGGTTAATGTATCAAGGGCCCTACACAGGAAGCACCACGTTGTTTTTTGAGACCTTGTGGGGCAATGGTAGCTTGTCTGACTCCAGTTCAGAAGGTTGTGTGTTCAAATCACGTCGGGGTCAGTCGATGTCTAGTATGAAAAATGTTCCTTCTGTTGCATAAAGGGATAGATTTGGAACATGATCTATGGGCTTCTTTTATCTGGCAACAAGAAGTCAGAAGAAAATGTGCAAACGTGTGGGCCAAATTTAAAAGCAAACTCCTTCGAGCCAGAATCGAACCAGCGACCTAAGGATAACCAACACTTCACCTACAGTCCTCCGCTCTACCAGCTGAGCTATCGAAGGACGGGACAGCAGAACACCAAGAAATTCAGAAAGCCTTAACTCATGGGATCATTGAGGGAAATCAGGCTGCTTTTTGTGGTCATTGTATGAAGGGCTCTACACAGGAAGCACCAGCTTTTTTCTAAGACCTCGTGGCGCAATGGTAGCGCGTCTGACTCCAGATCAGAAGGTTGCGTGTTCAAATCATGTCGAGGTCAGGCGATGTCTTCTTCAAGAAATTCAGAAAGCCTTACCTCTTAGGATCATTGAGGGAAATCAGGCTGCTTTTTGTGCTGAATTTATCAAGGGCCCTACACAGGAAGCACCACCAGTTTTCGTAAGACCTCGTGGTCAGTCGTGGTCAGTCGATATCTTCTTGACATCAAACATGTGTTCTCTAATATGAAAAGCCTTACATCTTAGGATCATTGAGGGAAATAAGGCTGCTTTTTGTGGTCAATGTATGAAGGGCCCTACACAGGAAGCACCACCAGTTTTCATAAGACCTCGTGGCGCAATGGTAGCGCGTCTGACTCCAGATCAGAAGGTTGCGTGTTCAACTCACGTCGGGGTCAAGCAATATTTTCTTGACGTCAAACATGTGTTCTCTAATATGAAAAGCCTTACATCTTAGGATCATTGAGGGAAATCAGGCTTCTTTTTGTGGTTAATGTATCAAGGGCCCTACACAGGAAGCAACACGTTGTTTTTTGAGACCTTGTGGGGCAATGGTAGCTTGTCTGACTCCAGATCAGAAGGTTGTGTGTTCAAATCACGTCGGGGTCAGGCGATGTCTTGTGTGAAAAACGTTCCTTCTGTTGCAAAACGGGATAGATTTGGAACTTGACCTATGGGCTTCTTTTATCTGACAACATGAAGTCAGAAGAAAATGTGCAAATGTGTGGGCCAAATTTAAAAGCAAACTCTTTCGAGCCGGAATCGAACCCACGACCTTAGGATAGCCAACACTTCATCTACAGTCCTCCGCTCTACCAGCTGAGCTATCGAAGGATGGGACAGCAGAACACCAAGAAATTCAGAAAGCCTTAACTCTTGGGATCATTGAGGGAAATCAGGCTGCTTTTTGTGGTCAATGTATGAAGGGCCCTACACAGGAAGCACCAGCTTTTTTCTAAGACCTTGTGGCGCAATGGTAGGGCGTCTGACTCCAGATCAGAAGGTTGTGTGTTCAAATCACGTCGGGGTCAGGCGATGTCTAGTATGAAAACCGTTCCTTCTGTTGCATAAAGGGATAGATTTGGAACTTGATCTATGGGCTTCTTTTATCTGGCAACAAGAAGTCAGAAGAAACTGTGCAAACGTGTGGGCCAAATTTAAAAGCAAACTCCTTCGAGCCAGAATCGAACCAGCAACCTAAGGATAGCCAACACTTCACCTACAGTCCTCCGCTCTACCAGCTGAGCTATCGAAGGACGGGACAGCAGAACACCAAGAAATTCAGAAAGCCTTACCTCTTAGGATCATTGAGGGAAATCAGGCTGCTTTTTGTGCTGAATTTATCAAGGGCCCTACACAGGAAGCACCACCAGTTTTCGTAAGACCTCGTGGTCAGTCGGGGTCAGTCGATATCTTCTTGACATCAAACATGTGTTCTCTAATATGAAAAGCCTTACATCTTAGGATCATTGAGGGAAATCAGGCTGCTTTTTGTGGTTAATGTATCAAGGGCCCTACACAGGAAGCACCACGTTGTTTTTTGAGACCTTGTGGGGCAATGGTAGCTTGTCTGACTCCAGTTCAGAAGGTTGTGTGTTCAAATCACGTCGGGGTCAGTCGATGTCTAGTATGAAAAATGTTCCTTCTGTTGCATAAAGGGATAGATTTGGAACATGATCTATGGGCTTCTTTTATCTGGCAACAAGAAGTCAGAAGAAAATGTGCAAACGTGTGGGCCAAATTTAAAAGCAAACTCCTTCGAGCCGGAATCGAACCAGCGACCTAAGGATAGCCAACACTTCACCTACAGTCCTCCGCTCTACCAGCTGAGCTATCAAAGGACGGGACAGCAGAACACCAAGAAATTCAGAAAGCCTTAACTCATGGGATCATTGAGGGAAATCAGGCTGCTTTTTGTGGTCATTGTATGAAGGGCTCTACACAGGAAGCACCAGCTTTTTTCTAAGACCTCGTGGCGCAATGGTAGCGCGTCTGACTCCAGATCAGAAGGTTGCGTGTTCAAATCATGTCGAGGTCAGGCGATGTCTTCTTGAAATCAAACTTGTGAAGTCTAATATGAAAAAACATTCCTTCCATCGCGTAACTGGATAGATTTGGAATTTGAGCAATGGGCTTCTTTTATCTCGCAACATGAAGTCAGACGAAAATGTGGAAACGTGTGTGGCAAATTTAAAACCAAACTCCTTCGATCCGGAATTGAACCAGCGACCTAAGGATAGCCAAAACTTCATCTACAGTCCTCCATAGATTTGGAACAAGAAATTCAGAAAGCCTTACCTCTTTGGATCATTGAGGGAAATAGGCTGTTTTTGTGGTGGTACCAGCTGAGCTATCGAAGGATGGGACAGCCGCACACCAAGAAATTCAGAAAGCCTTACCTCTTAGGATCATTGAGGGAAATCAGGCTGCTTTTTGTGCTGAATTTATCAAGGGCCCTACACAGGAAGCACCACCACTTTTCGTAAGACCTCGTGGCGCAACGGTAGTGCGTCTGACTCCAGATCAGAAGGTTGCGTGTTCAAATCACGTCGGGGTCAGTCAATATCTTCTTGACATCAAACATGTGTTCTCTAATATGAAAAGCCTTACATCTTAGGATCATTGAGGGAAATCAGGCTGATTTTTGTGGTGAATGTATCAAGGGCCCTACACAGGAAGCACCACGTTGTTTTTTGAGACCTTGTGGGGCAATGGTAGCTTGTCTGACTCCAGTTCAGAAGGTTGTGTGTTCAAATCACGTCGGGGTCAGTCGATGTCTAGTATGAAAAATGTTCCTTCTGTTGCATAAAGGGATAGATTTGGAACATGATCTATGGGCTTCTTTTATCTGGCAACAAGATGTCAGAAGAAAATGTGCAAACGTGTGGGCCAAATTTAAAAGCAAACTCCTTCGAGCCGGAATTGAACCAGCGACCTAAGGATAGCCAAAACTTCATCTACAGTCCTCCATAGATTTGGAACAAGAAATTCAGAAAGCCTTACCTCTTTGGATCATTGAGGGAAATAGGCTGTTTTTGTGGTGGTACCAGCTGAGCTATCGAAGGATGGGACAGCCGCACACCAAGAAATTCAGAAAGCCTTACCTCTTAGGATCATTGAGGGAAATCAGGCTGCTTTTTTTGCTGAATTTATCAAGGGCCCTACACAGGAAGCACCACCAGTTTTCGTAAGACCTCGTGGTCAGTCGTGGTCAGTCGATATCTTCTTGACATCAAACATGTGTTCTCTAATATGAAAAGCCTTACATCTTAGGATCATTGAGGGAAATAAGGCTGCTTTTTGTGGTCAATGTATGAAGGGCCCTACACAGGAAGCACCACCAGTTTTCATAAGACCTCGTGGCGCAATGGTAGCGCGTCTGACTCCAGATCAGAAGGTTGCGTGTTCAACTCACGTCGGGGTCAATCAATATTTTCTTGACATCAAACATGTGTTCTCTAATATGAAAAGCCTTACATCTTAGGATCATTGAGGGAAATCAGGCTGCTTTTTGTGGTGAATGTATCAAGGGCCCTACACAGGAAGCACCACGTTGTTTTTCGAGACCTTGTGGGGCAATGGTAGCTTGTCTGACTCCAGTTCAGAAGGTTGTGTGTTCAAATCACGTCGGGTTCAGGCGATGTCTAGTATGAAAACCGTTCCTTCTGTTGCATAAAGGGATAGATTTGGAACTTGATCTATGGGCTTCTTTTATCTGGCAACAAGAAGTCAGAAGAAACTGTGCAAACGTGTGGGCCAAATTTAAAAGCAAACTCCTTCGAGCCAGAGACCTAAGGATAGCCAACACTTCACCTACAGTCCTCCGCTCTACCAGCTGAGCTATCGAAGGATGGGACAGCAGAATACCAAGAAATTCAGAAAGCCTTAACTCATGGGATCATTGAGGGAAATCAGGCTGCTTTTTGTGGTCAATGTATGAAGGGCCCTACACAGGAAGCACCAGCTTTTTTCTAAGACCTCGTGGCGCAACGGTAGCGCGTCTGACTCCAGATCAGAAGGTTGCGTGTTCAAATCACGTCGAGGTCAGGCGATGTCTTCTTGAAATCAAACTTGTGAAGTCTAATATGAAAAGCCTTACATCTTAGGATCATTGAGGGAAATCAGGCTGATTTTTGTGGTGAATGTATCAAGGGCCCTACACAGGAAGCACCACGTTGTTTTTTGAGACCTTGTGGGGCAATGGTAGCTTGTCTGACTCCAGTTCAGAAGGTTGTGTGTTCAAATCACGTCGGGGTCAGTCGATGTCTAGTATGAAAAATGTTCCTTCTGTTGCATAAAGGGATAGATTTGGAACATGATCTATGGGCTTCTTTTATCTGGCATCAAGAAGTCAGAAGAAAATGTGCAAACGTGTGGGCCAAATTTAAAAGCAAACTCCTTCGAGCCGGAATCGAACCAGCGACCTAAGGATAGCCAACACTTCACCTACAGTCCTCCGCTCTACCAGCTGAGCTATCGAAGGACGGGACAGCAGAACACCAAGAAATTCAGAAAGCCTTAACTCATGGGATCATTGAGGGAAATCAGGCTGCTTTTTGTGGTCATTGTATGAAGGGCTCTACACAGGAAGCACCAGCTTGTTTCTAAGACCTCGTGGCGCAATGGTAGCGCGTCTGACTCCAGATCAGAAGGTTGCGTGTTCAAATCACGTCGAGGTCAGGCGATGTCTTCTTGAAATCAAACTTGTGAAGTCTAATATGAAAAAACATTCCTTCCATCGCGTAACTGGATAGATTTGGAATTTGAGCAATGGGCTTCTTTATCTCGCAACATGAAGTCAGACGAAAATGTGGAAACGTGTGTGGCAAATTTAAAACCAAACTCCTTCGATCCGGAATTGAACCAGAGACCTAAGGATAGCCAAAACGTCATCTACAGTCCTCCATAGATTTGGAACAAGAAATTCAGAAAGCCTTACCTCTTTGGATCATTGAGGGAAATAGGCTGTTTTTGTGGTGGTACCAGCTGAGCTATCAAAGCATGGGACAGCCGCACACCAAGAAATTCAGAAAGCCTTACCTCTTAGGAGCATTGAGGGAAATCAGGCTGCTTTTTGTGCTGAATTTATCAAGGGCCCTACACAGGAAGCACCACCAGTTTTCGTAAGACCTCGTGGTCAGTCGTGGTCAGTCGATATCTTCTTGACATCAAACATGTGTTCTCTAATATGAAAAGCCTTACATCTTAGGATCATTGAGGGAAATAAGGCTGCTTTTTGTGGTCAATGTATGAAGGGCCCTACACAGGAAGCACCACCAGTTTTCATAAGACCTCGTGGCGCAATGGTAGCGCGTCTGACTCCAGATCAGAAGGTTGCGTGTTCAACTCACGTCGGGGTCAATCAATATTTTCTTGACATCAAACATGTGTTCTCTAATATGAAAAGCCTTACATCTTAGGATCATTGAGGGAAATCAGGCTGCTTTTTGTGGTGAATGTATCAAGGGCCCTACACAGGAAGCACCACGTTGTTTTTCGAGACCTTGTGGGGCAATGGTAGCTTGTCTGACTCAGTTCAGAAGGTTGTGTGTTCAAATCACGTCGGGGTCAGGCGATGTCTAGTATGAAAACCGTTCCTTCTGTTGCATAAAGGGATAGATTTGGAACTTGATCTATGGGCTTCTTTTATCTGGCAACAAGAAGTCAGAAGAAACTGTGCAAACGTGTGGGCCAAATTTAAAAGCAAACTCCTTCGAGCCAGAGACCTAAGGATAGCCAACACTTCACCTACAGTCCTCCGCTCTACCAGCTGAGCTATCGAAGGATGGGACAGCAGAATACCAAGAAATTCAGAAAGCCTTAACTCATGGGATCATTGAGGGAAATCAGGCTGCTTTTTGTGGTCAATGTATGAAGGGCCCTACACAGGAAGCACCAGCTTTTTTCTAAGACCTCGTGGCGCAACGGTAGCGCGTCTGACTCCAGATCAGAAGGTTGCGTGTTCAAATCACGTCGAGGTCAGGCGATGTCTTCTTGAAATCAAACTTGTGAAGTCTAATATGAAAAGCCTTACATCTTAGGATCATTGAGGGAAATCAGGCTGATTTTTGTGGTGAATGTATCAAGGGCCCTACACAGGAAGCACCACGTTGTTTTTTGAGACCTTGTGGGGCAATGGTAGCTTGTCTGACTCCAGTTCAGAAGGTTGTGTGTTCAAATCACGTCGGGGTCAGTCGATGTCTAGTATGAAAAATGTTCCTTCTGTTGCATAAAGGGATAGATTTGGAACATGATCTATGGGCTTCTTTTATCTGGCAACAAGAAGTCAGAAGAAAATGTGCAAACGTGTGGGCCAAATTTAAAAGCAAACTCCTTCGAGCCGGAATCGAACCAGCGACCTAAGGATAGCCAACACTTCACCTACAGTCCTCCGCTCTACCAGCTGAGCTATCGAAGGACGGGACAGCAGAACACCAAGAAATTCAGAAAGCCTTAACTCATGGGATCATTGAGGGAAATCAGGCTGCTTTTTGTGGTCATTGTATGAAGGGCTCTACACAGGAAGCACCAGCTTTTTTCTAAGACCTCGTGGCGCAATGGTAGCGCGTCTGACTCCAGATCAGAAGGTTGCGTGTTCAAATCACGTCGAGGTCAGGCGATGTCTTCTTGAAATCAAACTTGTGAAGTCTAATATGAAAAAACATTCCTTCCATCGCGTAACTGAATAGATTTGGAATTTGAGCAATGGGCCTCTTTTATCTCGCAACATGAAGTCAGACGAAAATGTGGAAACATGTGTGGCAAATTTAAAACCAAACTCCTTCGATCCGGAATTGAACCAGCGACCTAAGGATAGCCAAAACTTCATCTACAGTCCTCCATAGATTTGGAACAAGAAATTCAGAAAGCCTTACCTCTTTGGATCATTGAGGGAAATAGGCTGTTTTTGTGGTGGTACCAGCTGAGCTATCAAAGCATGGGACAGCCGCACACCAAGAAATTCAGAAAGCCTTACCTCTTAGGAGCATTGAGGGAAATCAGGCTGCTTTTTGTGCTGAATTTATCAAGGGCCCTACACAGGAAGCACCACGTTGTTTTTTGAGACCTCGTGGCGCAACGGTAGCGCGTCTGACTCCAGATCAGAAGGTTGCGTGTTCAAATCACGTCGGGGTCAGTCAATATCTTCTTGACATCAAACATGTGTTCTCTAATATGAAAAGCCTTACATCTTAGGATCATTGAGGGAAATCAGGCTGATTTTTGTGGTGAATGTATCAAGGGCCCTACACAGGAAGCACCACGTTGTTTTTTGAGACCTTGTGGGGCAATGGTAGCTTGTCTGACTCCAGTTCAGAAGGTTGTGTGTTCAAATCACGTCGGGGTCAGGCGATGTCTAGTATGAAAAATGTTCCTTCTGTTGCATAAAGGGATAGATTTGGAACATGATCTATGGGCTTCTTTTATCTGGCAACAAGAAGTCAGAAGAAAATGTGCAAACGTGTGGGCCAAATTTAAAAGCAAACTCCTTCGAGCCGGAATCGAACCAGCGACCTAAGGATAGCCAACACTTCACCTACAGTCCTCCGCTCTACCAGCTGAGCTATCGAAGGATGGGACAGCAGAATACCAAGAAATTCAGAAAGCCTTAACTCATGGGATCATTGAGGGAAATCAGGCTGCTTTTTGTGGTCAATGTATGAAGGGCCCTACACAGGAAGCAGCAGCTTTTTTCTAAGACCTCGTGGCGCAACGGTAGCGCGTCTGACTCCAGATCAGAAGGTTGCGTGTTCAAATCACGTCGAGGTCAGGCGATGTTTTCTTGAAATCAAACTTGTGAAGTCTAATATGAAAAGCCTTACATCTTAGGATCATTGAGGGAAATCAGGCTGATTTTTGTGGTGAATGTATCAAGGGCCCTACACAGGAAGCACCACGTTGTTTTTTGAGACCTTGTGGGGCAATGGTAGCTTGTCTGACTCCAGTTCAGAAGGATGTGTGTTCAAATCACGTCGGGGTCAGTCGATGTCTAGTATGAAAAATGTTCCTTCTGTTGCATAAAGGGATAGATTTGGAACATGATCTATGGGCTTCTTTTATCTGGCAACAAGAAGTCAGAAGAAAATGTGCAAACGTGTGGGCCAAATTTAAAAGCAAACTCCTTCGAGCCGGAATCGAACCAGCGACCTAAGGATAGCCAACACTTCACCTACAGTCCTCCGCTCTACCAGCTGAGCTATCGAAGGACGGGACAGCAGAACACCAAGAAATTCAGAAAGCCTTAACTCATGGGATCATTGAGGGAAATCAGGCTGCTTTTTGTGGTCATTGTATGAAGGGCTCTACACAGGAAGCACCAGCTTTTTTCTAAGACCTCGTGGCGCAATGGTAGCGCGTCTGACTCCAGATCAGAAGGTTGCGTGTTCAAATCACGTCGAGGTCAGGCGATGTCTTCTTGAAATCAAACTTGTGAAGTCTAATATGAAAAAACATTCCTTCCATCGCGTAACTGGATAGATTTGGAATTTGAGCAATGGGCTTCTTTATCTCGCAACATGAAGTCAGACGAAAATGTGGAAACGTGTGTGGCAAATTTAAAACCAAACTCCTTCGATCCGGAATTGAACCAGCGACCTAAGGATAGCCAAAACTTCATCTACAGTCCTCCATAGATTTGGAACAAGAAATTCAGAAAGCCTTACCTCTTTGGATCATTGAGGGAAATAGGCTGTTTTTTGTTGTGGTACCAGCTGAGCTATCGAAGGATGGGACAGCCGCACACCAAGAAATTCAGAAAGCCTTACCTCTTAGGGGCATTGAGGGAAATCAGGCTGCTTTTTGTGCTGAATTTATCAAGGGCCCTACACAGGAAGCACCACCAGTTTTCGTAAGACCTCGTGGTCAGTCGTGGTCAGTCGATATCTTCTTGACATCAAACATGTGTTCTCTAATATGAAAAGCCTTACATCTTAGGATCATTGAGGGAAATAAGGCTGCTTTTTGTGGTCAATGTATGAAGGGCCCTACACAGGAAGCACCACCAGTTTTCATAAGACCTCGTGGCGCAATGGTAGCGCGTCTGACTCCAGATCAGAAGGTTGCGTGTTCAACTCACGTCGGGGTCAATCAATATTTTCTTGACATCAAACATGTGTTCTCTAATATGAAAAGCCTTACATCTTAGGATCATTGAGGGAAATCAGGCTGCTTTTTGTGGTGAATGTATCAAGGGCCCTACACAGGAAGCACCACGTTGTTTTTCGAGACCTTGTGGGGCAATGGTAGCTTGTCTGACTCAGTTCAGAAGGTTGTGTGTTCAAATCACGTCGGGGTCAGGCGATGTCTAGTATGAAAACCGTTCCTTCTGTTGCATAAAGGGATAGATTTGGAACTTGATCTATGGGCTTCTTTTATCTGGCAACAAGAAGTCAGAAGAAACTGTGCAAACGTGTGGGCCAAATTTAAAAGCAAACTCCTTCGAGCCAGAGACCTAAGGATAGCCAACACTTCACCTACAGTCCTCCACTCTACCAGCTGAGCTATCGAAGGATGGGACAGCAGAATACCAAGAAATTCAGAAAGCCTTAACTCATGGGATCATTGAGGGAAATCAGGCTGCTTTTTGTGGTCAATGTATGAAGGGCCCTACACAGGAAGCACCAGCTTTTTTCTAAGACCTCGTGGCGCAACGGTAGCGCGTCTGACTCCAGATCAGAAGGTTGCGCGTTCAAATCACGTCGAGGTCAGGCGATGTCTTCTTGAAATCAAACTTGTGAAGTCTAATATGAAAAGCCTTACATCTTAGGATCATTGAGGGAAATCAGGCTGATTTTTGTGGTGAATGTATCAAGGGCCCTACACAGGAAGCACCACGTTGTTTTTTGAGACCTTGTGGGGCAATGGTAGCTTGTCTGACTCCAGTTCAGAAGGTTGTGTGTTCAAATCACGTCGGG
>CM071955.1:33690000-33697500 GCA_036784905.1 Acrossocheilus fasciatus
AAGCCTTACCTCTTAGGAGCATTGAGGGAAATCAGGCTGCTTTTTGTGCTGAATTTATCAAGGGCCCTACACAGGAAGCACCACCAGTTTTCGTAAGACCTCGTGGTCAGTCGTGGTCAGTCGATATCTTCTTGACATCAAACATGTGTTCTCTAATATGAAAAGCCTTACATCTTAGGATCATTGAGGGAAATAAGGCTGCTTTTTGTGGTCAATGTATGAAGGGCCCTACACAGGAAGCACCACCAGTTTTCATAAGACCTCGTGGCGCAATGGTAGCGCGTCTGACTCCAGATCAGAAGGTTGCGTGTTCAACTCACGTCGGGGTCAATCAGTATTTTCTTGACATCAAACATGTGTTCTCTAATATGAAAAGCCTTACATCTTAGGATCATTGAGGGAAATCAGGCTCCTTTTTGTGGTGAATGTATCAAGGGCCCTACACAGGAAGCACCACGTTGTTTTTCGAGACCTTGTGGGGCAATGGTAGCTTGTCTGACTCAGTTCAGAAGGTTGTGTGTTCAAATCACGTCGGGGTCAGGCGATGTCTAGTATGAAAACCGTTCCTTCTGTTGCATAAAGGGATAGATTTGGAACTTGATCTATGGGCTTCTTTTATCTGGCAACAAGAAGTCAGAAGAAACTGTGCAAACGTGTGGGCCAAATTTAAAAGCAAACTCCTTCGAGCCAGAGACCTAAGGATAGCCAACACTTCACCTACAGTCCTCCACTCTACCAGCTGAGCTATCGAAGGATGGGACAGCAGAATACCAAGAAATTCAGAAAGCCTTAACTCATGGGATCATTGAGGGAAATCAGGCTGCTTTTTGTGGTCAATGTATGAAGGGCCCTACACAGGAAGCACCAGCTTTTTTCTAAGACCTCGTGGCGCAACGGTAGCGCGTCTGACTCCAGATCAGAAGGTTGCGTGTTCAAATCACGTCGAGGTCAGGCGATGTCTTCTTGAAATCAAACTTGTGAAGTCTAATATGAAAAGCCTTACATCTTAGGATCATTGAGGGAAATCAGGCTGATTTTTGTGGTGAATGTATCAAGGGCCCTACACAGGAAGCACCACGTTGTTTTTTGAGACCTTGTGGGGCAATGGTAGCTTGTCTGACTCCAGTTCAGAAGGTTGTGTGTTCAAATCATGTCGGGGTCAGTCGATGTCTAGTATGAAAAATGTTCCTTCTGTTGCATAAAGGGATAGATTTGGAACATGATCTATGGGCTTCTTTTATCTGGCAACAAGAAGTCAGAAGAAAATGTGCAAACGTGTGGGCCAAATTTAAAAGCAAACTCCTTCGAGCCGGAATCGAACCAGCGACCTAAGGATAGCCAACACTTCACCTACAGTCCTCCGCTCTACCAGCTGAGCTATCGAAGGACGCGACAGCAGAACACCAAGAAATTCAGAAAGCCTTAACTCATGGGATCATTGAGGGAAATCAGGCTGCTTTTTGTGGTCATTGTATGAAGGGCTCTACACAGGAAGCACCAGCTTTTTTCTAAGACCTCGTGGCGCAATGGTAGCGCGTCTGACTCCAGATCAGAAGGTTGCGTGTTCAAATCACGTCGAGGTCAGGCGATGTCTTCTTGAAATCAAACTTGTGAAGTCTAATATGAAAAAACATTCCTTCCATCGCGTAACTGGATAGATTTGGAATTTGAGCAATGGGCTTCTTTATCTCGCAACATGAAGTCAGACGAAAATGTGGAAACGTGTGTGGCAAATTTAAAACCAAACTCCTTCGATCCGGAATTGAACCAGCGACCTAAGGATAGCCAAAACTTCATCTACAGTCCTCCATAGATTTGGAACAAGAAATTCAGAAAGCCTTACCTCTTTGGATCATTGAGGGAAATAGGCTGTTTTTGTGGTGGTACCAGCTGAGCTATCGAAGGATGGGACAGCCGCACACCAAGAAATTCAGAAAGCCTTACCTCTTAGGAGCATTGAGGGAAATCAGGCTGCTTTTTGTGCTGAATTTATCAAGGGCCCTACACAGGAAGCACCACCAGTTTTCGTAAGACCTCGTGGTCAGTCGTGGTCAGTCGATATCTTCTTGACATCAAACATGTGTTCTCTAATATGAAAAGCCTTACATCTTAGGATCATTGAGGGAAATAAGGCTGCTTTTTGTGGTCAATGTATGAAGGGCCCTACACAGGAAGCACCACCAGTTTTCATAAGACCTCGTGGCGCAATGGTAGCGCGTCTGACTCCAGATCAGAAGGTTGCGTGTTCAACTCACGTCGGGGTCAATCAGTATTTTCTTGACATCAAACATGTGTTCTCTAATATGAAAAGCCTTACATCTTAGGATCATTGAGGGAAATCAGGCTGCTTTTTGTGGTGAATGTATCAAGGGCCCTACACAGGAAGCACCACGTTGTTTTTCGAGACCTTGTGGGGCAATGGTAGCTTGTCTGACTCAGTTCAGAAGGTTGTGTGTTCAAATCACGTCGGGGTCAGGCGATGTCTAGTATGAAAACCGTTCCTTCTGTTGCATAAAGGGATAGATTTGGAACTTGATCTATGGGCTTCTTTTATCTGGCAACAAGAAGTCAGAAGAAACTGTGCAAACGTGTGGGCCAAATTTAAAAGCAAACTCCTTCGAGCCAGAGACCTAAGGATAGCCAACACTTCACCTACAGTCCTCCACTCTACCAGCTGAGCTATCGAAGGATGGGACAGCAGAATACCAAGAAATTCAGAAAGCCTTAACTCATGGGATCATTGAGGGAAATCAGGCTGCTTTTTGTGGTCAATGTATGAAGGGCCCTACACAGGAAGCACCAGCTTTTTTCTAAGACCTCGTGGCGCAACGGTAGCGCGTCTGACTCCAGATCAGAAGGTTGCGTGTTCAAATCACGTCGAGGTCAGGCGATGTCTTCTTGAAATCAAACTTGTGAAGTCTAATATGAAAAGCCTTACATCTTAGGATCATTGAGGGAAATCAGGCTGATTTTTGTGGTGAATGTATCAAGGGCCCTACACAGGAAGCACCACGTTGTTTTTTGAGACCTTGTGGGGCAATGGTAGCTTGTCTGACTCCAGTTCAGAAGGTTGTGTGTTCAAATCACGTCGGGGTCAGTCGATGTCTAGTATGAAAAATGTTCCTTCTGTTGCATAAAGGGATAGATTTGGAACATGATCTATGGGCTTCTTTTATCTGGCAACAAGAAGTCAGAAGAAAATGTGCAAACGTCTGGGCCAAATTTAAAAGCAAACTCCTTCGAGCCGGAATCGAACCAGCGACCTAAGGATAGCCAACACTTCACCTACAGTCCTCCGCTCTACCAGCTGAGCTATCGAAGGACGGGACAGCAGAACACCAAGAAATTCAGAAAGCCTTAACTCATGGGATCATTGAGGGAAATCAGGCTGCTTTTTGTGGTCATTGTATGAAGGGCTCTACACAGGAAGCACCAGCTTTTTTCTAAGACCTCGTGGCGCAATGGTAGCGCGTCTGACTCCAGATCAGAAGGTTGCGTGTTCAAATCACGTCGAGGTCAGGCGATGTCTTCTTGAAATCAAACTTGTGAAGTCTAATATGAAAAAACATTCCTTCCATCGCGTAACTGGATAGATTTGGAATTTGAGCAATGGGCTTCTTTATCTCGCAACATGAAGTCAGACGAAAATGTGGAAACGTGTGTGGCAAATTTAAAACCAAACTCCTTCGATCCGGAATTGAACCAGCGACCTAAGGATAGCCAAAACTTCATCTACAGTCCTCCATAGATTTGAGCTATCGAAGGATGGGACAGCCGCACACCAAGAAATTCAGAAAGCCTTACCTCTTAGGATCATTGAGGGAAATCAGGCTGATTTTTGTGGTGAATGTATCAAGGGCCCTACACAGGAAGCACCACGTTGTTTTTTGAGACCTTGTGGGGCAATGGTAGCTTGTCTGACTCCAGTTCAGAAGGTTGTGTGTTCAAATCACGTCGGGGTCAGTCAATATCTTCTTGACATCAAACATGTGTTCTCTAATATGAAAAGCCTTACATCTTAGGATCATTGAGGGAAATCAGGCTGATTTTTGTGGTGAATGTATCAAGGGCCCTACACAGGAAGCACCACGTTGTTTTTTGAGACCTTGTGGGGCAATGGTAGCTTGTCTGACTCCAGTTCAGAAGGTTGTGTGTTCAAATCACGTCGGGGTCAGGCGATGTCTAGTATGAAAAATGTTCCTTCTGTTGCATAAAGGGATAGATTTGGAACATGATCTATGGGCTTCTTTTATCTGGCAACAAGAAGTCAGAAGAAAATGTGCAAACGTGTGGGCCAAATTTAAAAGCAAACTCCTTCGAGCCGGAATCGAACCAGCGACCTAAGGATAGCCAACACTTCACCTACAGTCCTCCGCTCTACCAGCTGAGCTATCGAAGGACGGAACAGCAGAACACCAAGAAATTCAGAAAGCCTTAACTCATGGGATCATTGAGGGAAATCAGGCTGCTTTTTGTGGTCATTGTATGAAGGGCTCTACACAGGAAGCACCAGCTTTTTTCTAAGACCTCGTGGCGCAATGGTAGCGCGTCTGACTCCAGATCAGAAGGTTGCGTGTTCAAATCACGTCGAGGTCAGGCGATGTCTTCTTGAAATCAAACTTGTGAAGTCTAATATGAAAAAACATTCCTTCCATCGCGTAACTGAATAGATTTGGAATTTGAGCAATGGGCTTCTTTTATCTCGCAACATGAAGTCAGACGAAAATGTGGAAACATGTGTGGCAAATTTAAAACCAAACTCCTTCGATCCGGAATTGAACCAGCGACCTAAGGATAGCCAAAACTTCATCTACAGTCCTCCATAGATTTGGAACAAGAAATTCAGAAAGCCTTACCTCTTTGGATCATTGAGGGAAATAGGCTGTTTTTGTGGTGGTACCAGCTGAGCTATCGAAGGATGGGACAGCCGCACACCAAGAAATTCAGAAAGCCTTACCTCTTAGGATCATTGAGGGAAATCAGGCTGCTTTTTGTGCTGAATTTATCAAGGGCCCTACACAGGAAGCACCACCAGTTTTCGTAAGACCTCGTGGTCAGTCGTGGTCAGTCGATATCTTCTTGACATCAAACATGTGTTCTCTAATATGAAAAGCCTTACATCTTAGGATCATTGAGGGAAATAAGGCTGCTTTTTGTGGTCAATGTATGAAGGGCCCTACACAGGAAGCACCACCAGTTTTCATAAGACCTCGTGGCGCAATGGTAGCGCGTCTGACTCCAGATCAGAAGGTTGCGTGTTCAACTCACGTCGGGGTCAATCAATATTTTCTTGACATCAAACATGTGTTCTCTAATATGAAAAGCCTTACATCTTAGGATCATTGAGGGAAATCAGGCTGCTATTTGTGGTGAATGTATCAAGGGCCCTACACAGGAAGCACCACGTTGTTTTTCGAGACCTTGTGGGGCAATGGTAGCTTGTCTGACTCAGTTCAGAAGGTTGTGTGTTCAAATCACGTCGGGGTCAGGCGATGTCTAGTATGAAAACCGTTCCTTCTGTTGCATAAAGGGATAGATTTGGAACTTGATCTATGGGCTTCTTTTATCTGGCAACAAGAAGTCAGAAGAAACTGTGCAAACGTGTGGGCCAAATTTAAAAGCAAACTCCTTCGAGCCAGAGACCTAAGGATAGCCAACACTTCACCTACAGTCCTCCACTCTTCCAGCTGAGCTATCGAAGGATGGGACAGCAGAATACCAAGAAATTCAGAAAGCCTTAACTCATGGGATCATTGAGGGAAATCAGGCTGCTTTTTGTGGTCAATGTATGAAGGGCCCTACACAGGAAGCACCAGCTTTTTTCTAAGACCTCGTGGCGCAACGGTAGCGCGTCTGACTCCAGATCAGAAGGTTGCGTGTTCAAATCACGTCGAGGTCAGGCGATGTCTTCTTGAAATCAAACTTGTGAAGTCTAATATGAAAAGCCTTACATCTTAGGATCATTGAGGGAAATCAGGCTGTTTTTTGTGGTGAATGTATCAAGGGCCCTACACAGGAAGCACCACGTTGTTTTTTGAGACCTTGTGGGGCAATGGTAGCTTGTCTGACTCCAGTTCAGAAGGTTGTGTGTTCAAATCACGTCGGGGTCAGTCGATGTCTAGTATGAAAAATGTTCCTTCTGTTGCATAAAGGGATAGATTTGGAACATGATCTATGGGCTTCTTTTATCTGGCAACAAGAAGTCAGAAGAAAATGTGCAAACGTGTGGGCCAAATTTAAAAGCAAACTCCTTCGAGCCGGAATCGAACCAGCGACCTAAGGATAGCCAACACTTCACCTACAGTCCTCCGCTCTACCAGCTGAGCTATCGAAGGACAGGACAGCAGAACACCAAGAAATTCAGAAAGCCTTAACTCATGGGATCATTGAGGGAAATCAGGCTGCTTTTTGTGGTCATTGTATGAAGGGCTCTACACAGGAGGCACCAGCTTTTTTCTAAGACCTCGTGGCGCAATGGTAGCGCGTCTGACTCCAGATCAGAAGGTTGCGTGTTCAAATCACGTCGAGGTCAGGCGATGTCTTCTTGAAATCAAACTTGTGAAGTCTAATATGAAAAAACATTCCTTCCATTGCGTAACTGGATAGATTTGGAATTTGAGCAATGGGCTTCTTTATCTCGCAACATGAAGTCAGACGAAAATGTGGAAACGTGTGTGGCAAATTTAAAACCAAACTCCTTCGATCCGGAATTGAACCAGCGACCTAAGGATAGCCAAAACTTCATCTACAGTCCTCCATAGATTTGAGCTATCGAAGGATGGGACAGCCGCACACCAAGAAATTCAGAAAGCCTTACCTCTTAGGATCATTGAGGGAAATCAGGCTGCTTTTTGTGCTGAATTTATCAAGGGCCCTACACAGGAAGCACCACGTTGTTTTTTGAGACCTTGTGGGGCAATGGTAGCTTGTCTGACTCAGTTCAGAAGGTTGTGTGTTCAAATCACG
The DNA here is from genome assembly GCA_036784905.1 of Acrossocheilus fasciatus. Taxonomy (NCBI): domain Eukaryota; kingdom Metazoa; phylum Chordata; class Actinopteri; order Cypriniformes; family Cyprinidae; genus Acrossocheilus; species Acrossocheilus fasciatus. Next base: position 33,696,967 of record CM071955.1, read on the forward strand.
TCGGGGTCAGGCGATGTCTAGTATGAAAAACGTTCCTTCTGTTGCATAACGGGATAGATTTGGAACTTGACCTATGGGCTTCTTTTATCTGACAACATGAAGTCAGAAGTCAATGTGCAAATGTGTGGGCCAAATTTAAAAGCAAACTCCTTAGAGCCAGAATCGAACCAGCGACCTAAGGATAGCCAACACTTCATCTACAGTCCTCCGCTCTACCAGCTAAGCTATCGAAGGATGGGACAGCAGAACACCAAGAAATTCAGAAAGCCTTAACTCTTGGGATCATTGAGGGAAATCAGGCTGCTTTTTGTGGTCAATGTATGAAGGGCCCTACACAGGAAGCACCAGCTTTTTTCTAAGACCTCGTGGCGCAATGGTAGCGCGTCTGACTCCAGATCAGAAGGTTGCGTGTTCAAATCACGTCGAGGTCAGGCGATGTCTTCTTGAAATCAAACTTGTGAAGTCTAATATGAAAAAACATTCCTTCCATCGCGTAACTGGATAGATTTGGAATTTGAGCAATGGGCTTCTTTT
>CM071955.1:33702500-33707500 GCA_036784905.1 Acrossocheilus fasciatus
CTTACCTCTTAGGAGCATTGAGGGAAATCAGGCTGCTTTTTGTGCTGAATTTATCAAGGGCCCTACACAGGAAGCACCACGTTGTTTTTTGAGACCTCGTGGCGCAACGGTAGCGCGTCTGACTCCAGATCAGAAGGTTGCGTGTTCAAATCACGTCGGGGTCAGTCAATATCTTCTTGACATCAAACATGTGTTCTCTAATATGAAAAGCCTTACATCTTAGGATCATTGAGGGAAATCAGGCTGATTTTTGTGGTGAATGTATCAAGGGCCCTACACAGGAAGCACCACGTTGTTTTTTGAGACCTTGTGGGGCAATGGTAGCTTGTCTGACTCCAGTTCAGAAGGTTGTGTGTTCAAATCACGTCGGGGTCAGTCGATGTCTAGTATGAAAAATGTTCCTTCTGTTGCATAAAGGGATAGATTTGGAACATGATCTATGGGCTTCTTTTATCTGGCAACAAGAAGTCAGAAGAAAATGTGCAAACGTGTGGGCCAAATTTAAAAGCAAACTCCTTCGAGCCGGAATCGAACCAGCGACCTAAGGATAGCCAACACTTCACCTACAGTCCTCCGCTCTACCAGCTGAGCTATCGAAGGACGGGACAGCAGAACACCAAGAAATTCAGAAAGCCTTAACTCATGGGATCATTGAGGGAAATCAGGCTGATTTTTGTGGTGAATGTATGAAGGGCTCTACACAGGAAGCACCAGCTTTTTTCTAAGACCTCGTGGCGCAATGGTAGCGCGTCTGACTCCAGATCAGAAGGTTGCGTGTTCAAATCACGTCGAGGTCAGGCGATGTCTTCTTGAAATCAAACTTGTGAAGTCTAATATGAAAAAACATTCCTTCCATCGCGTAACTGGATAGATTTGGAATTTGAGCAATGGGCTTCTTTATCTCGCAACATGAAGTCAGACGAAAATGTGGAAACGTGTGTGGCAAATTTAAAACCAAACTCCTTCGATCCGGAATTGAACCAGCGACCTAAGGATAGCCAAAACTTCATCTACAGTCCTCCATAGATTTGAGCTATCGAAGGATGGGACAGCCGCACACCAAGAAATTCAGAAAGCCTTACCTCTTAGGATCATTGAGGGAAATCAGGCTGCTTGTTGTGCTGAATTTATCAAGGGCCCTACACAGGAAGCACCACGTTGTTTTTTGAGACCTTGTGGGGCAATGGTAGCTTGTCTGACTCCAATTCAGAAGGTTGTGTGTTCAAATCACGTCGGGGTCAGGCGATGTCTAGTATGAAAAACGTTCCTTCTGTTGCATAACGGGATAGATTTGGAACTTGACCTATGGGCTTCTTTTATCTGACAACATGAAGTCAGAAGTCAATGTGCAAATGTGTGGGCCAAATTTAAAAGCAAACTCCTTCGAGCCGGAATCGAACCAGCGACCTAAGGATAGCCAACACTTCATCTACAGTCCTCCGCTCTACCAGCTGAGCTATCGAAGGATGGGACAGCAGAACACCAAGAAATTCAGAAAGCCTTAACTCATGGGATCATTGAGGGAAATCAGGCTGGTTTTTGTGGTCAATGTATGAAGGGCCCTACACAGGAAGCACCAGCTTTTTTCTAAGACCTCGTGGCGCAATGGTAGCGCGTCTGACTCCAGATCAGAAGGTTGCGTGTTCAAATCACGTCGAGGTCAGGCGATGTCTTCTTGAAATCAAACTTGTGAAGTCTAATATGAAAAAACATTCCTTCCATCGCGTAACTGAATAGATTTGGAATTTGAGCAATGGGCTTCTTTTATCTCGCAACATGAAGTCAGACGAAAATGTGGAAACATGTGTGGCAAATTTAAAACCAAACTCCTTCGATCCGGAATTAAACCAGCGACCTAAGGATAGCCAAAACTTCATCTACAGTCCTCCATAGATTTGGAACAAGAAATTCAGAAAGCCTTACCTCTTTGGATCATTGAGGGAAATAGGCTGTTTTTGTGGTGGTACCAGCTGAGCTATCGAAGGATGGGACAGCCGCACACCAAGAAATTCAGAAAGCCTTACCTCTTAGGATCATTGAGGGAAATCAGGCTGCTTTTTGTGCTGAATTTATCAAGGGCCCTACACAGGAAGCACCACCAGTTTTCGTAAGACCTCGTGGTCAGTCGTGGTCAGTCGATATCTTCTTGACATCAAACATGTGTTCTCTAATATGAAAAGCCTTACATCTTAGGATCATTGAGGGAAATAAGGCTGCTTTTTGTGGTCAATGTATGAAGGGCCCTACACAGGAAGCACCACCAGTTTTCATAAGACCTCGTGGCGCAATGGTAGCGCGTCTGACTCCAGATCAGAAGGTTGCGTGTTCAACTCACGTCGGGGTCAATCAATATTTTCTTGACATCAAACATGTGTTCTCTAATATGAAAAGCCTTACATCTTAGGATCATTGAGGGAAATCAGGCTGCTTTTTGTGGTGAATGTATCAAGGGCCCTACACAGGAAGCACCACGTTGTTTTTCGAGACCTTGTGGGGCAATGGTAGCTTGTCTGACTCATTTCAGAAGGTTGTGTGTTCAAATCACATCGGGGTCAGGCGATGTCTAGTATGAAAACCGTTCCTTCTGTTGCATAAAGGGATAGATTTGGAACTTGATCTATGGGCTTCTTTTATCTGGCAACAAGAAGTCAGAAGAAACTGTGCAAACGTGTGGGCCAAATTTAAAAGCAAACTCCTTCGAGCCAGAGACCTAAGGATAGCCAACACTTCACCTACAGTCCTCCGCTCTACCATCTGAGCTATCGAAGGATGGGAGAGCAGAATACCAAGAAATTCAGAAAGCCTTAACTCATGGGATCATTGAGGGAAATCAGGCTGCTTTTTGTGGTCAATGTATGAAGGGCCCTACACAGGAAGCACCAGCTTTTTTCTAAGACCTCGTGGCGCAACGTTAGCGCGTCTGACTCCAGATCAGAAGGTGGCGTGTTCAAATCACGTCGAGGTCAGGCGATGTCTTCTTGAAATCAAACTTGTGAAGTCTAATATGAAAAGCCTTACATCTTAGGATCATTGAGGGAAATCAGGCTGATTTTTGTGGTGAATGTATCAAGGGCCCTACACAGGAAGCACCACGTTGTTTTTTGAGACCTTGTGGGGCAATGGTAGCTTGTCTGACTCCAGTTCAGAAGGTTGTGTGTTCAAATCACGTCGGGGTCAGGCGATGTCTAGTATGAAAAATGTTCCTTCTGTTGCATAAAGGGATAGATTTGGAACATGATCTATGGGCTTCTTTTATCTGGCAACAAGAAGTCAGAAGAAAATGTGCAAACGTGTGGGCCAAATTTAAAAGCAAACTCCTTCGAGCCGGAATCGAACCAGCGACCTAAGGATAGCCAACACTTCACCTACAGTCCTCCGCTCTACCAGCTGAGCTATCGAAGGACGGGACAGCAGAACACCAAGAAATTCAGAAAGCCTTAACTCATGGGATCATTGAGGGAAATCAGGCTGATTTTTGTGGTGAATGTATGAAGGGCTCTACACAGGAAGCACCAGCTTTTTTCTAAGACCTCGTGGCGCAATGGTAGCGCGTCTGACTCCAGATCAGAAGGTTGCGTGTTCAAATCACGTCGAGGTCAGGCGATGTCTTCTTGAAATCAAACTTGTGAAGTCTAATATGAAAAAACATTCCTTCCATCGCGTAACTGGATAGATTTGGAATTTGAGCAATGGGCTTCTTTATCTCGCAACATGAAGTCAGACGAAAATGTGGAAACGTGTGTGGCAAATTTAAAACCAAACTCCTTCGATCCGGAATTGAACCAGCGACCTAAGGATAGCCAAAACTTCATCTACAGTCCTCCATAGATTTGAGCTATCGAAGGATGGGACAGCCGCACACCAAGAAATTCAGAAAGCCTTACCTCTTAGGATCATTGAGGGAAATCAGGCTGCTTGTTGTGCTGAATTTATCAAGGGCCCTACACAGGAAGCACCACGTTGTTTTTTGAGACCTTGTGGGGCAATGGTAGCTTGTCTGACTCCAATTCAGAAGGTTGTGTGTTCAAATCACGTCGGGGTCAGGCGATGTCTAGTATGAAAAACGTTCCTTCTGTTGCATAACGGGATAGATTTGGAACTTGACCTATGGGCTTCTTTTATCTGACAACATGAAGTCAGAAGTCAATGTGCAAATGTGTGGGCCAAATTTAAAAGCAAACTCCTTCGAGCCGGAATCGAACCAGCGACCTAAGGATAGCCAACACTTCATCTACAGTCCTCCGCTCTACCAGCTGAGCTATCGAAGGATGGGACAGCAGAACACCAAGAAATTCAGAAAGCCTTAACTCATGGGATCATTGAGGGAAATCAGGCTGGTTTTTGTGGTCAATGTATGAAGGGCCCTACACAGGAAGCACCAGCTTTTTTCTAAGACCTCGTGGCGCAATGGTAGCGCGTCTGACTCCAGATCAGAAGGTTGCGTGTTCAAATCACGTCGAGGTCAGGCGATGTCTTCTTGAAATCAAACTTGTGAAGTCTAATATGAAAAAACATTCCTTCCATCGCGTAACTGAATAGATTTGGAATTTGAGCAATGGGCTTCTTTTATCTCGCAACATGAAGTCAGACGAAAATGTGGAAACATGTGTGGCAAATTTAAAACCAAACTCCTTCGATCCGGAATTAAACCAGCGACCTAAGGATAGCCAAAACTTCATCTACAGTCCTCCATAGATTTGGAACAAGAAATTCAGAAAGCCTTACCTCTTTGGATCATTGAGGGAAATAGGCTGTTTTTGTGGTGGTACCAGCTGAGCTATCGAAGGATGGGACAGCCGCACACCAAGAAATTCAGAAAGCCTTACCTCTTAGGATCATTGAGGGAAATCAGGCTGCTTTTTGTGCTGAATTTATCAAGGGCCCTACACAGGAAGCACCACCAGTTTTCGTAAGACCTCGTGGTCAGTCGTGGTCAGTCGATATCTTCTTGACATCAAACATGTGTTCTCTAATATGAAAAGCCTTACATCTTAGGATCA
>CM071955.1:33712500-33717500 GCA_036784905.1 Acrossocheilus fasciatus
TGTCTTCTTGAAATCAAACTTGTGAAGTCTAATATGAAAAAACATTCCTTCCATCGCGTAACTGGATAGATTTGGAATTTGAGCAATGGGCTTCTTTTATCTCGCAACATGAAGTCAGACGAAAATGTGAAAATGTGTGTGGCAAATTTAAAACCAAACTCCTTCGATCCGGAATTGAACCAGCGACCTAAGGATAGCCAAAACGTCATCTACAGTCCTCCATAGATTTGGAACAAGAAATTCAGGAAGCCTTACCTCTTTGGATCATTGAGGGAAATTGGCTGTTTTTGTGGTGGTACCAGCTGAGCTATCAAAGCATGGGACAGCCGCACACCAAGAAATTCAGAAAGCCTTACCTCTTAGGAGCATTGAGGGAAATCAGGCTGCTTTTTGTACTGAATTTATCAAGGGCCCTACACAGGAAGCACCACGTTGTTTTTTGAGACCTCGTGGCGCAACGGTAGCGCGTCTGACTCCAGATCAGAAGGTTGCGTGTTCAAATCACGTCGAGGTCAGGCGATGTCTTCTTGAAATCAAACTTGTGAAGTCTAATATGAAAAGCCTTACATCTTAGGATCATTGAGGGAAATCAGGCTGCTTTTTGTGCTGAATTTATCAAGGGCCCTACACAGGAAGCACCACCAGTTTTCGTAAGACCTCGTGGTCAGTCGTGGTCAGTCGATATCTTCTTGACATCAAACATGTGTTCTCTAATATGAAAAGCCTTACATCTTAGGATCATTGAGGGAAATAAGGCTGCTTTTTGTGGTCAATGTATGAAGGGCCCTACACAGGAAGCACCACCAGTTTTCATAAGACCTCGTGGCGCAATGGTAGCGCGTCTGACTCCAGATCAGAAGGTTGCGTGTTCAACTCACGTCGGGGTCAATCAATATTTTCTTGACATCAAACATGTGTTCTCTAATATGAAAAGCCTTACATCTTAGGATCATTGAGGGAAATCAGGCTGATTTTTGTGGTGAATGTATCAAGGGCCCTACACAGGAAGCACCACGTTGTTTTTTGAGACCTTGTGGGGCAATGGTAGCTTGTCTGACTCCAGTTCAGAAGGTTGTGTGTTCAAATCACGTCGGGGTCAGGCGATGTCTAGTATGAAAAATGTTCCTTCTGTTGCATAAAGGGATAGATTTGGAACATGATCTATGGGCTTCTTTTATCTGGCAACAAGAAGTCAGAAGAAAATGTGCAAACGTGTGGGCCAAATTTAAAAGCAAACTCCTTCGAGCCGGAATCGAACCAGCGACCTAAGGATAGCCAACACTTCACCTACAGTCCTCCGCTCTACCAGCTGAGCTATCGAAGGACGGAACAGCAGAACACCAAGAAATTCAGAAAGCCTTAACTCATGGGATCATTGAGGGAAATCAGGCTGCTTTTTGTGGTCATTGTATGAAGGGCTCTACACAGGAAGCACCAGCTTTTTTCTAAGACCTCGTGGCGCAATGGTAGCGCGTCTGACTCCAGATCAGAAGGTTGCGTGTTCAAATCACGTCGAGGTCAGGCGATGTCTTCTTGAAATCAAACTTGTGAAGTCTAATATGAAAAAACATTCCTTCCATCGCGTAACTGAATAGATTTGGAATTTGAGCAATGGGCTTCTTTTATCTCGCAACATGAAGTCAGACGAAAATGTGGAAACATGTGTGGCAAATTTAAAACCAAACTCCTTCGATCCGGAATTGAACCAGCGACCTAAGGATAGCCAAAACTTCATCTACAGTCCTCCATAGATTTGGAACAAGAAATTCAGAAAGCCTTACCTCTTTGGATCATTGAGGGAAATAGGCTGTTTTTGTGGTGGTACCAGCTGAGCTATCGAAGGATGGGACAGCCGCACACCAAGAAATTCAGAAAGCCTTACCTCTTAGGATCATTGAGGGAAATCAGGCTGCTTTTTGTGCTGAATTTATCAAGGGCCCTACACAGGAAGCACCACCAGTTTTCGTAAGACCTCGTGGTCAGTCGTGGTCAGTCGATATCTTCTTGACATCAAACATGTGTTCTCTAATATGAAAAGCCTTACATCTTAGGATCATTGAGGGAAATAAGGCTGCTTTTTGTGGTCAATGTATGAAGGGCCCTACACAGGAAGCACCACCAGTTTTCATAAGACCTCGTGGCGCAATGGTAGCGCGTCTGACTCCAGATCAGAAGGTTGCGTGTTCAACTCACGTCGGGGTCAATCAATATTTTCTTGACATCAAACATGTGTTCTCTAATATGAAAAGCCTTACATCTTAGGATCATTGAGGGAAATCAGGCTGCTATTTGTGGTGAATGTATCAAGGGCCCTACACAGGAAGCACCACGTTGTTTTTCGAGACCTTGTGGGGCAATGGTAGCTTGTCTGACTCAGTTCAGAAGGTTGTGTGTTCAAATCACGTCGGGGTCAGGCGATGTCTAGTATGAAAACCGTTCCTTCTGTTGCATAAAGGGATAGATTTGGAACTTGATCTATGGGCTTCTTTTATCTGGCAACAAGAAGTCAGAAGAAACTGTGCAAACGTGTGGGCCAAATTTAAAAGCAAACTCCTTCGAGCCAGAGACCTAAGGATAGCCAACACTTCACCTACAGTCCTCCACTCTTCCAGCTGAGCTATCGAAGGATGGGACAGCAGAATACCAAGAAATTCAGAAAGCCTTAACTCATGGGATCATTGAGGGAAATCAGGCTGCTTTTTGTGGTCAATGTATGAAGGGCCCTACACAGGAAGCACCAGCTTTTTTCTAAGACCTCGTGGCGCAACGGTAGCGCGTCTGACTCCAGATCAGAAGGTTGCGTGTTCAAATCACGTCGAGGTCAGGCGATGTCTTCTTGAAATCAAACTTGTGAAGTCTAATATGAAAAGCCTTACATCTTAGGATCATTGAGGGAAATCAGGCTGTTTTTTGTGGTGAATGTATCAAGGGCCCTACACAGGAAGCACCACGTTGTTTTTTGAGACCTTGTGGGGCAATGGTAGCTTGTCTGACTCCAGTTCAGAAGGTTGTGTGTTCAAATCACGTCGGGGTCAGTCGATGTCTAGTATGAAAAATGTTCCTTCTGTTGCATAAAGGGATAGATTTGGAACATGATCTATGGGCTTCTTTTATCTGGCAACAAGAAGTCAGAAGAAAATGTGCAAACGTGTGGGCCAAATTTAAAAGCAAACTCCTTCGAGCCGGAATCGAACCAGCGACCTAAGGATAGCCAACACTTCACCTACAGTCCTCCGCTCTACCAGCTGAGCTATCGAAGGACAGGACAGCAGAACACCAAGAAATTCAGAAAGCCTTAACTCATGGGATCATTGAGGGAAATCAGGCTGCTTTTTGTGGTCATTGTATGAAGGGCTCTACACAGGAGGCACCAGCTTTTTTCTAAGACCTCGTGGCGCAATGGTAGCGCGTCTGACTCCAGATCAGAAGGTTGCGTGTTCAAATCACGTCGAGGTCAGGCGATGTCTTCTTGAAATCAAACTTGTGAAGTCTAATATGAAAAAACATTCCTTCCATCGCGTAACTGGATAGATTTGGAATTTGAGCAATGGGCTTCTTTATCTCGCAACATGAAGTCAGACGAAAATGTGGAAACGTGTGTGGCAAATTTAAAACCAAACTCCTTCGATCCGGAATTGAACCAGCGACCTAAGGATAGCCAAAACTTCATCTACAGTCCTCCATAGATTTGAGCTATCGAAGGATGGGACAGCCGCACACCAAGAAATTCAGAAAGCCTTACCTCTTAGGATCATTGAGGGAAATCAGGCTGCTTTTTGTGCTGAATTTATCAAGGGCCCTACACAGGAAGCACCACGTTGTTTTTTGAGACCTTGTGGGGCAATGGTAGCTTGTCTGACTCAGTTCAGAAGGTTGTGTGTTCAAATCACGTCGGGGTCAGGCGATGTCTAGTATGAAAAACGTTCCTTCTGTTGCATAACGGGATAGATTTGGAACTTGACCTATGGGCTTCTTTTATCTGACAACATGAAGTCAGAAGTCAATGTGCAAATGTGTGGGCCAAATTTAAAAGCAAACTCCTTAGAGCCAGAATCGAACCAGCGACCTAAGGATAGCCAACACTTCATCTACAGTCCTCCGCTCTACCAGCTAAGCTATCGAAGGATGGGACAGCAGAACACCAAGAAATTCAGAAAGCCTTAACTCTTGGGATCATTGAGGGAAATCAGGCTGCTTTTTGTGGTCAATGTATGAAGGGCCCTACACAGGAAGCACCAGCTTTTTTCTAAGACCTCGTGGCGCAATGGTAGCGCGTCTGACTCCAGATCAGAAGGTTGCGTGTTCAAATCACGTCGAGGTCAGGCGATGTCTTCTTGAAATCAAACTTGTGAAGTCTAATATGAAAAAACATTCCTTCCATCGCGTAACTGGATAGATTTGGAATTTGAGCAATGGGCTTCTTTTATCTCGCAACATGAAGTCAGACGAAAATGTGAAAATGTGTGTGGCAAATTTAAAACCAAACTCCTTCGATCCGGAATTGAACCAGCGACCTAAGGATAGCCAAAACGTCATCTACAGTCCTCCATAGATTTGGAACAAGAAATTCAGAAAGCCTTACCTCTTTGGATCATTGAGGGAAATAGGCTGTTTTTGTGGTGGTACCAGCTGAGCTATCAAAGCATGGGACAGCCGCACACCAAGAAATTCAGAAAGCCTTACCTCTTAGGAGCATTGAGGGAAATCAGGCTGCTTTTTGTGCTGAATTTATCAAGGGCCCTACACAGGAAGCACCACGTTGTTTTTTGAGACCTCGTGGCGCAACGGTAGCGCGTCTGACTCCAGATCAGAAGGTTGCGTGTTCAAATCACGTCGGGGTCAGTCAATATCTTCTTGACATCAAACATGTGTTCTCTAATATGAAAAGCCTTACATCTTAGGATCATTGAGGGAAATCAGGCTGATTTTTGTGGTGAATGTATCAAGGGCCCTACACAGGAAGCACCACGTTGTTTTTTGAGACCTTGTGGGGCAATGGT
>CM071955.1:33722500-33750000 GCA_036784905.1 Acrossocheilus fasciatus
GCTCTACCAGCTGAGCTATCGAAGGACGGGACAGCAGAACACCAAGAAATTCAGAAAGCCTTAACTCATGGGATCATTGAGGGAAATCAGGCTGATTTTTGTGGTGAATGTATGAAGGGCTCTACACAGGAAGCACCAGCTTTTTTCTAAGACCTCGTGGCGCAATGGTAGCGCGTCTGACTCCAGATCAGAAGGTTGCGTGTTCAAATCACGTCGAGGTCAGGCGATGTCTTCTTGAAATCAAACTTGTGAAGTCTAATATGAAAAAACATTCCTTCCATCGCGTAACTGGATAGATTTGGAATTTGAGCAATGGGCTTCTTTATCTCGCAACATGAAGTCAGACGAAAATGTGGAAACGTGTGTGGCAAATTTAAAACCAAACTCCTTCGATCCGGAATTGAACCAGCGACCTAAGGATAGCCAAAACTTCATCTACAGTCCTCCATAGATTTGAGCTATCGAAGGATGGGACAGCCGCACACCAAGAAATTCAGAAAGCCTTACCTCTTAGGATCATTGAGGGAAATCAGGCTGCTTGTTGTGCTGAATTTATCAAGGGCCCTACACAGGAAGCACCACGTTGTTTTTTGAGACCTTGTGGGGCAATGGTAGCTTGTCTGACTCCAATTCAGAAGGTTGTGTGTTCAAATCACGTCGGGGTCAGGCGATGTCTAGTATGAAAAACGTTCCTTCTGTTGCATAACGGGATAGATTTGGAACTTGACCTATGGGCTTCTTTTATCTGACAACATGAAGTCAGAAGTCAATGTGCAAATGTGTGGGCCAAATTTAAAAGCAAACTCCTTCGAGCCGGAATCGAACCAGCGACCTAAGGATAGCCAACACTTCATCTACAGTCCTCCGCTCTACCAGCTGAGCTATCGAAGGATGGGACAGCAGAACACCAAGAAATTCAGAAAGCCTTAACTCATGGGATCATTGAGGGAAATCAGGCTGGTTTTTGTGGTCAATGTATGAAGGGCCCTACACAGGAAGCACCAGCTTTTTTCTAAGACCTCGTGGCGCAATGGTAGCGCGTCTGACTCCAGATCAGAAGGTTGCGTGTTCAAATCACGTCGAGGTCAGGCGATGTCTTCTTGAAATCAAACTTGTGAAGTCTAATATGAAAAAACATTCCTTCCATCGCGTAACTGAATAGATTTGGAATTTGAGCAATGGGCTTCTTTTATCTCGCAACATGAAGTCAGACGAAAATGTGGAAACATGTGTGGCAAATTTAAAACCAAACTCCTTCGATCCGGAATTAAACCAGCGACCTAAGGATAGCCAAAACTTCATCTACAGTCCTCCATAGATTTGGAACAAGAAATTCAGAAAGCCTTACCTCTTTGGATCATTGAGGGAAATAGGCTGTTTTTGTGGTGGTACCAGCTGAGCTATCGAAGGATGGGACAGCCGCACACCAAGAAATTCAGAAAGCCTTACCTCTTAGGATCATTGAGGGAAATCAGGCTGCTTTTTGTGCTGAATTTATCAAGGGCCCTACACAGGAAGCACCACCAGTTTTCGTAAGACCTCGTGGTCAGTCGTGGTCAGTCGATATCTTCTTGACATCAAACATGTGTTCTCTAATATGAAAAGCCTTACATCTTAGGATCATTGAGGGAAATAAGGCTGCTTTTTGTGGTCAATGTATGAAGGGCCCTACACAGGAAGCACCACCAGTTTTCATAAGACCTCGTGGCGCAATGGTAGCGCGTCTGACTCCAGATCAGAAGGTTGCGTGTTCAACTCACGTCGGGGTCAATCAATATTTTCTTGACATCAAACATGTGTTCTCTAATATGAAAAGCCTTACATCTTAGGATCATTGAGGGAAATCAGGCTGCTTTTTGTGGTGAATGTATCAAGGGCCCTACACAGGAAGCACCACGTTGTTTTTCGAGACCTTGTGGGGCAATGGTAGCTTGTCTGACTCATTTCAGAAGGTTGTGTGTTCAAATCACATCGGGGTCAGGCGATGTCTAGTATGAAAACCGTTCCTTCTGTTGCATAAAGGGATAGATTTGGAACTTGATCTATGGGCTTCTTTTATCTGGCAACAAGAAGTCAGAAGAAACTGTGCAAACGTGTGGGCCAAATTTAAAAGCAAACTCCTTCGAGCCAGAGACCTAAGGATAGCCAACACTTCACCTACAGTCCTCCGCTCTACCAGCTGAGCTATCGAAGGATGGGAGAGCAGAATACCAAGAAATTCAGAAAGCCTTAACTCATGGGATCATTGAGGGAAATCAGGCTGCTTTTTGTGGTCAATGTATGAAGGGCCCTACACAGGAAGCACCAGCTTTTTTCTAAGACCTCGTGGCGCAACGTTAGCGCGTCTGACTCCAGATCAGAAGGTGGCGTGTTCAAATCACGTCGAGGTCAGGCGATGTCTTCTTGAAATCAAACTTGTGAAGTCTAATATGAAAAGCCTTACATCTTAGGATCATTGAGGGAAATCAGGCTGATTTTTGTGGTGAATGTATCAAGGGCCCTACACAGGAAGCACCACGTTGTTTTTTGAGACCTTGTGGGGCAATGGTAGCTTGTCTGACTCCAGTTCAGAAGGTTGTGTGTTCAAATCACGTCGGGGTCAGGCGATGTCTAGTATGAAAAATGTTCCTTCTGTTGCATAAAGGGATAGATTTGGAACATGATCTATGGGCTTCTTTTATCTGGCAACAAGAAGTCAGAAGAAAATGTGCAAACGTGTGGGCCAAATTTAAAAGCAAACTCCTTCGAGCCGGAATCGAACCAGCGACCTAAGGATAGCCAACACTTCACCTACAGTCCTCCGCTCTACCAGCTGAGCTATCGAAGGACGGAACAGCAGAACACCAAGAAATTCAGAAAGCCTTAACTCATGGGATCATTGAGGGAAATCAGGCTGCTTTTTGTGGTCATTGTATGAAGGGTTCTACACAGGAAGCACCAGCTTTTTTCTAAGACCTCGTGGCGCAATGGTAGCGCGTCTGACTCCAGATCAGAAGGTTGCGTGTTCAAATCACGTCGAGGTCAGGCGATGTCTTCTTGAAATCAAACTTGTGAAGTCTAATATGAAAAAACATTCCTTCCATCGCGTAACTGGATAGATTTGGAATTTGAGCAATGGGCTTCTTTTATCTCGCAACATGAAGTCAGACGAAAATGTGAAAATGTGTGTGGCAAATTTAAAACCAAACTCCTTCGATCCGGAATTGAACCAGCGACCTAAGGATAGCCAAAACGTCATCTACAGTCCTCCATAGATTTGGAACAAGAAATTCAGAAAGCCTTACCTCTTTGGATCATTGAGGGAAATAGGCTGTTTTTGTGGTGGTACCAGCTGAGCTATCAAAGCATGGGACAGCCGCACACCAAGAAATTCAGAAAGCCTTACCTCTTAGGAGCATTGAGGGAAATCAGGCTGCTTTTTGTGCTGAATTTATCAAGGGCCCTACACAGGAAGCACCACGTTGTTTTTTGAGACCTCGTGGCGCAACGGTAGCGCGTCTGACTCCAGATCAGAAGGTTGCGTGTTCAAATCACGTCGGGGTCAGTCAATATCTTCTTGACATCAAACATGTGTTCTCTAATATGAAAAGCCTTACATCTTAGGATCATTGAGGGAAATCAGGCTGATTTTTGTGGTGAATGTATCAAGGGCCCTACACAGGAAGCACCACGTTGTTTTTTGAGACCTTGTGGGGCAATGGTAGCTTGTCTGACTCCAGTTCAGAAGGTTGTGTGTTCAAATCACGTCGGGGTCAGTCGATGTCTAGTATGAAAAATGTTCCTTCTGTTGCATAAAGGGATAGATTTGGAACATGATCTATGGGCTTCTTTTATCTGGCAACAAGAAGTCAGAAGAAAATGTGCAAACGTGTGGGCCAAATTTAAAAGCAAACTCCTTCGAGCCGGAATCGAACCAGCGACCTAAGGATAGCCAACACTTCACCTACAGTCCTCCGCTCTACCAGCTGAGCTATCGAAGGACGGGACAGCAGAACACCAAGAAATTCAGAAAGCCTTAACTCATGGGATCATTGAGGGAAATCAGGCTGATTTTTGTGGTGAATGTATGAAGGGCTCTACACAGGAAGCACCAGCTTTTTTCTAAGACCTCGTGGCGCAATGGTAGCGCGTCTGACTCCAGATCAGAAGGTTGCGTGTTCAAATCACGTCGAGGTCAGGCGATGTCTTCTTGAAATCAAACTTGTGAAGTCTAATATGAAAAAACATTCCTTCCATCGCGTAACTGGATAGATTTGGAATTTGAGCAATGGGCTTCTTTATCTCGCAACATGAAGTCAGACGAAAATGTGGAAACGTGTGTGGCAAATTTAAAACCAAACTCCTTCGATCCGGAATTGAACCAGCGACCTAAGGATAGCCAAAACTTCATCTACAGTCCTCCATAGATTTGAGCTATCGAAGGATGGGACAGCCGCACACCAAGAAATTCAGAAAGCCTTACCTCTTAGGATCATTGAGGGAAATCAGGCTGCTTGTTGTGCTGAATTTATCAAGGGCCCTACACAGGAAGCACCACGTTGTTTTTTGAGACCTTGTGGGGCAATGGTAGCTTGTCTGACTCCAATTCAGAAGGTTGTGTGTTCAAATCACGTCGGGGTCAGGCGATGTCTAGTATGAAAAACGTTCCTTCTGTTGCATAACGGGATAGATTTGGAACTTGACCTATGGGCTTCTTTTATCTGACAACATGAAGTCAGAAGTCAATGTGCAAATGTGTGGGCCAAATTTAAAAGCAAACTCCTTCAAGCCGGAATCGAACCAGCGACCTAAGGATAGCCAACACTTCATCTACAGTCCTCCGCTCTACCAGCTGAGCTATCGAAGGATGGGACAGCAGAACACCAAGAAATTCAGAAAGCCTTAACTCATGGGATCATTGAGGGAAATCAGGCTGGTTTTTGTGGTCAATGTATGAAGGGCCCTACACAGGAAGCACCAGCTTTTTTCTAAGACCTCGTTGCGCAATGGTAGCGCGTCTGACTCCAGATCAGAAGGTTGCGTGTTCAAATCACGTCGAGGTCAGGCGATGTCTTCTTGAAATCAAACTTGTGAAGTCTAATATGAAAAGCCTTACATCTTAGGATCATTGAGGGAAATCAGGCTGCTTTTTGTGCTGAATTTATCAAGGGCCCTACACAGGAAGCACCACGTTGCTTTTTGAGACCTTGTGGGGCAATGGTAGCTTGTCTGACTCCAGTTCAGAAGGTTGTGTGTTCAAATCACGTCGGGGTCAGGCGATGTCTAGTATGAAAAACGTTCCTTCTGTTGCATAACGGGATAGATTTGGAACTTGACCTATGGGCTTCTTTTATCTGACAACATGAAGTCAGAAGTCAATGTGCAAATGTGTGGGCCAAATTTAAAAGCAAACTCCTTCGAGCCGGAATCGAACCAGCGACCTAAGGATAGCCAACACTTCATCTACAGTCCTCCGCTCTACCAGCTGAGCTATCGAAGGATGGGACAGCAGAACACCAAGAAATTCAGAAAGCCTTAACTCATGGGATCATTGAGGGAAATCAGGCTGGTTTTTGTGGTCAATGTATGAAGGGCCCTACACAGGAAGCACCAGCTTTTTTCTAAGACCTCGTGGCGCAATGGTAGCGCGTCTGACTCCAGATCAGAAGGTTGCGTGTTCAAATCACGTCGAGGTCAGGCGATGTCTTCTTGAAATCAAACTTGTGAAGTCTAATATGAAAAAACATTCCTTCCATCGCGTAACTGGATAGATTTGGAATTTGAGCAATGGGCTTCTTTTATCTCGCAACATGAAGTCAGACGAAAATGTGAAAATGTGTGTGGCAAATTTAAAACCAAACTCCTTCGATCCGGAATTGAACCAGCGACCTAAGGATAGCCAAAACGTCATCTACAGTCCTCCATAGATTTGGAACAAGAAATTCAGGAAGCCTTACCTCTTTGGATCATTGAGGGAAATTGGCTGTTTTTGTGGTGGTACCAGCTGAGCTATCAAAGCATGGGACAGCCGCACACCAAGAAATTCAGAAAGCCTTACCTCTTAGGAGCATTGAGGGAAATCAGGCTGCTTTTTGTACTGAATTTATCAAGGGCCCTACACAGGAAGCACCACGTTGTTTTTTGAGACCTCGTGGCGCAACGGTAGCGCGTCTGACTCCAGATCAGAAGGTTGCGTGTTCAAATCACGTCGAGGTCAGGCGATGTCTTCTTGAAATCAAACTTGTGAAGTCTAATATGAAAAGCCTTACATCTTAGGATCATTGAGGGAAATCAGGCTGCTTTTTGTGCTGAATTTATCAAGGGCCCTACACAGGAAGCACCACCAGTTTTCGTAAGACCTCGTGGTCAGTCGTGGTCAGTCGATATCTTCTTGACATCAAACATGTGTTCTCTAATATGAAAAGCCTTACATCTTAGGATCATTGAGGGAAATAAGGCTGCTTTTTGTGGTCAATGTATGAAGGGCCCTACACAGGAAGCACCACCAGTTTTCATAAGACCTCGTGGCGCAATGGTAGCGCGTCTGACTCCAGATCAGAAGGTTGCGTGTTCAACTCACGTCGGGGTCAATCAATATTTTCTTGACATCAAACATGTGTTCTCTAATATGAAAAGCCTTACATCTTAGGATCATTGAGGGAAATCAGGCTGCTTTTTGTGGTGAATGTATCAAGGGCCCTACACAGGAAGCACCACGTTGTTTTTCGAGACCTTGTGGGGCAATGGTAGCTTGTCTGACTCATTTCAGAAGGTTGTGTGTTCAAATCACGTCGGGGTCAGGCGATGTCTAGTATGAAAACCGTTCCTTCTGTTGCATAAAGGGATAGATTTGGAACTTGATCTATGGGCTTCTTTTATCTGGCAACAAGAAGTCAGAAGAAACTGTGCAAACGTGTGGGCCAAATTTAAAAGCAAACTCCTTCGAGCCAGAGACCTAAGGATAGCCAACACTTCACCTACAGTCCTCCGCTCTACCAGCTGAGCTATCGAAGGATGGGACAGCAGAATACCAAGAAATTCAGAAAGCCTTAACTCATGGGATCATTGAGGGAAATCAGGCTGCTTTTTGTGGTCATTGTATGAAGGGCTCTACACAGGAAGCACCAGCTTTTTTCTAAGACCTCGTGGTGCAATGGTAGCGCGTCTGACTCCAGATCAGAAGGTTGCGTGTTCAAATCACGTCGAGGTCAGGCGATGTCTTCTTGAAATCAAACTTGTGAAGTCTAATATGAAAAAACATTTCTTCCATCGCGTAACTGGATAGATTTGGAATTTGAGCAATGGGCTTCTTTATCTCGCAACATGAAGTCAGATGAAAATGTGGAAACGTGTGTGGCAAATTTAAAACCAAACTCCTTCGATCCGGAATTGAACCAGCGACCTAAGGATAGCCAAAACTTCATCTACAGTCCTCCATAGATTTGAGCTATCGAAGGATGGGACAGCCGCACACCAAGAAATTCAGAAAGCCTTACCTCTTAGGATCATTGAGGGAAATCAGGCTGCTTTTTGTGCTGAATTTATCAAGGGCCCTACACAGGAAGCACCACGTTGTTTTTTGAGACCTTGTGGGGCAATGGTAGCTTGTCTGACTCCAGTTCAGAAGGTTGTGTGTTCAAATCACGTCGGGGTCAGGCGATGTCTAGTATGAAAAACGTTCCTTCTGTTGCATAACGGGATAGATTTGGAACTTGACCTATGGGCTTCTTTTATCTGACAACATGAAGTCAGAAGTCAATGTGCAAATGTGTGGGCCAAATTTAAAAGCAAACTCCTTCGAGCCGGAATCGAACCAGCGACCTAAGGATAGCCAACACTTCATCTACAGTCCTCCGCTCTACCAGCTGAGCTATCGAAGGATGGGACAGCAGAACACCAAGAAATTCAGAAAGCCTTAACTCATGGGATCATTGAGGGAAATCAGGCTGCTTTTTGTGGTCATTGTATGAAGGGCTCTACACAGGAAGCACCAGCTTTTTTCTAAGACCTCGTGGCGCAATGGTAGCTTGTCTGACTCCAGATCAGAAGGTTGCGTGTTCAAATCACGTCGAGGTCAGGCGATGTCTTCTTGAAATCAAACTTGTGAAGTCTAATATGAAAAAACATTCCTTCCATCGTGTAACTGAATAGATTTGGAATGTGAGCAATGGGCTTCTTTTATCTCGCAACATGAAGTCAGACGAAAATGTGGAAACATGTGTGGCAAATTTAAAACCAAACTCCTTCGATCCGGAATTGAACCAGCGACCTAAGGATAGCCAAAACGTCATCTACAGTCCTCCATAGATTTGGAACAAGAAATTCAGAAAGCCTTACCTCTTTGGATCATTGAGGGAAATAGGCTGTTTTTGTGGTGGTACCAGCTGAGCTATCAAAGCATGGGACAGCCGCACACCAAGAAATTCAGAAAGCCTTACCTCTTAGGAGCATTGAGGGAAATCAGGCTGCTTTTTGTGCTGAATTTATCAAGGGCCCTACACAGGAAGCACCACGTTGTTTTTTGAGACCTCGTGGCGCAACGGTAGCGCGTCTGACTCCAGATCAGAAGGTTGCGTGTTCAAATCACGTCGGGGTCAGTCAATATCTTCTTGACATCAAACATGTGTTCTCTAATATGAAAAGCCTTACATCTTAGGATCATTGAGGGAAATCAGGCTGATTTTTGTGGTGAATGTATCAAGGGCCCTACACAGGAAGCACCACGTTGTTTTTTGAGACCTTGTGGGGCAATGGTAGCTTGTCTGACTCCAGTTCAGAAGGTTGTGTGTTCAAATCACGTCGGGGTCAGGCGATGTCTAGTATGAAAAATGTTCCTTCTGTTGCATAAAGGGATAGATTTGGAACATGATCTATGGGCTTCTTTTATCTGGCAACAAGAAGTCAGAAGAAAATGTGCAAACGTGTGGGCCAAATTTAAAAGCAAACTCCTTCGAGCCGGAATCGAACCAGCGACCTAAGGATAACCAACACTTCACCTACAGTCCTCCGCTCTACCAGCTGAGCTATCGAAGGACGGAACAGCAGAACACCAAGAAATTCAGAAAGCCTTAACTCATGGGATCATTGAGGGAAATCAGGCTGCTTTTTGTGGTCATTGTATGAAGGGCTCTACACAGGAAGCACCAGCTTTTTTCTAAGACCTCGTGGCGCAATGGTAGCGCGTCTGACTCCAGATCAGAAGGTTGCGTGTTCAAATCACGTCGAGGTCAGGCGATGTCTTCTTGAAATCAAACTTGTGAAGTCTAATATGAGAAAACATTCCTGCCATCGTGTAACTGAATAGATTTGGAATTTGAGCAATGGGCTTCTTTTATCTCGCAACATGAAGTCAGACGAAAATGTGGAAACATGTGTGGCAAATTTAAAACCAAACTCCTTCGATCCGGAATTGAACCAGCGACCTAAGGATAGCCAAAACTTCATCTACAGTCCTCAATAGATTTGGAACAAGAAATTCAGAAAGCCTTACCTCTTTGGATCATTGAGGGAAATAGGCTGTTTTTGTGGTGGTACCAGCTGAGCTATCGAAGGATGGGACAGCCGCACACCAAGAAATTCAGAAAGCCTTACCTCTTAGGATCATTGAGGGAAATCAGGCTGCTTTTTGTGCTGAATTTATCAAGGGCCCTACACAGGAAGCACCACCAGTTTTCGTAAGACCTCGTGGTCAGTCGTGGTCAGTCGATATCTTCTTGACATCAAACATGTGTTCTCTAATATGAAAAGCCTTACATCTTAGGATCATTGAGGGAAATAAGGCTGCTTTTTGTGGTCAATGTATGAAGGGCTCTACACAGGGCTCAATGTATGAAGGGCTCTACAAACTCCTTCGAGCCAGAGACCTAAGGATAGCCAACACTTCACCTACAGTCCTCCGCTCTACCAGCTGAGCTATCGAAGGATGGGACAGCAGAATACCAAGAAATTCAGAAAGCCTTAACTCATGGGATCATTGAGGGAAATCAGGCTGCTTTTTGTGGTCAATGTATGAAGGGCCCTACACAGGAAGCAGCAGCTTTTTTCTAAGACCTCGTGGCTCAACGGTAGCGCGTCTGACTCCAGATCAGAAGGTTGCGTGTTCAAATCACGTCGAGGTCAGGCGATGTCTTCTTGAAATCAAACTTGTGAAGTCTAATATGAAAAGCCTTACATCTTAGGATCATTGAGGGAAATCAGGCTGATTTTTGTGGTGAATGTATCAAGGGCCCTACACAGGAAGCACCACGTTGTTTTTTGAGACCTTGTGGGGCAATGGTAGCTTGTCTGACTCCAGTTCAGAAGGTTGTGTGTTCAAATCACGTCGGGGTCAGTCGATGTCTAGTATGAAAAATGTTCCTTCTGTTGCATAAAGGGATAGATTTGGAACATGATCTATGGGCTTCTTTTATCTGGCAACAAGAAGTCAGAAGAAAATGTGCAAACGTGTGGGCCAAATTTAAAAGCAAACTCCTTCGAGCCGGAATCGAACCAGCGACCTAAGGATAGCCAACACTTCACCTACAGTCCTCCGCTCTACCAGCTGAGCTATCGAAGGACGGGACAGCAGAACACCAAGAAATTCAGAAAGCCTTAACTCATGGGATCATTGAGGGAAATCAGGCTGCTTTTTGTGGTCATTGTATGAAGGGCTCTACACAGGAAGCACCAGCTTTTTTCTAAGACCTCGTGGCGCAATGGTAGCGCGTCTGACTCCAGATCAGAAGGTTGCGTGTTCAAATCACGTCGAGGTCAGGCGATGTCTTCTTGAAATCAAACTTGTGAAGTCTAATATGAAAAAACATTCCTTCCATCGCGTAACTGGATAGATTTGGAATTTGAGCAATGGGCTTCTTTATCTCGCAACATGAAGTCAGACGAAAATGTGGAAACGTGTGTGGCAAATTTAAAACCAAACTCCTTCGATCCGGAATTGAACCAGCGACCTAAGGATAGCCAAAACTTCATCTACAGTCCTCCATAGATTTGGAACAAGAAATTCAGAAAGCCTTAACTCTTGGGATCATTGAGGGAAATCAGGCTGCTTTTTGTGGTCAATGTATGAAGGGCCCTACACAGGAAGCACCAGCTTTTTTCTAAGACCTCGTGGCGCAATGGTAGCGCATCTGACTCCAGATCAGAAGGTTGCGTGTTCAAATCACGTCGGGGTCAGTCAATATCTTCTTGACATCAAACATGTGTTCTCTAATATGAAAAGCCTTACATCTTAGGATCATTGAGGGAAATCAGGCTGATTTTTGTGGTGAATGTATCAAGGGCCCTACACAGGAAGCACCACGTTGTTTTTTGAGACCTTGTGGGGCAATGGTAGCTTGTCTGACTCCAGTTCAGAAGGTTGTGTGTTCAAATCACGTCGGGGTCAGGCGATGTCTAGTATGAAAAATGTTCCTTCTGTTGCATAAAGGGATAGATTTGGAACATGATCTATGGGTTTTTTTATCTGGCAACAAGAAGTCAGAAGAAAATGTGCAAACGTGTGGGCCAAATTTAAAAGCAAACTCCTTCGAGCCGGAATCGAACCAGCGACCTAAGGATAGCCAACACTTCACCTACAGTCCTCCGCTCTACCAGCTGAGCTATCGAAGGACGGAACAGCAGAACACCAAGAAATTCAGAAAGCCTTAACTCATGGGATCATTGAGGGAAATCAGGCTGCTTTTTGTGGTCATTGTATGAAGGGCTCTACACAGGAAGCACCAGCTTTTTTCTAAGACCTCGTGGCGCAATGGTAGCGCGTCTGACTCCAGATCAGAAGGTTGCGTGTTCAAATCACGTCGAGGTCAGGCGGTGTCTTCTTGAAATCAAACTTGTGAAGTCTAATATGAAAAAACATTCCTTCCATCGCGTAACTGAATAGATTTGGAATTTGAGCAATGGGCTTCTTTTATCTCGCAACATGAAATCAGACGAAAATGTGGAAACATGTGTGGCAAATTTAAAACCAAACTCCTTCGATCCGGAATTGAACCAGCGACCTAAGGATAGCCAAAACTTCATCTACAGTCCTCCATAGATTTGGAACAAGAAATTCAGAAAGCCTTACCTCTTTGGATCATTGAGGGAAATAGGCTGTTTTTGTGGTGGTACCAGCTGAGCTATCGAAGGATGGGACAGCCGCACACCAAGAAATTCAGAAAGCCTTAACTCTTAGGATCATTGAGGGAAATCAGGCTGCTTTTTGTGCTGAATTTATCAAGGGCCCTACACAGGAAGCACCACCAGTTTTCGTAAGACCTCGTGGTCAGTCGTGGTCAGTCGATATCTTCTTGACATCAAACATGTGTTCTCTAATATGAAAAGCCTTACATCTTAGGATCATTGAGGGAAATAAGGCTGCTTTTTGTGGTCAATGTATGAAGGGCCCTACACAGGAAGCACCACCAGTTTTCATAAGACCTCGTGGCGCAATGGTAGCGCGTCTGACTCCAGATCAGAAGGTTGCGTGTTCAACTCACGTCGGGGTCAATCAATATTTTCTTGACATCAAACATGTGTTCTCTAATATGAAAAGCCTTACATCTTAGGATCATTGAGGGAAATCAGGCTGCTTTTTGTGGTGAATGTATCAAGGGCCCTACACAGGAAGCACCACGTTGTTTTTCGAGACCTTGTGGGGCAATGGTAGCTTGTCTGACTCAGTTCAGAAGGTTGTGTGTTCAAATCACGTCGGGGTCAGGCGATATCTAGTATGAAAACCGTTCCTTCTGTTGCATAAAGGGATAGATTTGGAACTTGATCTATGGGCTTCTTTTATCTGGCAACAAGAAGTCAGAAGAAACTGTGCAAACGTGTGGGCCAAATTTAAAAGCAAACTCCTTCGAGCCAGAGACCTAAGGATAGCCAACACTTCACCTACAGTCCTCCGCTCTACCAGCTGAGCTATCGAAGGATGGGACAGCAGAATACCAAGAAATTCAGAAAGCCTTAACTCATGGGATCATTGAGGGAAATCAGGCTGCTTTTTGTGGTCAATGTATGAAGGGCCCTACACAGGAAGCACCAGCTTTTTTCTAAGACCTCGTGGCGCAACGGTAGCGCGTCTGACTCCAGATCAGAAGGTGGCGTGTTCAAATCACGTCGAGGTCAGGCGATGTCTTCTTGAAATCAAACTTGTGAAGTCTAATATGAAAAGCCTTACATCTTAGGATCATTGAGGGAAATCAGGCTGATTTTTGTGGTGAATGTATCAAGGGCCCTACACAGGAAGCACCACGTTGTTTTTTGAGACCTTGTGGGGCAATGGTAGCTTGTCTGACTCCAGTTCAGAAGGTTGTGTGTTCAAATCACGTCGGGGTCAGTCGATGTCTAGTATGAAAAATGTTCCTTCTGTTGCATAAAGGGATAGATTTGGAACATGATCTATGGGCTTCTTTTATCTGGCAACAAGAAGTCAGAAGAAAATGAGCAAACGTGTGGGCCAAATTTAAAAGCAAACTCCTTCGAGCCGGAATCGAACCAGCGACCTAAGGATAGCCAACACTTCACCTACAGTCCTCCGCTCTACCAGCTGAGCTATCGAAGGACGGGACAGCAGAACACCAAGAAATTCAGAAAGCCTTAACTCATGGGATCATTGAGGGAAATCAGGCTGCTTTTTGTGGTCATTGTATGAAGGGCTCTACACAGGAAGCACCAGCTTTTTTCTAAGACCTCGTGGCGCAATGGTAGCGCGTCTGACTCCAGATCAGAAGGTTGCGTGTTCAAATCACGTCGAGGTCAGGCGATGTCTTCTTGAAATCAAACTTGTGAAGTCTAATATGAAAAAACATTCCTTCCATCGCGTAACTGGATAGATTTGGAATTTGAGCAATGGGCTTCTTTTATCTCGCAACATGAAGTCAGACGAAAATGTGGAAACGTGTGTGGCAAATTTAAAACCAAACTCCTTCGATCCGGAATTGAACCAGCGACCTAAGGATAGCCAAAACGTCATCTACAGTCCTCCATAGATTTGGAACAAGAAATTCAGAAAGCCTTACCTCTTTGGATCATTGAGGGAAATAGGCTGTTTTTGTGGTGGTACCAGCTGAGCTATCAAAGCATGGGACAGCCGCACACCAAGAAATTCAGAAAGCCTTACCTCTTAGGAGCATTGAGGGAAATCAGGCTGCTTTTTGTGCTGAATTTATCAAGGGCCCTACACAGGAAGCACCACGTTGTTTTTTGAGACCTCGTGGCGCAACGGTAGCGCGTCTGACTCCAGATCAGAAGGTTGCGTGTTCAAATCACGTCGGGGTCAGTCAATATCTTCTTGACATCAAACTTGTGAAGTCTAATATGAAAAGCCTTACATCTTAGGATCATTGAGGGAAATCAGGCTGATTTTTGTGCTGAATTTATCAAGGGCCCTACACAGGAAGCACCACGTTGTTTTTTGAGACCTCGTGGCGCAACGGTAGCGCGTCTGACTCCAGATCAGAAGGTTGCGTGTTCAAATCACGTCGGGGTCAGTCAATATCTTCTTGACATCAAACATGTGTTCTCTAATATGAAAAGCCTTACATCTTAGGATCATTGAGGGAAATCAGGCTGATTTTTGTGGTGAATGTATCAAGGGCCCTACACAGGAAGCACCACGTTGTTTTTTGAGACCTTGTGGGGCAATGGTAGCTTGTCTGACTCCAGTTCAGAAGGTTGTGTGTTCAAATCACGTCGGGGTCAGGCGATGTCTAGTATGAAAAATGTTCCTTCTGTTGCATAAAGGGATAGATTTGGAACATGATCTATGGGCTTCTTTTATCTGGCAACAAGAAGTCAGAAGAAAATGTGCAAACGTGTGGGCCAAATTTAAAAGCAAACTCCTTCGAGCCGGAATCGAACCAGCGACCTAAGGATAGCCAACACTTCACCTACAGTCCTCCGCTCTACCAGCTGAGCTATCGAAGGACGGGACAGCAGAACACCAAGAAATTCAGAAAGCCTTAACTCATGGGATCATTGAGGGAAATCAGGCTGCTTTTTGTGGTCATTGTATGAAGGGCTCTACACAGGAAGCACCAGCTTTTTTCTAAGACCTCGTGGCGCAATGGTAGCGCGTCTGACTCCAGATCAGAAGGTTGCGTGTTCAAATCACGTCGAGGTCAGGCGATGTCTTCTTGAAATCAAACTTGTGAAGTCTAATATGAAAAAACATTCCTTCCATCGCGTAACTGAATAGATTTGGAATTTGAGCAATGGGCTTCTTTTATCTCGCAACATGAAGTCAGACGAAAATGTGGAAACATGTGTGGCAAATTTAAAACCAAACTCCTTCGATCCGGAATTAAACCAGCGACCTAAGGATAGCCAAAACTTCATCTACAGTCCTCCATAGATTTGGAACAAGAAATTCAGAAAGCCTTACCTCTTTGGATCATTGAGGGAAATAGGCTGTTTTTGTGGTGGTACCAGCTGAGCTATCGAAGGATGGGACAGCCGCACACCAAGAAATTCAGAAAGCCTTACCTCTTAGGATCATTGAGGGAAATCAGGCTGCTTTTTGTGCTGAATTTATCAAGGGCCCTACACAGGAAGCACCACCAGTTTTCGTAAGACCTCGTGGTCAGTCGTGGTCAGTCGATATCTTCTTGACATCAAACATGTGTTCTCTAATATGAAAAGCCTTACATCTTAGGATCATTGAGGGAAATAAGGCTGCTTTTTGTGGTCAATGTATGAAGGGCCCTACACAGGAAGCACCACCAGTTTTCATAAGACCTCGTGGCGCAATGGTAGCGCGTCTGACTCCAGATCAGAAGGTTGCGTGTTCAACTCACGTCGGGGTCAATCAATATTTTCTTGACATCAAACATGTGTTCTCTAATATGAAAAGCCTTACATCTTAGGATCATTGAGGGAAATCAGGCTGCTTTTTGTGGTGAATGTATCAAGGGCCCTACACAGGAAGCACCACGTTGTTTTTCGAGACCTTGTGGGGCAATGGTAGCTTGTCTGACTCATTTCAGAAGGTTGTGTGTTCAAATCACATCGGGGTCAGGCGATGTCTAGTATGAAAACCGTTCCTTCTGTTGCATAAAGGGATAGATTTGGAACTTGATCTATGGGCTTCTTTTATCTGGCAACAAGAAGTCAGAAGAAACTGTGCAAACGTGTGGGCCAAATTTAAAAGCAAACTCCTTCGAGCCAGAGACCTAAGGATAGCCAACACTTCACCTACAGTCCTCCGCTCTACCAGCTGAGCTATCGAAGGATGGGAGAGCAGAATACCAAGAAATTCAGAAAGCCTTAACTCATGGGATCATTGAGGGAAATCAGGCTGCTTTTTGTGGTCAATGTATGAAGGGCCCTACACAGGAAGCACCAGCTTTTTTCTAAGACCTCGTGGCGCAACGTTAGCGCGTCTGACTCCAGATCAGAAGGTGGCGTGTTCAAATCACGTCGAGGTCAGGCGATGTCTTCTTGAAATCAAACTTGTGAAGTCTAATATGAAAAGCCTTACATCTTAGGATCATTGAGGGAAATCAGGCTGATTTTTGTGGTGAATGTATCAAGGGCCCTACACAGGAAGCACCACGTTGTTTTTTGAGACCTTGTGGGGCAATGGTAGCTTGTCTGACTCCAGTTCAGAAGGTTGTGTGTTCAAATCACGTCGGGGTCAGGCGATGTCTAGTATGAAAAATGTTCCTTCTGTTGCATAAAGGGATAGATTTGGAACATGATCTATGGGCTTCTTTTATCTGGCAACAAGAAGTCAGAAGAAAATGTGCAAACGTGTGGGCCAAATTTAAAAGCAAACTCCTTCGAGCCGGAATCGAACCAGCGACCTAAGGATAGCCAACACTTCACCTACAGTCCTCCGCTCTACCAGCTGAGCTATCGAAGGACGGAACAGCAGAACACCAAGAAATTCAGAAAGCCTTAACTCATGGGATCATTGAGGGAAATCAGGCTGCTTTTTGTGGTCATTGTATGAAGGGTTCTACACAGGAAGCACCAGCTTTTTTCTAAGACCTCGTGGCGCAATGGTAGCGCGTCTGACTCCAGATCAGAAGGTTGCGTGTTCAAATCACGTCGAGGTCAGGCGATGTCTTCTTGAAATCAAACTTGTGAAGTCTAATATGAAAAAACATTCCTTCCATCGCGTAACTGGATAGATTTGGAATTTGAGCAATGGGCTTCTTTTATCTCGCAACATGAAGTCAGACGAAAATGTGAAAATGTGTGTGGCAAATTTAAAACCAAACTCCTTCGATCCGGAATTGAACCAGCGACCTAAGGATAGCCAAAACGTCATCTACAGTCCTCCATAGATTTGGAACAAGAAATTCAGAAAGCCTTACCTCTTTGGATCATTGAGGGAAATAGGCTGTTTTTGTGGTGGTACCAGCTGAGCTATCAAAGCATGGGACAGCCGCACACCAAGAAATTCAGAAAGCCTTACCTCTTAGGATCATTGAGGGAAATCAGGCTGCTTTTTGTGCTGAATTTATCAAGGGCCCTACACAGGAAGCACCACGTTGTTTTTTGAGACCTTGCGGGGCAATGGTAGCTTGTCTGACTCCAGTTCAGAAGGTTGTGTGTTCAAATCACGTCGGGGTCAGGCGATGTCTAGTATGAAAAACGTTCCTTCTGTTGCATAACGGGATAGATTTGGAACTTGACCTATGGGCTTCTTTTATCTGACAACATGAAGTCAGAAGTCAATGTGCAAATGTGTGGGCCAAATTTAAAAGCAAACTCCTTCGAGCCGGAATCGAACCAGCGACCTAAGGATAGCCAACACTTCATCTACAGTCCTCCGCTCTACCAGCTGAGCTATCGAAGGATGGGACAGCAGAACACCAAGAAATTCAGAAAGCCTTAACTCTTGGGATCATTGAGGGAAATCAGGCTGCTTTTTGTGGTCAATGTATGAAGGGCCCTACACAGGAAGCACCACGTTGTTTTTTGAGACCTTGTGGGGCAATGGTAGCTTGTCTGACTCCAGTTCAGAAGGTTGTGTGTTCAAATCACGTCGGGGTCAGGCGATGTCTAGTATGAAAAACGTTCCTTCTGTTGCATAACGGGATAGATTTGGAACTTGACCTATGGGCTTCTTTTATCTGACAACATGAAGTCAGAAGTCAATGTGCAAATGTGTGGGCCAAATTTAAAAGCAAACTCCTTCGAGCCGGAATCGAACCAGCGACCTAAGGATAGCCAACACTTCATCTACAGTCCTCCGCTCTACCAGCTGAGCTATCGAAGGATGGGACAGCAGAACACCAAGAAATTCAGAAAGCCTTAACTCTTGGGATCATTGAGGGAAATCAGGCTGCTTTTTGTGGTCAATGTATGAAGGGCCCTACACAGGAAGCACCAGCTTTTTTCTAAGACCTCGTGGCGCAATGGTAGCGCATCTGACTCCAGATCAGAAGGTTGCGTGTTCAAATCACGTCGGGGTCAGTCAATATCTTCTTGACATCAAACATGTGTTCTCTAATATGAAAAGCCTTACATCTTAGGATCATTGAGGGAAATCAGGCTGATTTTTGTGGTGAATGTATCAAGGGCCCTACACAGGAAGCACCACGTTGTTTTTTGAGACCTTGTGGGGCAATGGTAGCTTGTCTGACTCCAGTTCAGAAGGTTGTGTGTTCAAATCACGTCGGGGTCAGGCGATGTCTAGTATGAAAAATGTTCCTTCTGTTGCATAAAGGGATAGATTTGGAACATGATCTATGGGTTTTTTTATCTGGCAACAAGAAGTCAGAAGAAAATGTGCAAACGTGTGGGCCAAATTTAAAAGCAAACTCCTTCGAGCCGGAATCGAACCAGCGACCTAAGGATAGCCAACACTTCACCTACAGTCCTCCGCTCTACCAGCTGAGCTATCGAAGGACGGAACAGCAGAACACCAAGAAATTCAGAAAGCCTTAACTCATGGGATCATTGAGGGAAATCAGGCTGCTTTTTGTGGTCATTGTATGAAGGGCTCTACACAGGAAGCACCAGCTTTTTTCTAAGACCTCGTGGCGCAATGGTAGCGCGTCTGACTCCAGATCAGAAGGTTGCGTGTTCAAATCACGTCGAGGTCAGGCGATGTCTTCTTGAAATCAAACTTGTGAAGTCTAATATGAAAAAACATTCCTTCCATCGCGTAACTGAATAGATTTGGAATTTGAGCAATGGGCTTCTTTTATCTCGCAACATGAAATCAGACGAAAATGTGGAAACATGTGTGGCAAATTTAAAACCAAACTCCTTCGATCCGGAATTGAACCAGCGACCTAAGGATAGCCAAAACTTCATCTACAGTCCTCCATAGATTTGGAACAAGAAATTCAGAAAGCCTTACCTCTTTGGATCATTGAGGGAAATAGGCTGTTTTTGTGGTGGTACCAGCTGAGCTATCGAAGGATGGGACAGCCGCACACCAAGAAATTCAGAAAGCCTTAACTCTTAGGATCATTGAGGGAAATCAGGCTGCTTTTTGTGCTGAATTTATCAAGGGCCCTACACAGGAAGCACCACCAGTTTTCGTAAGACCTCGTGGTCAGTCGTGGTCAGTCGATATCTTCTTGACATCAAACATGTGTTCTCTAATATGAAAAGCCTTACATCTTAGGATCATTGAGGGAAATAAGGCTGCTTTTTGTGGTCAATGTATGAAGGGCCCTACACAGGAAGCACCACCAGTTTTCATAAGACCTCGTGGCGCAATGGTAGCGCGTCTGACTCCAGATCAGAAGGTTGCGTGTTCAACTCACGTCGGGGTCAATCAATATTTTCTTGACATCAAACATGTGTTCTCTAATATGAAAAGCCTTACATCTTAGGATCATTGAGGGAAATCAGGCTGCTTTTTGTGGTGAATGTATCAAGGGCCCTACACAGGAAGCACCACGTTGTTTTTCGAGACCTTGTGGGGCAATGGTAGCTTGTCTGACTCAGTTCAGAAGGTTGTGTGTTCAAATCACGTCGGGGTCAGGCGATATCTAGTATGAAAACCGTTCCTTCTGTTGCATAAAGGGATAGATTTGGAACTTGATCTATGGGCTTCTTTTATCTGGCAACAAGAAGTCAGAAGAAACTGTGCAAACGTGTGGGCCAAATTTAAAAGCAAACTCCTTCGAGCCAGAGACCTAAGGATAGCCAACACTTCACCTACAGTCCTCCGCTCTACCAGCTGAGCTATCGAAGGATGGGACAGCAGAATACCAAGAAATTCAGAAAGCCTTAACTCATGGGATCATTGAGGGAAATCAGGCTGCTTTTTGTGGTCAATGTATGAAGGGCCCTACACAGGAAGCACCAGCTTTTTTCTAAGACCTCGTGGCGCAACGGTAGCGCGTCTGACTCCAGATCAGAAGGTGGCGTGTTCAAATCACGTCGAGGTCAGGCGATGTCTTCTTGAAATCAAACTTGTGAAGTCTAATATGAAAAGCCTTACATCTTAGGATCATTGAGGGAAATCAGGCTGATTTTTGTGGTGAATGTATCAAGGGCCCTACACAGGAAGCACCACGTTGTTTTTTGAGACCTTGTGGGGCAATGGTAGCTTGTCTGACTCCAGTTCAGAAGGTTGTGTGTTCAAATCACGTCGGGGTCAGTCGATGTCTAGTATGAAAAATGTTCCTTCTGTTGCATAAAGGGATAGATTTGGAACATGATCTATGGGCTTCTTTTATCTGGCAACAAGAAGTCAGAAGAAAATGAGCAAACGTGTGGGCCAAATTTAAAAGCAAACTCCTTCGAGCCGGAATCGAACCAGCGACCTAAGGATAGCCAACACTTCACCTACAGTCCTCCGCTCTACCAGCTGAGCTATCGAAGGACGGGACAGCAGAACACCAAGAAATTCAGAAAGCCTTAACTCATGGGATCATTGAGGGAAATCAGGCTGCTTTTTGTGGTCATTGTATGAAGGGCTCTACACAGGAAGCACCAGCTTTTTTCTAAGACCTCGTGGCGCAATGGTAGCGCGTCTGACTCCAGATCAGAAGGTTGCGTGTTCAAATCACGTCGAGGTCAGGCGATGTCTTCTTGAAATCAAACTTGTGAAGTCTAATATGAAAAAACATTCCTTCCATCGCGTAACTGGATAGATTTGGAATTTGAGCAATGGGCTTCTTTTATCTCGCAACATGAAGTCAGACGAAAATGTGGAAACGTGTGTGGCAAATTTAAAACCAAACTCCTTCGATCCGGAATTGAACCAGCGACCTAAGGATAGCCAAAACGTCATCTACAGTCCTCCATAGATTTGGAACAAGAAATTCAGAAAGCCTTACCTCTTTGGATCATTGAGGGAAATAGGCTGTTTTTGTGGTGGTACCAGCTGAGCTATCAAAGCATGGGACAGCCGCACACCAAGAAATTCAGAAAGCCTTACCTCTTAGGAGCATTGAGGGAAATCAGGCTGCTTTTTGTGCTGAATTTATCAAGGGCCCTACACAGGAAGCACCACGTTGTTTTTTGAGACCTCGTGGCGCAACGGTAGCGCGTCTGACTCCAGATCAGAAGGTTGCGTGTTCAAATCACGTCGGGGTCAGTCAATATCTTCTTGACATCAAACATGTGTTCTCTAATATGAAAAGCCTTACATCTTAGGATCATTGAGGGAAATCAGGCTGATTTTTGTGGTGAATGTATCAAGGGCCCTACACAGGAAGCACCACGTTGTTTTTTGAGACCTTGTGGGGCAATGGTAGCTTGTCTGACTCCAGTTCAGAAGGTTGTGTGTTCGAATCACGTCGGGGTCAGGCGATGTCTAGTATGAAAAATGTTCCTTCTGTTGCATAACGGGATAGATTTGGAACTTGACCTATGGGCTTCTTTTATCTGACAACATGAAGTCAGAAGTCAATGTGCAAATGTGTGGGCCAAATTTAAAAGCAAACTCCTTCGAGCCGGAATCGAACCAGCGACCTAAGGATAGCCAACACTTCATCTACAGTCCTCCGCTCTACCAGCTGAGCTATCGAAGGATGGGACAGCAGAACACCAAGAAATTCAGAAAGCCTTAACTCTTGGGATCATTGAGGGAAATCAGGCTGCTTTTTGTGGTCAATGTATGAAGGGCCCTACACAGGAAGCACCAGCTTTTTTCTAAGACCTCGTGGCACAATGGTAGCGCGTCTGACTCCAGATCAGAAGGTTGCGTGTTCAAATCACGTCGAGGTCAGGCGATGTCTTCTTGAAATCAAACTTGTGAAGTCTAATATGAAAAAACATTCCTTCCATCGCGTAACTGGATAGATTTGGAATTTGAGCAATGGGCTTCTTTTATCTCGCAACATGAAGTCAGACGAAAATGTGAAAATGTGTGTGGCAAATTTAAAACCAAACTCCTTCGATCCGGAATTGAACCAGCGACCTAAGGATAGCCAAAACGTCATCTACAGTCCTCCATAGATTTGGAACAAGAAATTCAGAAAGCCTTACCTCTTTGGATCATTGAGGGAAATAGGCTGTTTTTGTGGTGGTACCAGCTGAGCTATCAAAGCATGGGACAGCCGCACACCAAGAAATTCAGAAAGCCTTACCTCTTAGGAGCATTGAGGGAAATCAGGCTGCTTTTTGTGCTGAATTTATCAAGGGTCCTACACAGGAAGCACCACCAGTTTTCGTAAGACCTCGTGGTCAGTCGTGGTCAGTCGATATCTTCTTGACATCAAACATGTGTTCTCTAATATGAAAAGCCTTACATCTTAGGATCATTGAGGGAAATAAGGCTGCTTTTTGTGGTCAATGTATGAAGGGCCCTACACAGGAAGCACCACCAGTTTTCATAAGACCTCGTGGCGCAATGGTAGCGCGTCTGACTCCAGATCAGAAGGTTGCGTGTTCAACTCACGTCGGGGTCAATCAATATTTTCTTGACATCAAACATGTGTTCTCTAATATGAAAAGCCTTACATCTTAGGATCATTGAGGGAAATCAGGCTGCTTTTTGTGGTGAATGTATCAAGGGCCCTACACAGGAAGCACCACGTTGTTTTTCGAGACCTTGTGGGGCAATGGTAGCTTGTCTGACTCAGTTCAGAAGGTTGTGTGTTCAAATCACGTCGGGGTCAGGCGATGTCTAGTATGAAAACCGTTCCTTCTGTTGCATAAAGGGATAGATTTGGAACTTGATCTATGGGCTTCTTTTATCTGGCAACAAGAAGTCAGAAGAAACTGTGCAAACGTGTGGGCCAAATTTAAAAGCAAACTCCTTCGAGCCAGAGACCTAAGGATAGCCAACACTTCACCTACAGTCCTCCGCTCTACCAGCTGAGCTATCGAAGGATGGGACAGCAGAATACCAAGAAATTCAGAAAGCCTTAACTCATGGGATCATTGAGGGAAATCAGGCTGCTTTTTGTGGTCAATGTATGAAGGGCCCTACACAGGAAGCACCAGCTTTTTTCTAAGACCTCGTGGCGCAACGGTAGCGCGTCTGACTCCAGATCAGAAGGTTGCGTGTTCAAATCATGTCGAGGTCAGGCGATGTCTTCTTGAAATCAAACTTGTGAAGTCTAATATGAAAAGCCTTACATCTTAGGATCATTGAGGGAAATCAGGCTGATTTTTGTGGTGAATGTATCAAGGGCCCTACACAGGAAGCACCACGTTGTTTTTTGAGACCTTGTGGGGCAATGGTAGCTTGTCTGACTCCAGTTCAGAAGGTTGTGTGTTCAAATCACGTCGGGGTCAGTCGATGTCTAGTATGAAAAATGTTCCTTCTGTTGCATAAAGGGATAGATTTGGAACATGATCTATGGGCTTCTTTTATCTGGCAACAAGAAGTCAGAAGAAAATGTGCAAACGTGTGGGCCAAATTTAAAAGCAAACTCCTTCGAGCCGGAATCGAACCAGCGGAATCGAACCAGCGACCTAAGGATAGCCAACACTGAAATCAAACTTGTGAAGTCTAATATGAAAAAACATTCCTTCCATCGCGTAACTGGATAGATTTGGAATTTGAGCAATGGGCTTCTTTTATCTCGCAACATGAAGTCAGACGAAAATGTGAAAATGTGTGTGGCAAATTTAAAACCAAACTCCTTCGATCCGGAATTGAACCAGCGACCTAAGGATAGCCAAAACGTCATCTACAGTCCTCCATAGATTTGGAACAAGAAATTCAGAAAGCCTTACCTCTTTGGATCATTGAGGGAAATAGGCTGTTTTTGTGGTGGTACCAGCTGAGCTATCAAAGCATGGGACAGCCGCACACCAAGAAATTCAGAAAGCCTTACCTCTTAGGAGCATTGAGGGAAATCAGGATGCTTTTTGTGCTGAATTTATCAAGGGCCCTACACAGGAAGCACCACGTTGTTTTTTGAGACCTCGTGGCGCAACGGTAGCGCGTCTGACTCCAGATCAGAAGGTTGCGTGTTCAAATCACGTCGGGGTCAGTCAATATCTTCTTGACATCAAACATGTGTTCTCTAATATGAAAAGCCTTACATCTTAGGATCATTGAGGGAAATCAGGCTGATTTTTGTGGTGAATGTATCAAGGGCCCTACACAGGAAGCACCACGTTGTTTTTTGAGACCTTGTGGGGCAATGGTAGCTTGTCTGACTCCAGTTCAGAAGGTTGTGTGTTCAAATCACGTCGGGGTCAGGCGATGTCTAGTATGAAAAATGTTCCTTCTGTTGCATAAAGGGATAGATTTGGAACATGATCTATGGGCTTCTTTTATCTGGCAACAAGAAGTCAGAAGAAAATGTGCAAACGTGTGGGCCAAATTTAAAAGCAAACTCCTTCGAGCCGGAATCGAACCAGCGACCTAAGGATAGCCAACACTTCACCTACAGTCCTCCGCTCTACCAGCTGAGCTATCGAAGGACGGAACAGCAGAACACCAAGAAATTCAGAAAGCCTTAACTCATGGGATCATTGAGGGAAATCAGGCTGCTTTTTGTGGTCATTGTATGAAGGGCTCTACACAGGAAGCACCAGCTTTTTTATAAGACCTCGTGGCGCAATGGTAGCGCGTCTGACTCCAGATCAGAAGGTTGCGTGTTCAAATCACGTCGAGGTCAGGCGATGTCTTCTTGAAATCAAACTTGTGAAGTCTAATATGAAAAAACATTCCTTCCATCGCGTAACTGAATAGATTTGGAATTTGAGCAATGGGCTTCTTTTATCTCGCAACATGAAGTCAGACGAAAATGTGGAAACATGTGTGGCAAATTTAAAACCAAACTCCTTCGATCCGGAATTGAACCAGCGACCTAAGGATAGCCAAAACTTCATCTACAGTCCTCCATAGATTTGGAACAAGAAATTCAGAAAGCCTTACCTCTTTGGATCATTGAGGGAAATAGGCTGTTTTTGTGGTGGTACCAGCTGAGCTATCGAAGGATGGGACAGCCGCACACCAAGAAATTCAGAAAGCCTTACCTCTTAGGATCATTGAGGGAAATCAGGCTGCTTTTTGTGCTGAATTTATCAAGGGCCCTACACAGGAAGCACCACCAGTTTTCGTAAGACCTCGTGGTCAGTCGTGGTCAGTCGATATCTTCTTGACATCAAACATGTGTTCTCTAATATGAAAAGCCTTACATCTTAGGATCATTGAGGGAAATAAGGCTGCTTTTTGTGGTCAATGTATGAATGGCCCTACACAGGAAGCACCACCAGTTTTCATAAGACCTCGTGGCGCAATGGTAGCGCGTCTGACTCCAGATCAGAAGGTTGCGTGTTCAACTCACGTCGGGGTCAATCAATATTTTCTTGACATCAAACATGTGTTCTCTAATATGAAAAGCCTTACATCTTAGGATCATTGAGGGAAATCAGGCTGCTTTTTGTGGTGAATGTATCAAGGGCCCTACACAGGAAGCACCACGTTGTTTTTCGAGACCTTGTGGGGCAATGGTAGCTTGTCTGACTCAGTTCAGAAGGTTGTGTGTTCAAATCACGTCGGGGTCAGGCGATGTCTAGTATGAAAACCGTTCCTTCTGTTGCATAAAGGGATAGATTTGGAACTTGATCTATGGGCTTCTTTTATCTGGCAACAAGAAGTCAGAAGAAACTGTGCAAACGTGTGGGCCAAATTTAAAAGCAAACTCCTTCGAGCCAGAGACCTAAGGATAGCCAACACTTCACCTACAGTCCTCCGCTCTACCAGCTGAGCTATCGAAGGATGGGACAGCAGAATACCAAGAAATTCAGAAAGCCTTAACTCATGGGATCATTGAGGGAAATCAGGCTGCTTTTTGTGGTCAATGTATGAAGGGCCCTACACAGGAAGCACCAGCTTTTTTCTAAGACCTCGTGGCGCAAAGGTAGCGCGTCTGACTCCAGATCAGAAGGTTGCGTGTTCAAATCACGTCGAGGTCAGGCGATGTCTTCTTGAAATCAAACTTGTGAAGTCTAATATGAAAAGCCTTACATCTTAGGATCATTGAGGGAAATCAGGCTGCTTTTTGTGCTGAATTTATCAAGGGCCCTACACAGGAAGCACCACGTTGCTTTTTGAGACCTTGTGGGGCAATGGTAGCTTGTCTGACTCCAGTTCAGAAGGTTGTGTGTTCAAATCACGTCGGGGTCAGGCGATGTCTAGTATGAAAAACGTTCCTTCTGTTGCATAACGGGATAGATTTGGAACTTGACCTATGGGCTTCTTTTATCTGACAACATGAAGTCAGAAGTCAATGTGCAAATGTGTGGGCCAAATTTAAAAGCAAACTCCTTCGAGCCGGAATCGAACCAGCGACCTAAGGATAGCCAACACTTCATCTACAGTCCTCCGCTCTACCAGCTGAGCTATCGAAGGATGGGACAGCAGAACACCAAGAAATTCAGAAAGCCTTACCTCTTAGGATCATTGAGGGAAATCAGGCTGCTTTTTGTGCTGAATTTATCAAGGGCCCTACACAGGAAGCACCACCAGTTTTCGTAAGACCTCGTGGTCAGTCGTGGTCAGTCGATATCTTCTTGACATCAAACATGTGTTGTCTAATATGAAAAGCCTTACATCTTAGGATCATTGAGGGAAATAAGGCTGCTTTTTGTGGTCAATGTATGAAGGGCCCTACACAGGAAGCACCACCAGTTTTCATAAGACCTCGTGGCGCAATGGTAGCGCGTCTGACTCCAGATCAGAAGGTTGCGTGTTCAAATCACGTCGAGGTCAGGCGATGTCTTCTTGAAATCAAACTTGTGAAGTCTAATATGAAAAGCCTTACATCTTAGGATCATTGAGGGAAATCAGGCTGATTTTTGTGCTGAATTTATCAAGGGCCCTACACAGGAAGCACCACGTTGTTTTTTGAGACCTCGTGGCGCAACGGTAGCGCGTCTGACTCCAGATCAGAAGGTTGCGTGTTCAAATCACGTCGGGGTCAGTCAATATCTTCTTGACATCAAACATGTGTTCTCTAATATGAAAAGCCTTACATCTTAGGATCATTGAGGGAAATCAGGCTGATTTTTGTGGTGAATGTATCAAGGGCCCTACACAGGAAGCACCACGTTGTTTTTTGAGACCTTGTGGGGCAATGGTAGCTTGTCTGACTCCAGTTCAGAAGGTTGTGTGTTCAAATCACGTCGGGGTCAGGCGATGTCTAGTATGAAAAATGTTC
>CM071955.1:33755000-33760000 GCA_036784905.1 Acrossocheilus fasciatus
TATGAAAAATGTTCCTTCTGTTGCATAACGGGATAGATTTGGAACTTGACCTATGGGCTTCTTTTATCTGACAACATGAAGTCAGAAGTCAATGTGCAAATGTGTGGGCCAAATTTAAAAGCAAACTCCTTCGAGCCGGAATCGAACCAGCGACCTAAGGATAGCCAACACTTCATCTACAGTCCTCCGCTCTACCAGCTGAGCTATCGAAGGATGGGACAGCAGAACACCAAGAAATTCAGAAAGCCTTAACTCTTGGGATCATTGAGGGAAATCAGGCTGCTTTTTGTGGTCAATGTATGAAGGGCCCTACACAGGAAGCACCAGCTTTTTTCTAAGACCTCGTGGCGCAATGGTAGCGCGTCTGACTCCAGATCAGAAGGTTGCGTGTTCAAATCACGTCGAGGTCAGGCGATGTCTTCTTGAAATCAAACTTGTGAAGTCTAATATGAAAAAACATTCCTTCCATCGCGTAACTGGATAGATTTGGAATTTGAGCAATGGGCTTCTTTTATCTCGCAACATGAAGTCAGACGAAAATGTGAAAATGTGTGTGGCAAATTTAAAACCAAACTCCTTCGATCCGGAATTGAACCAGCGACCTAAGGATAGCCAAAACGTCATCTACAGTCCTCCATAGATTTGGAACAAGAAATTCAGAAAGCCTTACCTCTTTGGATCATTGAGGGAAATAGGCTGTTTTTGTGGTGGTACCAGCTGAGCTATCAAAGCATGGGACAGCCGCACACCAAGAAATTCAGAAAGCCTTACCTCTTAGGAGCATTGAGGGAAATCAGGCTGCTTTTTGTGCTGAATTTATCAAGGGTCCTACACAGGAAGCACCACCAGTTTTCGTAAGACCTCGTGGTCAGTCGTGGTCAGTCGATATCTTCTTGACATCAAACATGTGTTCTCTAATATGAAAAGCCTTACATCTTAGGATCATTGAGGGAAATAAGGCTGCTTTTTGTGGTCAATGTATGAAGGGCCCTACACAGGAAGCACCACCAGTTTTCATAAGACCTCGTGGCGCAATGGTAGCGCGTCTGACTCCAGATCAGAAGGTTGCGTGTTCAACTCACGTCGGGGTCAATCAATATTTTCTTGACATCAAACATGTGTTCTCTAATATGAAAAGCCTTACATCTTAGGATCATTGAGGGAAATCAGGCTGCTTTTTGTGGTGAATGTATCAAGGGCCCTACACAGGAAGCACCACGTTGTTTTTCGAGACCTTGTGGGGCAATGGTAGCTTGTCTGACTCAGTTCAGAAGGTTGTGTGTTCAAATCACGTCGGGGTCAGGCGATGTCTAGTATGAAAACCGTTCCTTCTGTTGCATAAAGGGATAGATTTGGAACTTGATCTATGGGCTTCTTTTATCTGGCAACAAGAAGTCAGAAGAAACTGTGCAAACGTGTGGGCCAAATTTAAAAGCAAACTCCTTCGAGCCAGAGACCTAAGGATAGCCAACACTTCACCTACAGTCCTCCGCTCTACCAGCTGAGCTATCGAAGGATGGGACAGCAGAATACCAAGAAATTCAGAAAGCCTTAACTCATGGGATCATTGAGGGAAATCAGGCTGCTTTTTGTGGTCAATGTATGAAGGGCCCTACACAGGAAGCACCAGCTTTTTTCTAAGACCTCGTGGCGCAACGGTAGCGCGTCTGACTCCAGATCAGAAGGTTGCGTGTTCAAATCATGTCGAGGTCAGGCGATGTCTTCTTGAAATCAAACTTGTGAAGTCTAATATGAAAAGCCTTACATCTTAGGATCATTGAGGGAAATCAGGCTGATTTTTGTGGTGAATGTATCAAGGGCCCTACACAGGAAGCACCACGTTGTTTTTTGAGACCTTGTGGGGCAATGGTAGCTTGTCTGACTCCAGTTCAGAAGGTTGTGTGTTCAAATCACGTCGGGGTCAGTCGATGTCTAGTATGAAAAATGTTCCTTCTGTTGCATAAAGGGATAGATTTGGAACATGATCTATGGGCTTCTTTTATCTGGCAACAAGAAGTCAGAAGAAAATGTGCAAACGTGTGGGCCAAATTTAAAAGCAAACTCCTTCGAGCCGGAATCGAACCAGCGGAATCGAACCAGCGACCTAAGGATAGCCAACACTGAAATCAAACTTGTGAAGTCTAATATGAAAAAACATTCCTTCCATCGCGTAACTGGATAGATTTGGAATTTGAGCAATGGGCTTCTTTTATCTCGCAACATGAAGTCAGACGAAAATGTGAAAATGTGTGTGGCAAATTTAAAACCAAACTCCTTCGATCCGGAATTGAACCAGCGACCTAAGGATAGCCAAAACGTCATCTACAGTCCTCCATAGATTTGGAACAAGAAATTCAGAAAGCCTTACCTCTTTGGATCATTGAGGGAAATAGGCTGTTTTTGTGGTGGTACCAGCTGAGCTATCAAAGCATGGGACAGCCGCACACCAAGAAATTCAGAAAGCCTTACCTCTTAGGAGCATTGAGGGAAATCAGGCTGCTTTTTGTGCTGAATTTATCAAGGGTCCTACACAGGAAGCACCACCAGTTTTCGTAAGACCTCGTGGTCAGTCGTGGTCAGTCGATATCTTCTTGACATCAAACATGTGTTCTCTAATATGAAAAGCCTTACATCTTAGGATCATTGAGGGAAATAAGGCTGCTTTTTGTGGTCAATGTATGAAGGGCCCTACACAGGAAGCACCACCAGTTTTCATAAGACCTCGTGGCGCAATGGTAGCGCGTCTGACTCCAGATCAGAAGGTTGCGTGTTCAACTCACGTCGGGGTCAATCAATATTTTCTTGACATCAAACATGTGTTCTCTAATATGAAAAGCCTTACATCTTAGGATCATTGAGGGAAATCAGGCTGCTTTTTGTGGTGAATGTATCAAGGGCCCTACACAGGAAGCACCACGTTGTTTTTCGAGACCTTGTGGGGCAATGGTAGCTTGTCTGACTCAGTTCAGAAGGTTGTGTGTTCAAATCACGTCGGGGTCAGGCGATGTCTAGTATGAAAACCGTTCCTTCTGTTGCATAAAGGGATAGATTTGGAACTTGATCTATGGGCTTCTTTTATCTGGCAACAAGAAGTCAGAAGAAACTGTGCAAACGTGTGGGCCAAATTTAAAAGCAAACTCCTTCGAGCCAGAGACCTAAGGATAGCCAACACTTCACCTACAGTCCTCCGCTCTACCAGCTGAGCTATCGAAGGATGGGACAGCAGAATACCAAGAAATTCAGAAAGCCTTAACTCATGGGATCATTGAGGGAAATCAGGCTGCTTTTTGTGGTCAATGTATGAAGGGCCCTACACAGGAAGCACCAGCTTTTTTCTAAGACCTCGTGGCGCAAAGGTAGCGCGTCTGACTCCAGATCAGAAGGTTGCGTGTTCAAATCATGTCGAGGTCAGGCGATGTCTTCTTGAAATCAAACTTGTGAAGTCTAATATGAAAAGCCTTACATCTTAGGATCATTGAGGGAAATCAGGCTGATTTTTGTGGTGAATGTATCAAGGGCCCTACACAGGAAGCACCACGTTGTTTTTTGAGACCTTGTGGGGCAATGGTAGCTTGTCTGACTCCAGTTCAGAAGGTTGTGTGTTCAAATCACGTCGGGGTCAGTCGATGTCTAGTATGAAAAATGTTCCTTCTGTTGCATAAAGGGATAGATTTGGAACATGATCTATGGGCTTCTTTTATCTGGCAACAAGAAGTCAGAAGAAAATGTGCAAACGTGTGGGCCAAATTTAAAAGCAAACTCCTTCGAGCCGGAATCGAACCAGCGGAATCGAACCAGCGACCTAAGGATAGCCAACACTGAAATCAAACTTGTGAAGTCTAATATGAAAAAACATTCCTTCCATCGCGTAACTGGATAGATTTGGAATTTGAGCAATGGGCTTCTTTTATCTCGCAACATGAAGTCAGACGAAAATGTGAAAATGTGTGTGGCAAATTTAAAACCAAACTCCTTCGATCCGGAATTGAACCAGCGACCTAAGGATAGCCAAAACGTCATCTACAGTCCTCCATAGATTTGGAACAAGAAATTCAGAAAGCCTTACCTCTTTGGATCATTGAGGGAAATAGGCTGTTTTTGTGGTGGTACCAGCTGAGCTATCAAAGCATGGGACAGCCGCACACCAAGAAATTCAGAAAGCCTTACCTCTTAGGAGCATTGAGGGAAATCAGGATGCTTTTTGTGCTGAATTTATCAAGGGCCCTACACAGGAAGCACCACGTTGTTTTTTGAGACCTCGTGGCGCAACGGTAGCGCGTCTGACTCCAGATCAGAAGGTTGCGTGTTCAAATCACGTCGGGGTCAGTCAATATCTTCTTGACATCAAACATGTGTTCTCTAATATGAAAAGCCTTACATCTTAGGATCATTGAGGGAAATCAGGCTGATTTTTGTGGTGAATGTATCAAGGGCCCTACACAGGAAGCACCACGTTGTTTTTTGAGACCTTGTGGGGCAATGGTAGCTTGTCTGACTCCAGTTCAGAAGGTTGTGTGTTCAAATCACGTCGGGGTCAGGCGATGTCTAGTATGAAAAATGTTCCTTCTGTTGCATAAAGGGATAGATTTGGAACATGATCTATGGGCTTCTTTTATCTGGCAACAAGAAGTCAGAAGAAAATGTGCAAACGTGTGGGCCAAATTTAAAAGCAAACTCCTTCGAGCCGGAATCGAACCAGCGACCTAAGGATAGCCAACACTTCACCTACAGTCCTCCGCTCTACCAGCTGAGCTATCGAAGGACGGAACAGCAGAACACCAAGAAATTCAGAAAGCCTTAACTCATGGGATCATTGAGGGAAATCAGGCTGCTTTTTGTGGTCATTGTATGAAGGGCTCTACACAGGAAGCACCAGCTTTTTTATAAGACCTCGTGGCGCAATGGTAGCGCGTCTGACTCCAGATCAGAAGGTTGCGTGTTCAAATCACGTCGAGG
The DNA here is from genome assembly GCA_036784905.1 of Acrossocheilus fasciatus. NCBI lineage: Eukaryota > Metazoa > Chordata > Actinopteri > Cypriniformes > Cyprinidae > Acrossocheilus > Acrossocheilus fasciatus. The sequence goes on from CM071955.1 coordinate 33,759,957, forward strand.
TCAGGCGATGTCTTCTTGAAATCAAACTTGTGAAGTCTAATATG
>CM071955.1:33765000-33777500 GCA_036784905.1 Acrossocheilus fasciatus
AATTTAAAACCAAACTCCTTCGATCCGGAATTAAACCAGCGACCTAAGGATAGCCAAAACTTCATCTACAGTCCTCCATAGATTTGGAACAAGAAATTCAGAAAGCCTTACCTCTTTGGATCATTGAGGGAAATAGGCTGTTTTTGTGGTGGTACCAGCTGAGCTATCGAAGGATGGGACAGCCGCACACCAAGAAATTCAGAAAGCCTTACCTCTTAGGATCATTGAGGGAAATCAGGCTGCTTTTTGTGCTGAATTTATCAAGGGCCCTACACAGGAAGCACCACCAGTTTTCGTAAGACCTCGTGGTCAGTCGTGGTCAGTCGATATCTTCTTGACATCAAACATGTGTTCTCTAATATGAAAAGCCTTACATCTTAGGATCATTGAGGGAAATAAGGCTGCTTTTTGTGGTCAATGTATGAAGGGCCCTACACAGGAAGCACCACCAGTTTTCATAAGACCTCGTGGCGCAATGGTAGCGCGTCTGACTCCAGATCAGAAGGTTGCGTGTTCAACTCACGTCGGGGTCAATCAATATTTTCTTGACATCAAACATGTGTTCTCTAATATGAAAAGCCTTACATCTTAGGATCATTGAGGGAAATCAGGCTGCTTTTTGTGGTGAATGTATCAAGGGCCCTACACAGGAAGCACCACGTTGTTTTTCGAGACCTTGTGGGGCAATGGTAGCTTGTCTGACTCATTTCAGAAGGTTGTGTGTTCAAATCACGTCGGGGTCAGGCGATGTCTAGTATGAAAACCGTTCCTTCTGTTGCATAAAGGGATAGATTTGGAACTTGATCTATGGGCTTCTTTTATCTGGCAACAAGAAGTCAGAAGAAACTGTGCAAACGTGTGGGCCAAATTTAAAAGCAAACTCCTTCGAGCCAGAGACCTAAGGATAGCCAACACTTCACCTACAGTCCTCCGCTCTACCAGCTGAGCTATCGAAGGATGGGAGAGCAGAATACCAAGAAATTCAGAAAGCCTTAACTCATGGGATCATTGAGGGAAATCAGGCTGCTTTTTGTGGTCAATGTATGAAGGGCCCTACACAGGAAGCACCAGCTTTTTTCTAAGACCTCGTGGCGCAACGGTAGCGCGTCTGACTCCAGATCAGAAGGTGGCGTGTTCAAATCACGTCGAGGTCAGGCGATGTCTTCTTGAAATCAAACTTGTGAAGTCTAATATGAAAAGCCTTACATCTTAGGATCATTGAGGGAAATCAGGCTGATTTTTGTGGTGAATGTATCAAGGGCCCTACACAGGAAGCACCACGTTGTTTTTTGAGACCTTGTGGGGCAATGGTAGCTTGTCTGACTCCAGTTCAGAAGGTTGTGTGTTCAAATCACGTCGGGGTCAGGCGATGTCTAGTATGAAAAATGTTCCTTCTGTTGCATAAAGGGATAGATTTGGAACATGATCTATGGGCTTCTTTTATCTGGCAACAAGAAGTCAGAAGAAAATGTGCAAACGTGTGGGCCAAATTTAAAAGCAAACTTCTTCGAGCCGGAATCGAACCAGCGACCTAAGGATAGCCAACACTTCACCTACAGTCCTCCGCTCTACCAGCTGAGCTATCGAAGGATGGGACAGCAGAACACCAAGAAATTCAGAAAGCCTTAACTCATGGGATCATTGAGGGAAATCAGGCTGCTTTTTGTGGTCATTGTATGAAGGGCTCTACACAGGAAGCACCAGCTTTTTTCTAAGACCTCGTGGTGCAATGGTAGCGCGTCTGACTCCAGATCAGAAGGTTGCGTGTTCAAATCACGTCGAGGTCAGGCGATGTCTTCTTGAAATCAAACTTGTGAAGTCTAATATGAAAAAACATTCCTTCCATCGCGTAACTGGATAGATTTGGAATTTGAGCAATGGGCTTCTTTATCTCGCAACATGAAGTCAGACGAAAATGTGGAAACGTGTGTGGCAAATTTAAAACCAAACTCCTTCGATCCGGAATTGAACCAGCGACCTAAGGATAGCCAAAACTTCATCTACAGTCCTCCATAGATTTGAGCTATCGAAGGATGGGACAGCCGCACACCAAGAAATTCAGAAAGCCTTACCTCTTAGGATCATTGAGGGAAATCAGGCTGCTTTTTGTGCTGAATTTATCAAGGGCCCTACACAGGAAGCACCACGTTGTTTTTTGAGACCTTGTGGGGCAATGGTAGCTTGTCTGACTCCAGTTCAGAAGGTTGTGTGTTCAAATCACGTCGGGGTCAGGCGATGTCTAGTATGAAAAACGTTCCTTCTGTTGCATAACGGGATAGATTTGGAACTTGACCTATGGGCTTCTTTTATCTGACAACATGAAGTCAGAAGTCAATGTGCAAATGTGTGGGCCAAATTTAAAAGCAAACTCTTTCGAGCCGGAATCGAACCAGCGACCTAAGGATAGCCAAAACGTCATCTACAGTCCTCCATAGATTTGGAACAAGAAATTCAGAAAGCCTTACCTCTTTGGATCATTGAGGGAAATAGGCTGTTTTTGTGGTGGTACCAGCTGAGCTATCAAAGCATGGGACAGCCGCACACCAAGAAATTCAGAAAGCCTTACCTCTTAGGAGCATTGAGGGAAATCAGGCTGCTTTTTGTGCTGAATTTATCAAGGGCCCTACACAGGAAGCACCACGTTGTTTTTTGAGACCTCGTGGCGCAACGGTAGCGCGTCTGACTCCAGATCAGAAGGTTGCGTGTTCAAATCACGTCGGGGTCAGTCAATATCTTCTTGACATCAAACATGTGTTCTCTAATATGAAAAGCCTTACATCTTAGGATCATTGAGGGAAATCAGGCTGATTTTTGTGGTGAATGTATCAAGGGCCCTACACAGGAAGCACCACGTTGTTTTTTGAGACCTTGTGGGGCAATGGTAGCTTGTCTGACTCCAGTTCAGAAGGTTGTGTGTTCAAATCACGTCGGGGTCAGGCGATGTCTAGTATGAAAAATGTTCCTTCTGTTGCATAAAGGGATAGATTTGGAACATGATCTATGGGCTTCTTTTATCTGGCAACAAGAAGTCAGAAGAAAATGTGCAAACGTGTGGGCCAAATTTAAAAGCAAACTCCTTCGAGCCGGAATCGAACCAGCAACCTAAGGATAGCCAACACTTCACCTACAGTCCTCCGCTCTACCAGCTGAGCTATCGAAGGACGGAACAGCAGAACACCAAGAAATTCAGAAAGCCTTAACTCATGGGATCATTGAGGGAAATCAGGCTGCTTTTTGTGGTCATTGTATGAAGGGCTCTACACAGGAAGCACCAGCTTTTTTCTAAGACCTCGTGGCGCAATGGTAGCGCGTCTGACTCCAGATCAGAAGGTTGCGTGTTCAAATCACGTCGAGGTCAGGCGATGTCTTCTTGAAATCAAACTTGTGAAGTCTAATATGAGAAAACATTCCTGCCATCGCGTAACTGAATAGATTTGGAATTTGAGCAATGGGCTTCTTTTATCTCGCAACATGAAGTCAGACGAAAATGTGGAAACATGTGTGGCAAATTTAAAACCAAACTCCTTCGATCCGGAATTGAACCAGCGACCTAAGGATAGCCAAAACTTCATCTACAGTCCTCAATAGATTTGGAACAAGAAATTCAGAAAGCCTTACCTCTTTGGATCATTGAGGGAAATAGGCTGTTTTTGTGGTGGTACCAGCTGAGCTATCGAAGGATGGGACAGCCGCACACCAAGAAATTCAGAAAGCCTTACCTCTTAGGATCATTGAGGGAAATCAGGCTGCTTTTTGTGCTGAATTTATCAAGGGCCCTACACAGGAAGCACCACCAGTTTTCGTAAGACCTCGTGGTCAGTCGTGGTCAGTCGATATCTTCTTGACATCAAACATGTGTTCTCTAATATGAAAAGCCTTACATCTTAGGATCATTGAGGGAAATAAGGCTGCTTTTTGTGGTCAATGTATGAAGGGCTCTACACAGGGCTCAATGTATGAAGGGCTCTACAAACTCCTTCGAGCCAGAGACCTAAGGATAGCCAACACTTCACCTACAGTCCTCCGCTCTACCAGCTGAGCTATCGAAGGATGGGACAGCAGAATACCAAGAAATTCAGAAAGCCTTAACTCATGGGATCATTGAGGGAAATCAGGCTGCTTTTTGTGGTCAATGTATGAAGGGCCCTACACAGGAAGCAGCAGCTTTTTTCTAAGACCTCGTGGCGCAACGGTAGCGCGTCTGACTCCAGATCAGAAGGTTGCGTGTTCAAATCACGTCGAGGTCAGGCGATGTCTTCTTGAAATCAAACTTGTGAAGTCTAATATGAAAAGCCTTACATCTTAGGATCATTGAGGGAAATCAGGCTGATTTTTGTGGTGAATGTATCAAGGGCCCTACACAGGAAGCACCACGTTGTTTTTTGAGACCTTGTGGGGCAATGGTAGCTTGTCTGACTCCAGTTCAGAAGGTTGTGTGTTCAAATCACGTCGGGGTCAGTCGATGTCTAGTATGAAAAATGTTCCTTCTGTTGCATAAAGGGATAGATTTGGAACATGATCTATGGGCTTCTTTTATCTGGCAACAAGAAGTCAGAAGAAAATGTGCAAACGTGTGGGCCAAATTTAAAAGCAAACTCCTTCGAGCCGGAATCGAACCAGCGACCTAAGGATAGCCAACACTTCACCTACAGTCCTCCGCTCTACCAGCTGAGCTATCGAAGGACGGGACAGCAGAACACCAAGAAATTCAGAAAGCCTTAACTCATGGGATCATTGAGGGAAATCAGGCTGCTTTTTGTGGTCATTGTATGAAGGGCTCTACACAGGAAGCACCAGCTTTTTTCTAAGACCTCGTGGCGCAATGGTAGCGCGTCTGACTCCAGATCAGAAGGTTGCGTGTTCAAATCACGTCGAGGTCAGGCGATGTCTTCTTGAAATCAAACTTGTGAAGTCTAATATGAAAAAACATTCCTTCCATCGCGTAACTGGATAGATTTGGAATTTGAGCAATGGGCTTCTTTATCTCGCAACATGAAGTCAGACGAAAATGTGGAAACGTGTGTGGCAAATTTAAAACCAAACTCCTTCGATCCGGAATTGAACCAGCGACCTAAGGATAGCCAAAACTTCATCTACAGTCCTCCATAGATTTGAGCTATCGAAGGATGGGACAGCCGCACACCAAGAAATTCAGAAAGCCTTACCTCTTAGGATCATTGAGGGAAATCAGGCTGCTTTTTGTGCTGAATTTATCAAGGGCCCTACACAGGAAGCACCACGTTGTTTTTTGAGACCTTGTGGGGCAATGGTAGCTTGTCTGACTCCAGTTCAGAAGGTTGTGTGTTCAAATCACGTCGGGGTCAGGCGATGTCTAGTATGAAAAACGTTCCTTCTGTTGCATAACGGGATAGATTTGGAACTTGACCTATGGGCTTCTTTTATCTGACAACATGAAGTCAGAAGTCAATGTGCAAATGTGTGGGCCAAATTTAAAAGCAAACTCCTTCGAGCCGGAATCGAACCAGCGACCTAAGGATAGCCAACACTTCATCTACAGTCTTCCGCTCTACCAGCTGAGCTATCGAAGGATGGGACAGCAGAACACCAAGAAATTCAGAAAGCCTTAACTCTTGGGATCATTGAGGGAAATCAGGCTGCTTTTTGTGGTCAATGTATGAACGGCCCTACACAGGAAGCACCAGCTTTTTTCTAAGACCTCGTGGCGCAATGGTAGCGCGTCTGACTCCAGATCAGAAGGTTGCGTGTTCAAATCACGTCGAGGTCAGGCGATGTCTTCTTGAAATCAAACTTGTGAAGTCTAATATGAAAAAACATTCCTTCCATCGCGTAACTGGATAGATTTGGAATTTGAGCAATGGGCTTCTTTATCTCGCAACATGAAGTCAGACGAAAATGTGGAAACGTGTGTGGCAAATTTAAAACCAAACTCCTTCGATCCGGAATTGAACCAGCGACCTAAGGATAGCCAAAACTTCATCTACAGTCCTCCATAGATTTGAGCTATCGAAGGATGGGACAGCCGCACACCAAGAAATTCAGAAAGCCTTACCTCTTAGGATCATTGAGGGAAATCAGGCTGCTTTTTGTGCTGAATTTATCAAGGGCCCTACACAGGAAGCACCACGTTGCTTTTTGAGACCTTGTGGGGCAATGGTAGCTTGTCTGACTCCAGTTCAGAAGGTTGTGTGTTCAAATCACGTCGGGGTCAGGCGATGTCTAGTATGAAAAACGTTCCTTCTGTTGCATAACGGGATAGATTTGGAACTTGACCTATGGGCTTCTTTTATCTGACAACATGAAGTCAGAAGTCAATGTGCAAATGTGTGGGCCAAATTTAAAAGCAAACTCCTTCGAGCCGGAATCGAACCAGCGACCTAAGGATAGCCAACACTTCATCTACAGTCCTCCGCTCTACCAGCTGAGCTATCGAAGGATGGGACAGCAGAACACCAAGAAATTCAGAAAGCCTTACCTCTTAGGATCATTGAGGGAAATCAGGCTGCTTTTTGTGCTGAATTTATCAAGGGCCCTACACAGGAAGCACCACCAGTTTTCGTAAGACCTCGTGGTCAGTCGTGGTCAGTCGATATCTTCTTGACATCAAACATGTGTTGTCTAATATGAAAAGCCTTACATCTTAGGATCATTGAGGGAAATAAGGCTGCTTTTTGTGGTCAATGTATGAAGGGCCCTACACAGGAAGCACCACCAGTTTTCATAAGACCTCGTGGCGCAATGGTAGCGCGTCTGACTCCAGATCAGAAGGTTGCGTGTTCAAATCACGTCGAGGTCAGGCGATGTCTTCTTGAAATCAAACTTGTGAAGTCTAATATGAAAAGCCTTACATCTTAGGATCATTGAGGGAAATCAGGCTGATTTTTGTGCTGAATTTATCAAGGGCCCTACACAGGAAGCACCACGTTGTTTTTTGAGACCTCGTGGCGCAACGGTAGCGCGTCTGACTCCAGATCAGAAGGTTGCGTGTTCAAATCACGTCGGGGTCAGTCAATATCTTCTTGACATCAAACATGTGTTCTCTAATATGAAAAGCCTTACATCTTAGGATCATTGAGGGAAATCAGGCTGATTTTTGTGGTGAATGTATCAAGGGCCCTACACAGGAAGCACCACGTTGTTTTTTGAGACCTTGTGGGGCAATGGTAGCTTGTCTGACTCCAGTTCAGAAGGTTGTGTGTTCAAATCACGTCGGGGTCAGGCGATGTCTAGTATGAAAAATGTTCCTTCTGTTGCATAAAGGGATAGATTTGGAACATGATCTATGGGCTTCTTTTATCTGGCAACAAGAAGTCAGAAGAAAATGTGCAAACGTGTGGGCCAAATTTAAAAGCAAACTCCTTCGAGCCGGAATCGAACCAGCGACCTAAGGATAGCCAACACTTCACCTACAGTCCTCCGCTCTACCAGCTGAGCTATCGAAGGACGGGACAGCAGAACACCAAGAAATTCAGAAAGCCTTAACTCATGGGATCATTGAGGGAAATCAGGCTGCTTTTTGTGGTCATTGTATGAAGGGCTCTACACAGGAAGCACCAGCTTTTTTCTAAGACCTCGTGGCGCAATGGTAGCGCGTCTGACTCCAGATCAGAAGGTTGCGTGTTCAAATCACGTCGAGGTCAGGCGATGTCTTCTTGAAATCAAACTTGTGAAGTCTAATATGAAAAAACATTCCTTCCATCGCGTAACTGAATAGATTTGGAATTTGAGCAATGGGCTTCTTTTATCTCGCAACATGAAGTCAGACGAAAATGTGGAAACATGTGTGGCAAATTTAAAACCAAACTCCTTCGATCCGGAATTAAACCAGCGACCTAAGGATAGCCAAAACTTCATCTACAGTCCTCCATAGATTTGGAACAAGAAATTCAGAAAGCCTTACCTCTTTGGATCATTGAGGGAAATAGGCTGTTTTTGTGGTGGTACCAGCTGAGCTATCGAAGGATGGGACAGCCGCACACCAAGAAATTCAGAAAGCCTTACCTCTTAGGATCATTGAGGGAAATCAGGCTGCTTTTTGTGCTGAATTTATCAAGGGCCCTACACAGGAAGCACCACCAGTTTTCGTAAGACCTCGTGGTCAGTCGTGGTCAGTCGATATCTTCTTGACATCAAACATGTGTTCTCTAATATGAAAAGCCTTACATCTTAGGATCATTGAGGGAAATAAGGCTGCTTTTTGTGGTCAATGTATGAAGGGCCCTACACAGGAAGCACCACCAGTTTTCATAAGACCTCGTGGCGCAATGGTAGCGCGTCTGACTCCAGATCAGAAGGTTGCGTGTTCAACTCACGTCGGGGTCAATCAATATTTTCTTGACATCAAACATGTGTTCTCTAATATGAAAAGCCTTACATCTTAGGATCATTGAGGGAAATCAGGCTGCTTTTTGTGGTGAATGTATCAAGGGCCCTACACAGGAAGCACCACGTTGTTTTTCGAGACCTTGTGGGGCAATGGTAGCTTGTCTGACTCATTTCAGAAGGTTGTGTGTTCAAATCACGTCGGGGTCAGGCGATGTCTAGTATGAAAACCGTTCCTTCTGTTGCATAAAGGGATAGATTTGGAACTTGATCTATGGGCTTCTTTTATCTGGCAACAAGAAGTCAGAAGAAACTGTGCAAACGTGTGGGCCAAATTTAAAAGCAAACTCCTTCGAGCCAGAGACCTAAGGATAGCCAACACTTCACCTACAGTCCTCCGCTCTACCAGCTGAGCTATCGAAGGATGGGAGAGCAGAATACCAAGAAATTCAGAAAGCCTTAACTCATGGGATCATTGAGGGAAATCAGGCTGCTTTTTGTGGTCAATGTATGAAGGGCCCTACACAGGAAGCACCAGCTTTTTTCTAAGACCTCGTGGCGCAACGGTAGCGCGTCTGACTCCAGATCAGAAGGTGGCGTGTTCAAATCACGTCGAGGTCAGGCGATGTCTTCTTGAAATCAAACTTGTGAAGTCTAATATGAAAAGCCTTACATCTTAGGATCATTGAGGGAAATCAGGCTGATTTTTGTGGTGAATGTATCAAGGGCCCTACACAGGAAGCACCACGTTGTTTTTTGAGACCTTGTGGGGCAATGGTAGCTTGTCTGACTCCAGTTCAGAAGGTTGTGTGTTCAAATCACGTCGGGGTCAGGCGATGTCTAGTATGAAAAATGTTCCTTCTGTTGCATAAAGGGATAGATTTGGAACATGATCTATGGGCTTCTTTTATCTGGCAACAAGAAGTCAGAAGAAAATGTGCAAACGTGTGGGCCAAATTTAAAAGCAAACTTCTTCGAGCCGGAATCGAACCAGCGACCTAAGGATAGCCAACACTTCACCTACAGTCCTCCGCTCTACCAGCTGAGCTATCGAAGGATGGGACAGCAGAACACCAAGAAATTCAGAAAGCCTTAACTCATGGGATCATTGAGGGAAATCAGGCTGCTTTTTGTGGTCATTGTATGAAGGGCTCTACACAGGAAGCACCAGCTTTTTTCTAAGACCTCGTGGTGCAATGGTAGCGCGTCTGACTCCAGATCAGAAGGTTGCGTGTTCAAATCACGTCGAGGTCAGGCGATGTCTTCTTGAAATCAAACTTGTGAAGTCTAATATGAAAAAACATTCCTTCCATCGCGTAACTGGATAGATTTGGAATTTGAGCAATGGGCTTCTTTATCTCGCAACATGAAGTCAGACGAAAATGTGGAAACGTGTGTGGCAAATTTAAAACCAAACTCCTTCGATCCGGAATTGAACCAGCGACCTAAGGATAGCCAAAACTTCATCTACAGTCCTCCATAGATTTGAGCTATCGAAGGATGGGACAGCCGCACACCAAGAAATTCAGAAAGCCTTACCTCTTAGGATCATTGAGGGAAATCAGGCTGCTTTTTGTGCTGAATTTATCAAGGGCCCTACACAGGAAGCACCACGTTGTTTTTTGAGACCTTGTGGGGCAATGGTAGCTTGTCTGACTCCAGTTCAGAAGGTTGTGTGTTCAAATCACGTCGGGGTCAGGCGATGTCTAGTATGAAAAACGTTCCTTCTGTTGCATAACGGGATAGATTTGGAACTTGACCTATGGGCTTCTTTTATCTGACAACATGAAGTCAGAAGTCAATGTGCAAATGTGTGGGCCAAATTTAAAAGCAAACTCTTTCGAGCCGGAATCGAACCAGCGACCTAAGGATAGCCAAAACGTCATCTACAGTCCTCCATAGATTTGGAACAAGAAATTCAGAAAGCCTTACCTCTTTGGATCATTGAGGGAAATAGGCTGTTTTTGTGGTGGTACCAGCTGAGCTATCAAAGCATGGGACAGCCGCACACCAAGAAATTCAGAAAGCCTTACCTCTTAGGAGCATTGAGGGAAATCAGGCTGCTTTTTGTGCTGAATTTATCAAGGGCCCTACACAGGAAGCACCACGTTGTTTTTTGAGACCTCGTGGCGCAACGGTAGCGCGTCTGACTCCAGATCAGAAGGTTGCGTGTTCAAATCACGTCGGGGTCAGTCAATATCTTCTTGACATCAAACATGTGTTCTCTAATATGAAAAGCCTTACATCTTAGGATCATTGAGGGAAATCAGGCTGATTTTTGTGGTGAATGTATCAAGGGCCCTACACAGGAAGCACCACGTTGTTTTTTGAGACCTTGTGGGGCAATGGTAGCTTGTCTGACTCCAGTTCAGAAGGTTGTGTGTTCAAATCACGTCGGGGTCAGGCGATGTCTAGTATGAAAAATGTTCCTTCTGTTGCATAAAGGGATAGATTTGGAACATGATCTATGGGCTTCTTTTATCTGGCAACAAGAAGTCAGAAGAAAATGTGCAAACGTGTGGGCCAAATTTAAAAGCAAACTCCTTCGAGCCGGAATCGAACCAGCAACCTAAGGATAGCCAACACTTCACCTACAGTCCTCCGCTCTACCAGCTGAGCTATCGAAGGACGGAACAGCAGAACACCAAGAAATTCAGAAAGCCTTAACTCATGGGATCATTGAGGGAAATCAGGCTGCTTTTTGTGGTCATTGTATGAAGGGCTCTACACAGGAAGCACCAGCTTTTTTCTAAGACCTCGTGGCGCAATGGTAGCGCGTCTGACTCCAGATCAGAAGGTTGCGTGTTCAAATCACGTCGAGGTCAGGCGATGTCTTCTTGAAATCAAACTTGTGAAGTCTAATATGAGAAAACATTCCTGCCATCGCGTAACTGAATAGATTTGGAATTTGAGCAATGGGCTTCTTTTATCTCGCAACATGAAGTCAGACGAAAATGTGGAAACATGTGTGGCAAATTTAAAACCAAACTCCTTCGATCCGGAATTGAACCAGCGACCTAAGGATAGCCAAAACTTCATCTACAGTCCTCAATAGATTTGGAACAAGAAATTCAGAAAGCCTTACCTCTTTGGATCATTGAGGGAAATAGGCTGTTTTTGTGGTGGTACCAGCTGAGCTATCGAAGGATGGGACAGCCGCACACCAAGAAATTCAGAAAGCCTTACCTCTTAGGATCATTGAGGGAAATCAGGCTGCTTTTTGTGCTGAATTTATCAAGGGCCCTACACAGGAAGCACCACCAGTTTTCGTAAGACCTCGTGGTCAGTCGTGGTCAGTCGATATCTTCTTGACATCAAACATGTGTTCTCTAATATGAAAAGCCTTACATCTTAGGATCATTGAGGGAAATAAGGCTGCTTTTTGTGGTCAATGTATGAAGGGCTCTACACAGGGCTCAATGTATGAAGGGCTCTACAAACTCCTTCGAGCCAGAGACCTAAGGATAGCCAACACTTCACCTACAGTCCTCCGCTCTACCAGCTGAGCTATCGAAGGATGGGACAGCAGAATACCAAGAAATTCAGAAAGCCTTAACTCATGGGATCATTGAGGGAAATCAGGCTGCTTTTTGTGGTCAATGTATGAAGGGCCCTACACAGGAAGCAGCAGCTTTTTTCTAAGACCTCGTGGCGCAACGGTAGCGCGTCTGACTCCAGATCAGAAGGTTGCGTGTTCAAATCACGTCGAGGTCAGGCGATGTCTTCTTGAAATCAAACTTGTGAAGTCTAATATGAAAAGCCTTACATCTTAGGATCATTGAGGGAAATCAGGCTGATTTTTGTGGTGAATGTATCAAGGGCCCTACACAGGAAGCACCACGTTGTTTTTTGAGACCTTGTGGGGCAATGGTAGCTTGTCTGACTCCAGTTCAGAAGGTTGTGTGTTCAAATCACGTCGGGGTCAGTCGATGTCTAGTATGAAAAATGTTCCTTCTGTTGCATAAAGGGATAGATTTGGAACATGATCTATGGGCTTCTTTTATCTGGCAACAAGAAGTCAGAAGAAAATGTGCAAACGTGTGGGCCAAATTTAAAAGCAAACTCCTTCGAGCCGGAATCGAACCAGCGACCTAAGGATAGCCAACACTTCACCTACAGTCCTCCGCTCTACCAGCTGAGCTATCGAAGGACGGGACAGCAGAACACCAAGAAATTCAGAAAGCCTTAACTCATGGGAT
>CM071955.1:33780000-33875000 GCA_036784905.1 Acrossocheilus fasciatus
TCACGTCGGGGTCAGGCGATGTCTAGTATGAAAAATGTTCCTTCTGTTGCATAAAGGGATAGATTTGGAACATGATCTATGGGCTTCTTTTATCTGGCAACAAGAAGTCAGAAGAAAATGTGCAAACGTGTGGGCCAAATTTAAAAGCAAACTCCTTCGAGCCGGAATCGAACCAGCGACCTAAGGATAGCCAACACTTCACCTACAGTCCTCCGCTCTACCAGCTGAGCTATCGAAGGACGGGACAGCAGAACACCAAGAAATTCAGAAAGCCTTAACTCATGGGATCATTGAGGGAAATCAGGCTGCTTTTTGTGGTCATTGTATGAAGGGCTCTACACAGGAAGCACCAGCTTTTTTCTAAGACCTCGTGGCGCAATGGTAGCGCGTCTGACTCCAGATCAGAAGGTTGCGTGTTCAAATCACGTCGAGGTCAGGCGATGTCTTCTTGAAATCAAACTTGTGAAGTCTAATATGAAAAAACATTCCTTCCATCGCGTAACTGGATAGATTTGGAATTTGAGCAATGGGCTTCTTTTATCTCGCAACATGAAGTCAGACGAAAATGTGGAAACGTGTGTGGCAAATTTAAAACCAAACTCCTTCGTTGCGGAATTGAACCAGCGACCTAAGGATAGCCAAAACGTCATCTACAGTCCTCCATAGATTTGGAACAAGAAATTCAGAAAGCCTTACCTCTTTGGATCATTGAGGGAAATAGGCTGTTTTTGTGGTGGTACCAGCTGAGCTATCAAAGCATGGGACAGCCGCACACCAAGAAATTCAGAAAGCCTTACCTCTTAGGAGCATTGAGGGAAATCAGGCTGCTTTTTGTGCTGAATTTATCAAGGGTCCTACACAGGAAGCACCACCAGTTTTCGTAAGACCTCGTGGTCAGTCGTGGTCAGTCGATATCTTCTTGACATCAAACATGTGTTCTCTAATATGAAAAGCCTTACATCTTAGGATCATTGAGGGAAATAAGGCTGCTTTTTGTGGTCAATGTATGAAGGGCCCTACACAGGAAGCACCACCAGTTTTCATAAGACCTCGTGGCGCAATGGTAGCGCGTCTGACTCCAGATCAGAAGGTTGCGTGTTCAACTCACGTCGGGGTCAATCAATATTTTCTTGACATCAAACATGTGTTCTCTAATATGAAAAGCCTTACATCTTAGGATCATTGAGGGAAATCAGGCTGCTTTTTGTGGTGAATGTATCAAGGGCCCTACACAGGAAGCACCACGTTGTTTTTCGAGACCTTGTGGGGCAATGGTAGCTTGTCTGACTCAGTTCAGAAGGTTGTGTGTTCAAATCACGTCGGGGTCAGGCGATGTCTAGTATGAAAACCGTTCCTTCTGTTGCATAAAGGGATAGATTTGGAACTTGATCTATGGGCTTCTTTTATCTGGCAACAAGAAGTCAGAAGAAACTGTGCAAACGTGTGGGCCAAATTTAAAAGCAAACTCCTTCGAGCCAGAGACCTAAGGATAGCCAACACTTCACCTACAGTCCTCCGCTCTACCAGCTGAGCTATCGAAGGATGGGACAGCAGAATACCAAGAAATTCAGAAAGCCTTAACTCATGGGATCATTGAGGGAAATCAGGCTGCTTTTTGTGGTCAATGTATGAAGGGCCCTACACAGGAAGCACCAGCTTTTTTCTAAGACCTCGTGGCGCAACGGTAGCGCGTCTGACTCCAGATCAGAAGGTTGCGTGTTCAAATCATGTCGAGGTCAGGCGATGTCTTCTTGAAATCAAACTTGTGAAGTCTAATATGAAAAGCCTTACATCTTAGGATCATTGAGGGAAATCAGGCTGATTTTTGTGGTGAATGTATCAAGGGCCCTACACAGGAAGCACCACGTTGTTTTTTGAGACCTTGTGGGGCAATGGTAGCTTGTCTGACTCCAGTTCAGAAGGTTGTGTGTTCAAATCACGTCGGGGTCAGTCGATGTCTAGTATGAAAAATGTTCCTTCTGTTGCATAAAGGGATAGATTTGGAACATGATCTATGGGCTTCTTTTATCTGGCAACAAGAAGTCAGAAGAAAATGTGCAAACGTGTGGGCCAAATTTAAAAGCAAACTCCTTCGAGCCGGAATCGAACCAGCGGAATCGAACCAGCGACCTAAGGATAGCCAACACTGAAATCAAACTTGTGAAGTCTAATATGAAAAAACATTCCTTCCATCGCGTAACTGGATAGATTTGGAATTTGAGCAATGGGCTTCTTTTATCTCGCAACATGAAGTCAGACGAAAATGTGAAAATGTGTGTGGCAAATTTAAAACCAAACTCCTTCGATCCGGAATTGAACCAGCGACCTAAGGATAGCCAAAACGTCATCTACAGTCCTCCATAGATTTGGAACAAGAAATTCAGAAAGCCTTACCTCTTTGGATCATTGAGGGAAATAGGCTGTTTTTGTGGTGGTACCAGCTGAGCTATCAAAGCATGGGACAGCCGCACACCAAGAAATTCAGAAAGCCTTACCTCTTAGGAGCATTGAGGGAAATCAGGATGCTTTTTGTGCTGAATTTATCAAGGGCCCTACACAGGAAGCACCACGTTGTTTTTTGAGACCTCGTGGCGCAACGGTAGCACGTCTGACTCCAGATCAGAAGGTTGCGTGTTCAAATCACGTCGGGGTCAGTCAATATCTTCTTGACATCAAACATGTGTTCTCTAATATGAAAAGCCTTACATCTTAGGATCATTGAGGGAAATCAGGCTGATTTTTGTGGTGAATGTATCAAGGGCCCTACACAGGAAGCACCACGTTGTTTTTTGAGACCTTGTGGGGCAATGGTAGCTTGTCTGACTCCAGTTCAGAAGGTTGTGTGTTCAAATCACGTCGGGGTCAGGCGATGTCTAGTATGAAAAATGTTCCTTCTGTTGCATAAAGGGATAGATTTGGAACATGATCTATGGGCTTCTTTTATCTGGCAACAAGAAGTCAGAAGAAAATGTGCAAACGTGTGGGCCAAATTTAAAAGCAAACTCCTTCGAGCCGGAATCGAACCAGCAACCTAAGGATAGCCAACACTTCACCTACAGTCCTCCGCTCTACCAGCTGAGCTATCGAAGGACGGAACAGCAGAACACCAAGAAATTCAGAAAGCCTTAACTCATGGGATCATTGAGGGAAATCAGGCTGCTTTTTGTGGTCATTGTATGAAGGGCTCTACACAGGAAGCACCAGCTTTTTTATAAGACCTCGTGGCGCAATGGTAGCGCGTCTGACTCCAGATCAGAAGGTTGCGTGTTCAAATCACGTCGAGGTCAGGCGATGTCTTCTTGAAATCAAACTTGTGAAGTCTAATATGAAAAAACATTCCTTCCATCGCGTAACTGAATAGATTTGGAATTTGAGCAATGGGCTTCTTTTATCTCGCAACATGAAGTCAGACGAAAATGTGGAAACATGTGTGGCAAATTTAAAACCAAACTCCTTCGATCCGGAATTGAACCAGCGACCTAAGGATAGCCAAAACTTCATCTACAGTCCTCCATAGATTTGGAACAAGAAATTCAGAAAGCCTTACCTCTTTGGATCATTGAGGGAAATAGGCTGTTTTTGTGGTGGTACCAGCTGAGCTATCGAAGGATGGGACAGCCGCACACCAAGAAATTCAGAAAGCCTTACCTCTTAGGATCATTGAGGGAAATCAGGCTGCTTTTTGTGCTGAATTTATCAAGGGCCCTACACAGGAAGCACCACCAGTTTTCATAAGACCTCGTGGCGCAATGGTAGCGCGTCTGACTCCAGATCAGAAGGTTGCGTGTTCAACTCACGTCGGGGTCAATCAATATTTTCTTGACATCAAACATGTGTTCTCTAATATGAAAAGCCTTACATCTTAGGATCATTGAGGGAAATCAGGCTGCTTTTTGTGGTGAATGTATCAAGGGCCCTACACAGGAAGCACCACGTTGTTTTTCGAGACCTTGTGGGGCAATGGTAGCTTGTCTGACTCAGTTCAGAAGGTTGTGTGTTCAAATCACGTCGGGGTCAGGCGATGTCTAGTATGAAAACCGTTCCTTCTGTTGCATAAAGGGATAGATTTGGAACTTGATCTATGGGCTTCTTTTATCTGGCAACAAGAAGTCAGAAGAAACTGTGCAAACGTGTGGGCCAAATTTAAAAGCAAACTCCTTCGAGCCAGAGACCTAAGGATAGCCAACACTTCACCTACAGTCCTCCGCTCTACCAGCTGAGCTATCGAAGGATGGGACAGCAGAATACCAAGAAATTCAGAAAGCCTTAACTCATGGGATCATTGAGGGAAATCAGGCTGCTTTTTGTGGTCAATGTATGAAGGGCCCTACACAGGAAGCACCAGCTTTTTTCTAAGACCTCGTGGCGCAACGGTAGCGCGTCTGACTCCAGATCAGAAGGTTGCGTGTTCAAATCATGTCGAGGTCAGGCGATGTCTTCTTGAAATCAAACTTGTGAAGTCTAATATGAAAAGCCTTACATCTTAGGATCATTGAGGGAAATCAGGCTGATTTTTGTGGTGAATGTATCAAGGGCCCTACACAGGAAGCACCACGTTGTTTTTTGAGACCTTGTGGGGCAATGGTAGCTTGTCTGACTCCAGTTCAGAAGGTTGTGTGTTCAAATCACGTCGGGGTCAGTCGATGTCTAGTATGAAAAATGTTCCTTCTGTTGCATAAAGGGATAGATTGGAACATGATCTATGGGCTTCTTTTATCTGGCAACAAGAAGTCAGAAGAAAATGTGCAAACGTGTGGGCCAAATTTAAAAGCAAACTCCTTCGAGCCGGAATCGAACCAGCGACCTAAGGATAGCCAACACTGAAATCAAACTTGTGAAGTCTAATATGAAAAAAACATTCCTTCCATCGCGTAACTGGATAGATTTGGAATTTGAGCAATGGGCTTCTTTTATCTCGCAACATGAAGTCAGACGAAAATGTGGAAACATGTGTGGCAAATTTAAAACCAAACTCCTTCGATCCGGAATTGAACCAGCGACCTAAGGATAGCCAAAACTTCATCTACAGTCCTCCATAGATTTGAGCTATCGAAGGATGGGACAGCCGCACAACAAGAAATTCAGAAAGCCTTACCTCTTAGGATCATTGAGGGAAATCAGGCTGCTTTTTGTGCTGAATTTATCAAGGGCCCTACACAGGAAGCACCACGTTGTTTTTTGAGACCTTGCGGGGCAATGGTAGCTTGTCTGACTCCAGTTCAGAAGGTTGTGTGTTCAAATCACGTCGGGGTCAGGCGATGTCTAGTATGAAAAACGTTCCTTCTGTTGCATAACGGGATAGATTTGGAACTTGACCTATGGGCTTCTTTTATCTGACAACATGAAGTCAGAAGTCAATGTGCAAATGTGTGGGCCAAATTTAAAAGCAAACTCCTTCGAGCCGGAATCGAACCAGCGACCTAAGGATAGCCAACACTTCATCTACAGTCCTCCGCTCTACCAGCTGAGCTATCGAAGGATGGGACAGCAGAACACCAAGAAATTCAGAAAGCCTTAACTCTTGGGATCATTGAGGGAAATCAGGCTGCTTTTTGTGGTCAATGTATGAAGGGCCCTACACAGGAAGCACCACGTTGTTTTTTGAGACCTTGTGGGGCAATGGTAGCTTGTCTGACTCCAGTTCAGAAGGTTGTGTGTTCAAATCACGTCGGGGTCAGGCGATGTCTAGTATGAAAAACGTTCCTTCTGTTGCATAACGGGATAGATTTGGAACTTGACCTATGGGCTTCTTTTATCTGACAACATGAAGTCAGAAGTCAATGTGCAAATGTGTGGGCCAAATTTAAAAGCAAACTCCTTCGAGCCGGAATCGAACCAGCGACCTAAGGATAGCCAACACTTCATCTACAGTCCTCCGCTCTACCAGCTGAGCTATCGAAGGATGGGACAGCAGAACACCAAGAAATTCAGAAAGCCTTAACTCTTGGGATCATTGAGGGAAATCAGGCTGCTTTTTGTGGTCAATGTATGAAGGGCCCTACACAGGAAGCACCAGCTTTTTTCTAAGACCTCGTGGCGCAATGGTAGCGCATCTGACTCCAGATCAGAAGGTTGCGTGTTCAAATCACGTCGGGGTCAGTCAATATCTTCTTGACATCAAACATGTGTTCTCTAATATGAAAAGCCTTACATCTTAGGATCATTGAGGGAAATCAGGCTGATTTTTGTGGTGAATGTATCAAGGGCCCTACACAGGAAGCACCACGTTGTTTTTTGAGACCTTGTGGGGCAATGGTAGCTTGTCTGACTCCAGTTCAGAAGGTTGTGTGTTCAAATCACGTCGGGGTCAGGCGATGTCTAGTATGAAAAATGTTCCTTCTGTTGCATAAAGGGATAGATTTGGAACATGATCTATGGGTTTTTTTATCTGGCAACAAGAAGTCAGAAGAAAATGTGCAAACGTGTGGGCCAAATTTAAAAGCAAACTCCTTCGAGCCGGAATCGAACCAGCGACCTAAGGATAGCCAACACTTCACCTACAGTCCTCCGCTCTACCAGCTGAGCTATCGAAGGACGGAACAGCAGAACACCAAGAAATTCAGAAAGCCTTAACTCATGGGATCATTGAGGGAAATCAGGCTGCTTTTTGTGGTCATTGTATGAAGGGCTCTACACAGGAAGCACCAGCTTTTTTCTAAGACCTCGTGGCGCAATGGTAGCGCGTCTGACTCCAGATCAGAAGGTTGCGTGTTCAAATCACGTCGAGGTCAGGCGATGTCTTCTTGAAATCAAACTTGTGAAGTCTAATATGAAAAAACATTCCTTCCATCGCGTAACTGAATAGATTTGGAATTTGAGCAATGGGCTTCTTTTATCTCGCAACATGAAATCAGACGAAAATGTGGAAACATGTGTGGCAAATTTAAAACCAAACTCCTTCGATCCGGAATTGAACCAGCGACCTAAGGATAGCCAAAACTTCATCTACAGTCCTCCATAGATTTGGAACAAGAAATTCAGAAAGCCTTACCTCTTTGGATCATTGAGGGAAATAGGCTGTTTTTGTGGTGGTACCAGCTGAGCTATCGAAGGATGGGACAGCCGCACACCAAGAAATTCAGAAAGCCTTAACTCTTAGGATCATTGAGGGAAATCAGGCTGCTTTTTGTGCTGAATTTATCAAGGGCCCTACACAGGAAGCACCACCAGTTTTCGTAAGACCTCGTGGTCAGTCGTGGTCAGTCGATATCTTCTTGACATCAAACATGTGTTCTCTAATATGAAAAGCCTTACATCTTAGGATCATTGAGGGAAATAAGGCTGCTTTTTGTGGTCAATGTATGAAGGGCCCTACACAGGAAGCACCACCAGTTTTCATAAGACCTCGTGGCGCAATGGTAGCGCGTCTGACTCCAGATCAGAAGGTTGCGTGTTCAACTCACGTCGGGGTCAATCAATATTTTCTTGACATCAAACATGTGTTCTCTAATATGAAAAGCCTTACATCTTAGGATCATTGAGGGAAATCAGGCTGCTTTTTGTGGTGAATGTATCAAGGGCCCTACACAGGAAGCACCACGTTGTTTTTCGAGACCTTGTGGGGCAATGGTAGCTTGTCTGACTCAGTTCAGAAGGTTGTGTGTTCAAATCACGTCGGGGTCAGGCGATATCTAGTATGAAAACCGTTCCTTCTGTTGCATAAAGGGATAGATTTGGAACTTGATCTATGGGCTTCTTTTATCTGGCAACAAGAAGTCAGAAGAAACTGTGCAAACGTGTGGGCCAAATTTAAAAGCAAACTCCTTCGAGCCAGAGACCTAAGGATAGCCAACACTTCACCTACAGTCCTCCGCTCTACCAGCTGAGCTATCGAAGGATGGGACAGCAGAATACCAAGAAATTCAGAAAGCCTTAACTCATGGGATCATTGAGGGAAATCAGGCTGCTTTTTGTGGTCAATGTATGAAGGGCCCTACACAGGAAGCACCAGCTTTTTTCTAAGACCTCGTGGCGCAACGGTAGCGCGTCTGACTCCAGATCAGAAGGTGGCGTGTTCAAATCACGTCGAGGTCAGGCGATGTCTTCTTGAAATCAAACTTGTGAAGTCTAATATGAAAAGCCTTACATCTTAGGATCATTGAGGGAAATCAGGCTGATTTTTGTGGTGAATGTATCAAGGGCCCTACACAGGAAGCACCACGTTGTTTTTTGAGACCTTGTGGGGCAATGGTAGCTTGTCTGACTCCAGTTCAGAAGGTTGTGTGTTCAAATCACGTCGGGGTCAGTCGATGTCTAGTATGAAAAATGTTCCTTCTGTTGCATAAAGGGATAGATTTGGAACATGATCTATGGGCTTCTTTTATCTGGCAACAAGAAGTCAGAAGAAAATGAGCAAACGTGTGGGCCAAATTTAAAAGCAAACTCCTTCGAGCCGGAATCGAACCAGCGAACTAAGGATAGCCAACACTTCACCTACAGTCCTCCGCTCTACCAGCTGAGCTATCGAAGGACGGGACAGCAGAACACCAAGAAATTCAGAAAGCCTTAACTCATGGGATCATTGAGGGAAATCAGGCTGCTTTTTGTGGTCATTGTATGAAGGGCTCTACACAGGAAGCACCAGCTTTTTTCTAAGACCTCGTGGCGCAATGGTAGCGCGTCTGACTCCAGATCAGAAGGTTGCGTGTTCAAATCACGTCGAGGTCAGGCGATGTCTTCTTGAAATCAAACTTGTGAAGTCTAATATGAAAAAACATTCCTTCCATCGCGTAACTGGATAGATTTGGAATTTGAGCAATGGGCTTCTTTTATCTCGCAACATGAAGTCAGACGAAAATGTGGAAACGTGTGTGGCAAATTTAAAACCAAACTCCTTCGATCCGGAATTGAACCAGCGACCTAAGGATAGCCAAAACGTCATCTACAGTCCTCCATAGATTTGGAACAAGAAATTCAGAAAGCCTTACCTCTTTGGATCATTGAGGGAAATAGGCTGTTTTTGTGGTGGTACCAGCTGAGCTATCAAAGCATGGGACAGCCGCACACCAAGAAATTCAGAAAGCCTTACCTCTTAGGAGCATTGAGGGAAATCAGGCTGCTTTTTGTGCTGAATTTATCAAGGGCCCTACACAGGAAGCACCACGTTGTTTTTTGAGACCTCGTGGCGCAACGGTAGCGTGTCTGTCTCCAGATCAGAAGGTTGCGTGTTCAAATCACGTCGGGGTCAGTCAATATCTTCTTGACATCAAACATGTGTTCTCTAATATGAAAAGCCTTACATCTTAGGATCATTGAGGGAAATCAGGCTGATTTTTGTGGTGAATGTATCAAGGGCCCTACACAGGAAGCACCACGTTGTTTTTTGAGACCTTGTGGGGCAATGGTAGCTTGTCTGACTCCAGTTCAGAAGGTTGTGTGTTCAAATCACGTCGGGGTCAGGCGATGTCTAGTATGAAAAATGTTCCTTCTGTTGCATAACGGGATAGATTTGGAACTTGACCTATGGGCTTCTTTTATCTGACAACATGAAGTCAGAAGTCAATGTGCAAATGTGTGGGCCAAATTTAAAAGCAAACTCCTTCGAGCCGGAATCGAACCAGCGACCTAAGGATAGCCAACACTTCATCTACAGTCCTCCGCTCTACCAGCTGAGCTATCGAAGGATGGGACAGCAGAACACCAAGAAATTCAGAAAGCCTTAACTCTTGGGATCATTGAGGGAAATCAGGCTGCTTTTTGTGGTCAATGTATGAAGGGCCCTACACAGGAAGCACCAGCTTTTTTCTAAGACCTCGTGGCGCAATGGTAGCGCGTCTGACTCCAGATCAGAAGGTTGCGTGTTCAAATCACGTCGAGGTCAGGCGATGTCTTCTTGAAATCAAACTTGTGAAGTCTAATATGAAAAAACATTCCTTCCATCGCGTAACTGGATAGATTTGGAATTTGAGCAATGGGCTTCTTTTATCTCGCAACATGAAGTCAGACGAAAATGTGAAAATGTGTGTGGCAAATTTAAAACCAAACTCCTTCGATCCGGAATTGAACCAGCGACCTAAGGATAGCCAAAACGTCATCTACAGTCCTCCATAGATTTGGAACAAGAAATTCAGAAAGCCTTACCTCTTTGGATCATTGAGGGAAATAGGCTGTTTTTGTGGTGGTACCAGCTGAGCTATCAAAGCATGGGACAGCCGCACACCAAGAAATTCAGAAAGCCTTACCTCTTAGGAGCATTGAGGGAAATCAGGCTGCTTTTTGTGCTGAATTTATCAAGGGTCCTACACAGGAAGCACCACCAGTTTTCGTAAGACCTCGTGGTCAGTCGTGGTCAGTCGATATCTTCTTGACATCAAACATGTGTTCTCTAATATGAAAAGCCTTACATCTTAGGATCATTGAGGGAAATAAGGCTGCTTTTTGTGGTCAATGTATGAAGGGCCCTACACAGGAAGCACCACCAGTTTTCATAAGACCTCGTGGCGCAATGGTAGCGCGTCTGACTCCAGATCAGAAGGTTGCGTGTTCAACTCACGTCGGGGTCAATCAATATTTTCTTGACATCAAACATGTGTTCTCTAATATGAAAAGCCTTACATCTTAGGATCATTGAGGGAAATCAGGCTGCTTTTTGTGGTGAATGTATCAAGGGCCCTACACAGGAAGCACCACGTTGTTTTTCGAGACCTTGTGGGGCAATGGTAGCTTGTCTGACTCAGTTCAGAAGGTTGTGTGTTCAAATCACGTCGGGGTCAGGCGATGTCTAGTATGAAAACCGTTCCTTCTGTTGCATAAAGGGATAGATTTGGAACTTGATCTATGGGCTTCTTTTATCTGGCAACAAGAAGTCAGAAGAAACTGTGCAAACGTGTGGGCCAAATTTAAAAGCAAACTCCTTCGAGCCAGAGACCTAAGGATAGCCAACACTTCACCTACAGTCCTCCACTCTACCAGCTGAGCTATCGAAGGATGGGACAGCAGAATACCAAGAAATTCAGAAAGCCTTAACTCATGGGATCATTGAGGGAAATCAGGCTGCTTTTTGTGGTCAATGTATGAAGGGCCCTACACAGGAAGCACCAGCTTTTTTCTAAGACCTCGTGGCGCAACGGTAGCGCGTCTGACTCCAGATCAGAAGGTTGCGTGTTCAAATCATGTCGAGGTCAGGCGATGTCTTCTTGAAATCAAACTTGTGAAGTCTAATATGAAAAGCCTTACATCTTAGGATCATTGAGGGAAATCAGGCTGATTTTTGTGGTGAATGTATCAAGGGCCCTACACAGGAAGCACCACGTTGTTTTTTGAGACCTTGTGGGGCAATGGTAGCTTGTCTGACTCCAGTTCAGAAGGTTGTGTGTTCAAATCACGTCGGGGTCAGTCGATGTCTAGTATGAAAAATGTTCCTTCTGTTGCATAAAGGGATAGATTTGGAACATGATCTATGGGCTTCTTTTATCTGGCAACAAGAAGTCAGAAGAAAATGTGCAAACGTGTGGGCCAAATTTAAAAGCAAACTCCTTCGAGCCGGAATCGAACCAGCGGAATCGAACCAGCGACCTAAGGATAGCCAACACTGAAATCAAACTTGTGAAGTCTAATATGAAAAAACATTCCTTCCATCGCGTAACTGGATAGATTTGGAATTTGAGCAATGGGCTTCTTTTATCTCGCAACATGAAGTCAGACGAAAATGTGAAAATGTGTGTGGCAAATTTAAAACCAAACTCCTTCGATCCGGAATTGAACCAGCGACCTAAGGATAGCCAAAACGTCATCTACAGTCCTCCATAGATTTGGAACAAGAAATTCAGAAAGCCTTACCTCTTTGGATCATTGAGGGAAATAGGCTGTTTTTGTGGTGGTACCAGCTGAGCTATCAAAGCATGGGACAGCCGCACACCAAGAAATTCAGAAAGCCTTACCTCTTAGGAGCATTGAGGGAAATCAGGATGCTTTTTGTGCTGAATTTATCAAGGGCCCTACACAGGAAGCACCACGTTGTTTTTTGAGACCTCGTGGCGCAACGGTAGCGCGTCTGACTCCAGATCAGAAGGTTGCGTGTTCAAATCACGTCGGGGTCAGTCAATATCTTCTTGACATCAAACATGTGTTCTCTAATATGAAAAGCCTTACATCTTAGGATCATTGAGGGAAATCAGGCTGATTTTTGTGGTGAATGTATCAAGGGCCCTACACAGGAAGCACCACGTTGTTTTTTGAGACCTTGTGGGGCAATGGTAGCTTGTCTGACTCCAGTTCAGAAGGTTGTGTGTTCAAATCACGGGGTCAGGCGATGTCTAGTATGAAAAATGTTCCTTCTGTTGCATAAAGGGATAGATTTGGAACATGATCTATGGGCTTCTTTTATCTGGCAACAAGAAGTCAGAAGAAAATGTGCAAACGTGTGGGCCAAATTTAAAAGCAAACTCCTTCGAGCCGGAATCGAACCAGCGACCTAAGGATAGCCAACACTTCACCTACAGTCCTCCGCTCTACCAGCTGAGCTATCGAAGGACGGAACAGCAGAACACCAAGAAATTCAGAAAGCCTTAACTCATGGGATCATTGAGGGAAATCAGGCTGCTTTTTGTGGTCATTGTATGAAGGGCTCTACACAGGAAGCACCAGCTTTTTTATAAGACCTCGTGGCGCAATGGTAGCGCGTCTGACTCCAGATCAGAAGGTTGCGTGTTCAAATCACGTCGAGGTCAGGCGATGTCTTCTTGAAATCAAACTTGTGAAGTCTAATATGAAAAAACATTCCTTCCATCGCGTAACTGAATAGATTTGGAATTTGAGCAATGGGCTTCTTTTATCTCGCAACATGAAGTCAGACGAAAATGTGGAAACATGTGTGGCAAATTTAAAACCAAACTCCTTCGATCCGGAATTGAACCAGCGACCTAAGGATAGCCAAAACTTCATCTACAGTCCTCCATAGATTTGGAACAAGAAATTCAGAAAGCCTTACCTCTTTGGATCATTGAGGGAAATAGGCTGTTTTTGTGGTGGTACCAGCTGAGCTATCGAAGGATGGGACAGCCGCACACCAAGAAATTCAGAAAGCCTTACCTCTTAGGATCATTGAGGGAAATCAGGCTGCTTTTTGTGCTGAATTTATCAAGGGCCCTACACAGGAAGCACCACCAGTTTTCGTAAGACCTCGTGGTCAGTCGTGGTCAGTCGATATCTTCTTGACATCAAACATGTGTTCTCTAATATGAAAAGCCTTACATCTTAGGATCATTGAGGGAAATAAGGCTGCTTTTTGTGGTCAATGTATGAATGGCCCTACACAGGAAGCACCACCAGTTTTCATAAGACCTCGTGGCGCAATGGTAGCGCGTCTGACTCCAGATCAGAAGGTTGCGTGTTCAACTCACGTCGGGGTCAATCAATATTTTCTTGACATCAAACATGTGTTCTCTAATATGAAAAGCCTTACATCTTAGGATCATTGAGGGAAATCAGGCTGCTTTTTGTGGTGAATGTATCAAGGGCCCTACACAGGAAGCACCACGTTGTTTTTCGAGACCTTGTGGGGCAATGGTAGCTTGTCTGACTCAGTTCAGAAGGTTGTGTGTTCAAATCACGTCGGGGTCAGGCGATGTCTAGTATGAAAACCGTTCCTTCTGTTGCATAAAGGGATAGATTTGGAACTTGATCTATGGGCTTCTTTTATCTGGCAACAAGAAGTCAGAAGAAACTGTGCAAACGTGTGGGCCAAATTTAAAAGCAAACTCCTTCGAGCCAGAGACCTAAGGATAGCCAACACTTCACCTACAGTCCTCCGCTCTACCAGCTGAGCTATCGAAGGATGGGACAGCAGAATACCAAGAAATTCAGAAAGCCTTAACTCATGGGATCATTGAGGGAAATCAGGCTGCTTTTTGTGGTCAATGTATGAAGGGCCCTACACAGGAAGCACCAGCTTTTTTCTAAGACCTCGTGGCGCAACGGTAGCGCGTCTGACTCCAGATCAGAAGGTGGCGTGTTCAAATCACGTCGAGGTCAGGCGATGTCTTCTTGAAATCAAACTTGTGAAGTCTAATATGAAAAGCCTTACATCTTAGGATCATTGAGGGAAATCAGGCTGATTTTTGTGGTGAATGTATCAAGGGCCCTACACAGGAAGCACCACGTTGTTTTTTGAGACCTTGTGGGGCAATGGTAGCTTGTCTGACTCCAGTTCAGAAGGTTGTGTGTTCAAATCACGTCGGGGTCAGTCGATGTCTAGTATGAAAAATGTTCCTTCTGTTGCATAAAGGGATAGATTTGGAACATGATCTATGGGCTTCTTTTATCTGGCAACAAGAAGTCAGAAGAAAATGAGCAAACGTGTGGGCCAAATTTAAAAGCAAAGTCCTTCGAGCCGGAATCGAACCAGCGACCTAAGGATAGCCAACACTTCACCTACAGTCCTCCGCTCTACCAGCTGAGCTATCGAAGGACGGGACAGCAGAACACCAAGAAATTCAGAAAGCCTTAACTCATGGGATCATTGAGGGAAATCAGGCTGCTTTTTGTGGTCATTGTATGAAGGGCTCTACACAGGAAGCACCAGCTTTTTTCTAAGACCTCGTGGCGCAACGCTAGCGCGTCTGACTCCAGATCAGAAGGTTGCGTGTTCAAATCATGTCGAGGTCAGGCGATGTCTTCTTGAAATCAAACTTGTGAAGTCTAATATGAAAAGCCTTACATCTTAGGATCATTGAGGGAAATCAGGCTGATTTTTGTGGTGAATGTATCAAGGGCCCTACACAGGAAGCACCACGTTGTTTTTTGAGACCTTGTGGGGCAATGGTAGCTTGTCTGACTCCAGTTCAGAAGGTTGTGTGTTCAAATCACGTCGGGGTCAGTCGATGTCTAGTATGAAAAATGTTCCTTCTGTTGCATAAAGGGATAGATTGGAACATGATCTATGGGCTTCTTTTATCTGGCAACAAGAAGTCAGAAGAAAATGTGCAAACGTGTGGGCCAAATTTAAAAGCAAACTCCTTCGAGCCGGAATCGAACCAGCGGAATCGAACCAGCGACCTAAGGATAGCCAACACTGAAATCAAACTTGTGAAGTCTAATATGAAAAAAACATTCCTTCCATCGCGTAACTGGATAGATTTGGAATTTGAGCAATGGGCTTCTTTTATCTCGCAACATGAAGTCAGACGAAAATGTGGAAACATGTGTGGCAAATTTAAAACCAAACTCCTTCGATCCGGAATTGAACCAGCGACCTAAGGATAGCCAAAACTTCATCTACAGTCCTCCATAGATTTGAGCTATCGAAGGATGGGACAGCCGCACACCAAGAAATTCAGAAAGCCTTACCTCTTAGGATCATTGAGGGAAATCAGGCTGCTTTTTGTGCTGAATTTATCAAGGGCCCTACACAGGAAGCACCACGTTGTTTTTTGAGACCTTGCGGGGCAATGGTAGCTTGTCTGACTCCAGTTCAGAAGGTTGTGTGTTCAAATCACGTCGGGGTCAGGCGATGTCTAGTATGAAAAACGTTCCTTCTGTTGCATAACGGGATAGATTTGGAACTTGACCTATGGGCTTCTTTTATCTGACAACATGAAGTCAGAAGTCAATGTGCAAATGTGTGGGCCAAATTTAAAAGCAAACTCCTTCGAGCCGGAATCGAACCAGCGACCTAAGGATAGCCAACACTTCATCTACAGTCCTCCGCTCTACCAGCTGAGCTATCGAAGGATGGGACAGCAGAACACCAAGAAATTCAGAAAGCCTTAACTCTTGGGATCATTGAGGGAAATCAGGCTGCTTTTTGTGGTCAATGTATGAAGGGCCCTACACAGGAAGCACCACGTTGTTTTTTGAGACCTTGTGGGGCAATGGTAGCTTGTCTGACTCCAGTTCAGAAGGTTGTGTGTTCAAATCACGTCGGGGTCAGGCGATGTCTAGTATGAAAAACGTTCCTTCTGTTGCATAACGGGATAGATTTGGAACTTGACCTATGGGCTTCTTTTATCTGACAACATGAAGTCAGAAGTCAATGTGCAAATGTGTGGGCCAAATTTAAAAGCAAACTCCTTCGAGCCGGAATCGAACCAGCGACCTAAGGATAGCCAACACTTCATCTACAGTCCTCCGCTCTACCAGCTGAGCTATCGAAGGATGGGACAGCAGAACACCAAGAAATTCAGAAAGCCTTAACTCTTGGGATCATTGAGGGAAATCAGGCTGCTTTTTGTGGTCAATGTATGAAGGGCCCTACACAGGAAGCACCAGCTTTTTTCTAAGACCTCGTGGCGCAATGGTAGCGCATCTGACTCCAGATCAGAAGGTTGCGTGTTCAAATCACGTCGGGGTCAGTCAATATCTTCTTGACATCAAACATGTGTTCTCTAATATGAAAAGCCTTACATCTTAGGATCATTGAGGGAAATCAGGCTGATTTTTGTGGTGAATGTATCAAGGGCCCTACACAGGAAGCACCACGTTGTTTTTTGAGACCTTGTGGGGCAATGGTAGCTTGTCTGACTCCAGTTCAGAAGGTTGTGTGTTCAAATCACGTCGGGGTCAGGCGATGTCTAGTATGAAAAATGTTCCTTCTGTTGCATAAAGGGATAGATTTGGAACATGATCTATGGGTTTTTTTATCTGGCAACAAGAAGTCAGAAGAAAATGTGCAAACGTGTGGGCCAAATTTAAAAGCAAACTCCTTCGAGCCGGAATCGAACCAGCGACCTAAGGATAGCCAACACTTCACCTACAGTCCTCCGCTCTACCAGCTGAGCTATCGAAGGACGGAACAGCAGAACACCAAGAAATTCAGAAAGCCTTAACTCATGGGATCATTGAGGGAAATCAGGCTGCTTTTTGTGGTCATTGTATGAAGGGCTCTACACAGGAAGCACCAGCTTTTTTCTAAGACCTCGTGGCGCAATGGTAGCGCGTCTGACTCCAGATCAGAAGGTTGCGTGTTCAAATCACGTCGAGGTCAGGCGATGTCTTCTTGAAATCAAACTTGTGAAGTCTAATATGAAAAAACATTCCTTCCATCGCGTAACTGGATAGATTTGGAATTTGAGCAATGGGCTTCTTTTATCTCGCAACATGAAGTCAGACGAAAATGTGGAAACGTGTGTGGCAAATTTAAAACCAAACTCCTTCGATCCGGAATTGAACCAGCGACCTAAGGATAGCCAAAACGTCATCTACAGTCCTCCATAGATTTGGAACAAGAAATTCAGAAAGCCTTACCTCTTTGGATCATTGAGGGAAATAGGCTGTTTTTGTGGTGGTACCAGCTGAGCTATCAAAGCATGGGACAGCCGCACACCAAGAAATTCAGAAAGCCTTACCTCTTAGGAGCATTGAGGGAAATCAGGCTGCTTTTTGTGCTGAATTTATCAAGGGCCCTACACAGGAAGCACCACGTTGTTTTTTGAGACCTCGTGGCGCAACGGTAGCGCGTCTGACTCCAGATCAGAAGGTTGCGTGTTCAAATCACGTCGGGGTCAGTCAATATCTTCTTGACATCAAACATGTGTTCTCTAATATGAAAAGCCTTACATCTTAGGATCATTGAGGGAAATCAGGCTGATTTTTGTGGTGAATGTATCAAGGGCCCTACACAGGAAGCACCACGTTGTTTTTTGAGACCTTGTGGGGCAATGGTAGCTTGTCTGACTCCAGTTCAGAAGGTTGTGTGTTCAAATCACGTCGGGGTCAGGCGATGTCTAGTATGAAAAATGTTCCTTCTGTTGCATAACGGGATAGATTTGGAACTTGACCTATGGGCTTCTTTTATCTGACAACATGAAGTCAGAAGTCAATGTGCAAATGTGTGGGCCAAATTTAAAAGCAAACTCCTTCGAGCCGGAATCGAACCAGCGACCTAAGGATAGCCAACACTTCATCTACAGTCCTCCGCTCTACCAGCTGAGCTATCGAAGGATGGGACAGCAGAACACCAAGAAATTCAGAAAGCCTTAACTCTTGGGATCATTGAGGGAAATCAGGCTGCTTTTTGTGGTCATTGTATGAAGGGCTCTACACAGGAAGCACCAGCTTTTTTCTAAGACCTCGTGGCGCAACGGTAGCGCGTCTGACTCCAGATCAGAAGGTTGCGTGTTCAAATCATGTCGAGGTCAGGCGATGTCTTCTTGAAATCAAACTTGTGAAGTCTAATATGAAAAGCCTTACATCTTAGGATCATTGAGGGAAATCAGGCTGATTTTTGTGGTGAATGTATCAAGGGCCCTACACAGGAAGCACCACGTTGTTTTTTGAGACCTTGTGGGGCAATGGTAGCTTGTCTGACTCCAGTTCAGAAGGTTGTGTGTTCAAATCACGTCGGGGTCAGTCGATGTCTAGTATGAAAAATGTTCCTTCTGTTGCATAAAGGGATAGATTGGAACATGATCTATGGGCTTCTTTTATCTGGCAACAAGAAGTCAGAAGAAAATGTGCAAACGTGTGGGCCAAATTTAAAAGCAAACTCCTTCGAGCCGGAATCGAACCAGCGGAATCGAACCAGCGACCTAAGGATAGCCAACACTGAAATCAAACTTGTGAAGTCTAATATGAAAAAAACATTCCTTCCATCGCGTAACTGGATAGATTTGGAATTTGAGCAATGGGCTTCTTTTATCTCGCAACATGAAGTCAGACGAAAATGTGGAAACATGTGTGGCAAATTTAAAACCAAACTCCTTCGATCCGGAATTGAACCAGCGACCTAAGGATAGCCAAAACTTCATCTACAGTCCTCCATAGATTTGAGCTATCGAAGGATGGGACAGCCGCACACCAAGAAATTCAGAAAGCCTTACCTCTTAGGATCATTGAGGGAAATCAGGCTGCTTTTTGTGCTGAATTTATCAAGGGCCCTACACAAGAAGCACCACGTTGTTTTTTGAGACCTTGCGGGGCAATGGTAGCTTGTCTGACTCCAGTTCAGAAGGTTGTGTGTTCAAATCACGTCGGGGTCAGGCGATGTCTAGTATGAAAAACGTTCCTTCTGTTGCATAACGGGATAGATTTGGAACTTGACCTATGGGCTTCTTTTATCTGACAACATGAAGTCAGAAGTCAATGTGCAAATGTGTGGGCCAAATTTAAAAGCAAACTCCTTCGAGCCGGAATCGAACCAGCGACCTAAGGATAGCCAACACTTCATCTACAGTCCTCCGCTCTACCAGCTGAGCTATCGAAGGATGGGACAGCAGAACACCAAGAAATTCAGAAAGCCTTAACTCTTGGGATCATTGAGGGAAATCAGGCTGCTTTTTGTGGTCAATGTATGAAGGGCCCTACACAGGAAGCACCACGTTGTTTTTTGAGACCTTGTGGGGCAATGGTAGCTTGTCTGACTCCAGTTCAGAAGGTTGTGTGTTCAAATCACGTCGGGGTCAGGCGATGTCTAGTATGAAAAACGTTCCTTCTGTTGCATAACGGGATAGATTTGGAACTTGACCTATGGGCTTCTTTTATCTGACAACATGAAGTCAGAAGTCAATGTGCAAATGTGTGGGCCAAATTTAAAAGCAAACTCCTTCGAGCCGGAATCGAACCAGCGACCTAAGGATAGCCAACACTTCATCTACAGTCCTCCGCTCTACCAGCTGAGCTATCGAAGGATGGGACAGCAGAACACCAAGAAATTCAGAAAGCCTTAACTCTTGGGATCATTGAGGGAAATCAGGCTGCTTTTTGTGGTCAATGTATGAAGGGCCCTACACAGGAAGCACCAGCTTTTTTCTAAGACCTCGTGGCGCAATGGTAGCGCATCTGACTCCAGATCAGAAGGTTGCGTGTTCAAATCACGTCGGGGTCAGTCAATATCTTCTTGACATCAAACATGTGTTCTCTAATATGAAAAGCCTTACATCTTAGGATCATTGAGGGAAATCAGGCTGATTTTTGTGGTGAATGTATCAAGGGCCCTACACAGGAAGCACCACGTTGTTTTTTGAGACCTTGTGGGGCAATGGTAGCTTGTCTGACTCCAGTTCAGAAGGTTGTGTGTTCAAATCACGTCGGGGTCAGGCGATGTCTAGTATGAAAAATGTTCCTTCTGTTGCATAAAGGGATAGATTTGGAACATGATCTATGGGTTTTTTTATCTGGCAACAAGAAGTCAGAAGAAAATGTGCAAACGTGTGGGCCAAATTTAAAAGCAAACTCCTTCGAGCCGGAATCGAACCAGCGACCTAAGGATAGCCAACACTTCACCTACAGTCCTCCGCTCTACCAGCTGAGCTATCGAAGGACGGAACAGCAGAACACCAAGAAATTCAGAAAGCCTTAACTCATGGGATCATTGAGGGAAATCAGGCTGCTTTTTGTGGTCATTGTATGAAGGGCTCTACACAGGAAGCACCAGCTTTTTTCTAAGACCTCGTGGCGCAATGGTAGCGCGTCTGACTCCAGATCAGAAGGTTGCGTGTTCAAATCACGTCGAGGTCAGGCGATGTCTTCTTGAAATCAAACTTGTGAAGTCTAATATGAAAAAACATTCCTTCCATCGCGTAACTGGATAGATTTGGAATTTGAGCAATGGGCTTCTTTTATCTCGCAACATGAAGTCAGACGAAAATGTGGAAACGTGTGTGGCAAATTTAAAACCAAACTCCTTCGATCCGGAATTGAACCAGCGACCTAAGGATAGCCAAAACGTCATCTACAGTCCTCCATAGATTTGGAACAAGAAATTCAGAAAGCCTTACCTCTTTGGATCATTGAGGGAAATAGGCTGTTTTTGTGGTGGTACCAGCTGAGCTATCAAAGCATGGGACAGCCGCACACCAAGAAATTCAGAAAGCCTTACCTCTTAGGAGCATTGAGGGAAATCAGGCTGCTTTTTGTGCTGAATTTATCAAGGGCCCTACACAGGAAGCACCACGTTGTTTTTTGAGACCTCGTGGCGCAACGGTAGCGCGTCTGACTCCAGATCAGAAGGTTGCGTGTTCAAATCACGTCGGGGTCAGTCAATATCTTCTTGACATCAAACATGTGTTCTCTAATATGAAAAGCCTTACATCTTAGGATCATTGAGGGAAATCAGGCTGATTTTTGTGGTGAATGTATCAAGGGCCCTACACAGGAAGCACCACGTTGTTTTTTGAGACCTTGTGGGGCAATGGTAGCTTGTCTGACTCAGTTCAGAAGGTTGTGTGTTCAAATCACGTCGGGGTCAGGCGATGTCTAGTATGAAAACCGTTCCTTCTGTTGCATAAAGGGATAGATTTGGAACTTGATCTATGGGCTTCTTTTATCTGGCAACAAGAAGTCAGAAGAAACTGTGCAAACGTGTGGGCCAAATTTAAAAGCAAACTCCTTCGAGCCAGAGACCTAAGGATAGCCAACACTTCACCTACAGTCCTCCGCTCTACCAGCTGAGCTATCGAAGGATGGGACAGCAGAATACCAAGAAATTCAGAAAGCCTTAACTCATGGGATCATTGAGGGAAATCAGGCTGCTTTTTGTGGTCAATGTATGAAGGGCCCTACACAGGAAGCACCAGCTTTTTTCTAAGACCTCGTGGCGCAACGGTAGCGCGTCTGACTCCAGATCAGAAGGTTGCGTGTTCAAATCATGTCGAGGTCAGGCGATGTCTTCTTGAAATCAAACTTGTGAAGTCTAATATGAAAAGCCTTACATCTTAGGATCATTGAGGGAAATCAGGCTGATTTTTGTGGTGAATGTATCAAGGGCCCTACACAGGAAGCACCACGTTGTTTTTTGAGACCTTGTGGGGCAATGGTAGCTTGTCTGACTCCAGTTCAGAAGGTTGTGTGTTCAAATCACGTCGGGGTCAGTCGATGTCTAGTATGAAAAATGTTCCTTCTGTTGCATAAAGGGATAGATTTGGAACATGATCTATGGGCTTCTTTTATCTGGCAACAAGAAGTCAGAAGAAAATGTGCAAACGTGTGGGCCAAATTTAAAAGCAAACTCCTTCGAGCCGGAATCGAACCAGCGGAATCGAACCAGCGACCTAAGGATAGCCAACACTGAAATCAAACTTGTGAAGTCTAATATGAAAAAACATTCCTTCCATCGCGTAACTGGATAGATTTGGAATTTGAGCAATGGGCTTCTTTTATCTCGCAACATGAAGTCAGACGAAAATGTGAAAATGTGTGTGGCAAATTTAAAACCAAACTCCTTCGATCCGGAATTGAACCAGCGACCTAAGGATAGCCAAAACGTCATCTACAGTCCTCCATAGATTTGGAACAAGAAATTCAGAAAGCCTTACCTCTTTGGATCATTGAGGGAAATAGGCTGTTTTTGTGGTGGTACCAGCTGAGCTATCAAAGCATGGGACAG
The DNA here is from genome assembly GCA_036784905.1 of Acrossocheilus fasciatus. Taxonomy (NCBI): domain Eukaryota; kingdom Metazoa; phylum Chordata; class Actinopteri; order Cypriniformes; family Cyprinidae; genus Acrossocheilus; species Acrossocheilus fasciatus. Next base: position 33,802,259 of record CM071955.1, read on the forward strand.
CCGCACACCAAGAAATTCAGAAAGCCTTACCTCTTAGGAGCATTGAGGGAAATCAGGCTGCTTTTTGTGCTGAATTTATCAAGGGCCCTACACAGGAAGCACCACGTTGTTTTTTGAGACCTTGTGGGGCAATGGTAGCTTGTCTGACTCCAGTTCAGAAGGTTGTGTGTTCAAATCACGTCGGGGTCAGGCGATGTCTAGTATGAAAAATGTTCCTTCTGTTGCATAAAGGGATAGATTTGAAACATGATCTATGGGCTTCTTTTATCTGGCAACAAGAAGTCAGAAGAAAATGTGCAAACGTGTGGGCCAAATTTAAAAGCAAACTCCTTCGAGCCGGAATCGAACCAGCGACCTAAGGATAGCCAACACTTCACCTACAGTCCTCCGCTCTACCAGCTGAGCTATCGAAGGACGGAACAGCAGAAAACCAAGAAATTCAGAAAGCCTTAACTCATGGGATCATTGAGGGAAATCAGGCTGCTTTTTGTGGTCATTGTATGAAGGGCTCTACACAGGAAGCACCAGCTTTTTTCTAAGACCTCGTGGCGCAATGGTAGCGCGTCTGACTCCAGATCAGAAGGTTGCGTGTTCAAATCACGTCGAGGTCAGGCGATGTCTTCTTGAAATCAAACTTGTGAAGTCTAATATGAAAAAACATTCCTTCCATCGCGTAACTGAATAGATTTGGAATTTGAGCAATGGGCTTCTTTTATCTCGCAACATGAAGTCAGACGAAAATGTGGAAACATGTGTGGCAAATTTAAAACCAAACTCCTTCGATCCGGAATTGAACCAGCGACCTAAGGATAGCCAAAACTTCATCTACAGTCCTCCATAGATTTGGAACAAGAAATTCAGAAAGCCTTACCTCTTTGGATCATTGAGGGAAATAGGCTGTTTTTGTGGTGGTACCAGCTGAGCTATCGAAGGATGGGACAGCCGCACACCAAGAAATTCAGAAAGCCTTACCTCTTAGGATCATTGAGGGAAATCAGGCTGCTTTTTGTGCTGAATTTATCAAGGGCCCTACACAGGAAGCACCACCAGTTTTCGTAAGACCTCGTGGTCAGTCGTGGTCAGTCGATATCTTCTTGACATCAAACATGTGTTCTCTAATATGAAAAGCCTTACATCTTAGGATCATTGAGGGAAATAAGGCTGCTTTTTGTGGTCAATGTATGAATGGCCCTACACAGGAAGCACCACCAGTTTTCATAAGACCTCGTGGCGCAATGGTAGCGCGTCTGACTCCAGATCAGAAGGTTGCGTGTTCAACTCACGTCGGGGTCAATCAATATTTTCTTGACATCAAACATGTGTTCTCTAATATGAAAAGCCTTACCTCTTAGGATCATTGAGGGAAATCAGGCTGCTTTTTGTGGTGAATGTATCAAGGGCCCTACACAGGAAGCACCACGTTGTTTTTCGAGACCTTGTGGGGCAATGGTAGCTTGTCTGACTCAGTTCAGAAGGTTGTGTGTTCAAATCACGTCGGGGTCAGGCGATGTCTAGTATGAAAACCGTTCCTTCTGTTGCATAAAGGGATAGATTTGGAACTTGATCTATGGGCTTCTTTTATCTGGCAACAAGAAGTCAGAAGAAACTGTGCAAACGTGTGGGCCAAATTTAAAAGCAAACTCCTTCGAGCCAGAGACCTAAGGATAGCCAACACTTCACCTACAGTCCTCCGCTCTACCAGCTGAGCTATCGAAGGATGGGACAGCAGAATACCAAGAAATTCAGAAAGCCTTAACTCATGGGATCATTGAGGGAAATCAGGCTGCTTTTTGTGGTCAATGTATGAAGGGCCCTACACAGGAAGCACCAGCTTTTTTCTAAGACCTCGTGGCGCAACGGTAGCGCGTCTGACTCCAGATCAGAAGGTTGCGTGTTCAAATCATGTCGAGGTCAGGCGATGTCTTCTTGAAATCAAACTTGTGAAGTCTAATATGAAAAGCCTTACATCTTAGGATCATTGAGGGAAATCAGGCTGATTTTTGTGGTGAATGTATCAAGGGCCCTACACAGGAAGCACCACGTTGTTTTTTGAGACCTTGTGGGGCAATGGTAGCTTGTCTGACTCCAGTTCAGAAGGTTGTGTGTTCAAATCACGTCGGGGTCAGTCGATGTCTAGTATGAAAAATGTTCCTTCTGTTGCATAAAGGGATAGATTTGGAACATGATCTATGGGCTTCTTTTATCTGGCAACAAGAAGTCAGAAGAAAATGTGCAAACGTGTGGGCCAAATTTAAAAGCAAACTCCTTCGAGCCGGAATCGAACCAGCGGAATCGAACCAGCGACCTAAGGATAGCCAACACTGAAATCAAACTTGTGAAGTCTAATATGAAAAAACATTCCTTCCATCGCGTAACTGGATAGATTTGGAATTTGAGCAATGGGCTTCTTTTATCTCGCAACATGAAGTCAGACGAAAATGTGAAAATGTGTGTGGCAAATTTAAAACCAAACTCCTTCGATCCGGAATTGAACCAGCGACCTAAGGATAGCCAAAACGTCATCTACAGTCCTCCATAGATTTGGAACAAGAAATTCAGAAAGCCTTACCTCTTTGGATCATTGAGGGAAATAGGCTGTTTTTGTGGTGGTACCAGCTGAGCTATCAAAGCATGGGACAGCCGCACACCAAGAAATTCAGAAAGCCTTACCTCTTAGGAGCATTGAGGGAAATCAGGCTGCTTTTTGTGCTGAATTTATCAAGGGCCCTACACAGGAAGCACCACGTTGTTTTTTGAGACCTCGTGGCGCAACGGTAGCGCGTCTGACTCCAGATCAGAAGGTTGCGTGTTCAAATCACGTCGGGGTCAGTCAATATCTTCTTGACATCAAACATGTGTTCTCTAATATGAAAAGCCTTACATCTTAGGATCATTGAGGGAAATCAGGCTGATTTTTGTGGTGAATGTATCAAGGGCCCTACACAGGAAGCACCACGTTGTTTTTTGAGACCTTGTGGGGCAATGGTAGCTTGTCTGACTCCAGTTCAGAAGGTTGTGTGTTCAAATCACGTCGGGGTCAGGCGATGTCTAGTATGAAAAATGTTCCTTCTGTTGCATAAAGGGATAGATTTGGAACATGATCTATGGGCTTCTTTTATCTGGCAACAAGAAGTCAGAAGAAAATGTGCAAACGTGTGGGCCAAATTTAAAAGCAAACTCCTTCGAGCCGGAATCGAACCAGCGACCTAAGGATAGCCAACACTTCACCTACAGTCCTCCGCTCTACCAGCTGAGCTATCGAAGGACGGAACAGCAGAACACCAAGAAATTCAGAAAGCCTTAACTCATGGGATCATTGAGGGAAATCAGGCTGCTTTTTGTGGTCATTGTATGAAGGGCTCTACACAGGAAGCACCAGCTTTTTTCTAAGACCTCGTGGCGCAATGGTAGCGCGTCTGACTCCAGATCAGAAGGTTGCGTGTTCAAATCACGTCGAGGTCAGGCGATGTCTTCTTGAAATCAAACTTGTGAAGTCTAATATGAAAAAACATTCCTTCCATCGCGTAACTGAATAGATTTGGAATTTGAGCAATGGGCTTCTTTTATCTCGCAACATGAAGTCAGACGAAAATGTGGAAACATGTGTGGCAAATTTAAAACCAAACTCCTTCGATCCGGAATTGAACCAGCGACCTAAGGATAGCCAAAACTTCATCTACAGTCCTCCATAGATTTGGAACAAGAAATTCAGAAAGCCTTACCTCTTTGGATCATTGAGGGAAATAGGCTGTTTTTGTGGTGGTACCAGCTGAGCTATCGAAGGATGGGACAGCCGCACACCAAGAAATTCAGAAAGCCTTACCTCTTAGGATCATTGAGGGAAATCAGGCTGCTTTTTGTGCTGAATTTATCAAGGGCCCTACACAGGAAGCACCACCAGTTTTCGTAAGACCTCGTGGTCAGTCGTGGTCAGTCGATATCTTCTTGACATCAAACATGTGTTCTCTAATATGAAAAGCCTTACATCTTAGGATCATTGAGGGAAATAAGGCTGCTTTTTGTGGTCAATGTATGAATGGCCCTACACAGGAAGCACCACCAGTTTTCATAAGACCTCGTGGCGCAATGGTAGCGCGTCTGACTCCAGATCAGAAGGTTGCGTGTTCAACTCACGTCGGGGTCAATCAATATTTTCTTGACATCAAACATGTGTTCTCTAATATGAAAAGCCTTACCTCTTAGGATCATTGAGGGAAATCAGGCTGCTTTTTGTGGTGAATGTATCAAGGGCCCTACACAGGAAGCACCACGTTGCTTTTCGAGACCTTGTGGGGCAATGGTAGCTTGTCTGACTCAGTTCAGAAGGTTGTGTGTTCAAATCACGTCGGGGTCAGGCGATGTCTAGTATGAAAACCGTTCCTTCTGTTGCATAAAGGGATAGATTTGGAACTTGATCTATGGGCTTCTTTTATCTGGCAACAAGAAGTCAGAAGAAACTGTGCAAACGTGTGGGCCAAATTTAAAAGCAAACTCCTTCGAGCCAGAGACCTAAGGATAGCCAACACTTCACCTACAGTCCTCCGCTCTACCAGCTGAGCTATCGAAGGATGGGACAGCAGAATACCAAGAAATTCAGAAAGCCTTAACTCATGGGATCATTGAGGGAAATCAGGCTGCTTTTTGTGGTCAATGTATGAAGGGCCCTACACAGGAAGCACCAGCTTTTTTCTAAGACCTCGTGGCGCAACGGTAGCGCGTCTGACTCCAGATCAGAAGGTTGCGTGTTCAAATCACGTCGAGGTCAGGCGATGTCTTCTTGAAATCAAACTTGTGAAGTCTAATATGAAAAGCCTTACATCTTAGGATCATTGAGGGAAATCAGGCTGATTTTTGTGGTGAATGTATCAAGGGCCCTACACAGGAAGCACCACGTTGTTTTTTGAGACCTTGTGGGGCAATGGTAGCTTGTCTGACTCCAGTTCAGAAGGTTGTGTGTTCAAATCACGTCGGGGTCAGTCGATGTCTAGTATGAAAAATGTTCCTTCTGTTGCATAAAGGGATAGATTTGGAACATGATCTATGGGCTTCTTTTATCTGGCAACAAGAAGTCAGAAGAAAATGTGCAAACGTGTGGGCCAAATTTAAAAGCAAACTCCTTCGAGCCGGAATCGAACCAGCGGAATCGAACCAGCGACCTAAGGATAGCCAACACTGAAATCAAACTTGTGAAGTCTAATATGAAAAAACATTCCTTCCATCGCGTAACTGGATAGATTTGGAATTTGAGCAATGGGCTTCTTTTATCTCGCAACATGAAGTCAGACGAAAATGTGAAAATGTGTGTGGCAAATTTAAAACCAAACTCCTTCGATCCGGAATTGAACCAGCGACCTAAGGATAGCCAAAACGTCATCTACAGTCCTCCATAGATTTGGAACAAGAAATTCAGAAAGCCTTACCTCTTTGGATCATTGAGGGAAATAGGCTGTTTTTGTGGTGGTACCAGCTGAGCTATCAAAGCATGGGACAGCCGCACACCAAGAAATTCAGAAAGCCTTACCTCTTAGGAGCATTGAGGGAAATCAGGCTGCTTTTTGTGCTGAATTTATCAAGGGCCCTACACAGGAAGCACCACGTTGTTTTTTGAGACCTCGTGGCGCAACGGTAGCGCGTCTGACTCCAGATCAGAAGGTTGCGTGTTCAAATCACGTCGGGGTCAGTCAATATCTTCTTGACATCAAACATGTGTTCTCTAATATGAAAAGCCTTACATCTTAGGATCATTGAGGGAAATCAGGCTGATTTTTGTGGTGAATGTATCAAGGGCCCTACACAGGAAGCACCACGTTGTTTTTTGAGACCTTGTGGGGCAATGGTAGCTTGTCTGACTCCAGTTCAGAAGGTTGTGTGTTCAAATCACGTCGGGGTCAGGCGATGTCTAGTATGAAAAATGTTCCTTCTGTTGCATAAAGGGATAGATTTGGAACATGATCTATGGGCTTCTTTTATCTGGCAACAAGAAGTCAGAAGAAAATGTGCAAACGTGTGGGCCAAATTTAAAAGCAAACTCCTTCGAGCCGGAATCGAACCAGCGACCTAAGGATAGCCAACACTTCACCTACAGTCCTCCGCTCTACCAGCTGAGCTATCGAAGGACGGAACAGCAGAACACCAAGAAATTCAGAAAGCCTTAACTCATGGGATCATTGAGGGAAATCAGGCTGCTTTTTGTGGTCATTGTATGAAGGGCTCTACACAGGAAGCACCAGCTTTTTTCTAAGACCTCGTGGCGCAATGGTAGCGCGTCTGACTCCAGATCAGAAGGTTGCGTGTTCAAATCACGTCGAGGTCAGGCGATGTCTTCTTGAAATCAAACTTGTGAAGTCTAATATGAAAATACATTCCTTCCATCGCGTAACTGAATAGATTTGGAATTTGAGCAATGGGCTTCTTTTATCTCGCAACATGAAGTCAGACGAAAATGTGGAAACATGTGTGGCAAATTTAAAACCAAACTCCTTCGATCCGGAATTGAACCAGCGACCTAAGGATAGCCAAAACTTCATCTACAGTCCTCCATAGATTTGGAACAAGAAATTCAGAAAGCCTTACCTCTTTGGATCATTGAGGGAAATAGGCTGTTTTTGTGGTGGTACCAGCTGAGCTATCGAAGGATGGGACAGCCGCACACCAAGAAATTCAGAAAGCCTTACCTCTTAGGATCATTGAGGGAAATCAGGCTGCTTTTTGTGCTGAATTTATCAAGGGCCCTACACAGGAAGCACCACCAGTTTTCGTAAGACCTCGTGGTCAGTCGTGGTCAGTCGATATCTTCTTGACATCAAACATGTGTTCTCTAATATGAAAAGCCTTACATCTTAGGATCATTGAGGGAAATAAGGCTGCTTTTTGTGGTCAATGTATGAATGGCCCTACACAGGAAGCACCACCAGTTTTCATAAGACCTCGTGGCGCAATGGTAGCGCGTCTGACTCCAGATCAGAAGGTTGCGTGTTCAACTCACGTCGGGGTCAATCAATATTTTCTTGACATCAAACATGTGTTCTCTAATATGAAAAGCCTTACCTCTTAGGATCATTGAGGGAAATCAGGCTGCTTTTTGTGGTGAATGTATCAAGGGCCCTACACAGGAAGCACCACGTTGCTTTTCGAGACCTTGTGGGGCAATGGTAGCTTGTCTGACTCAGTTCAGAAGGTTGTGTGTTCAAATCACGTCGGGGTCAGGCGATGTCTAGTATGAAAACCGTTCCTTCTGTTGCATAAAGGGATAGATTTGGAACTTGATCTATGGGCTTCTTTTATCTGGCAACAAGAAGTCAGAAGAAACTGTGCAAACGTGTGGGCCAAATTTAAAAGCAAACTCCTTCGAGCCAGAGACCTAAGGATAGCCAACACTTCACCTACAGTCCTCCGCTCTACCAGCTGAGCTATCGAAGGATGGGACAGCAGAATACCAAGAAATTCAGAAAGCCTTAACTCATGGGATCATTGAGGGAAATCAGGCTGCTTTTTGTGGTCAATGTATGAAGGGCCCTACACAGGAAGCACCAGCTTTTTTCTAAGACCTCGTGGCGCAACGGTAGCGCGTCTGACTCCAGATCAGAAGGTTGCGTGTTCAAATCACGTCGAGGTCAGGCGATGTCTTCTTGAAATCAAACTTGTGAAGTCTAATATGAAAAGCCTTACATCTTAGGATCATTGAGGGAAATCAGGCTGATTTTTGTGGTGAATGTATCAAGGGCCCTACACAGGAAGCACCACGTTGTTTTTTGAGACCTTGTGGGGCAATGGTAGCTTGTCTGACTCCAGTTCAGAAGGTTGTGTGTTCAAATCACGTCGGGGTTAGTCGATGTCTAGTATGAAAAATGTTCCTTCTGTTGCATAAAGGGATAGATTTGGAACATGATCTATGGGCTTCTTTTATCTGGCAACAAGAAGTCAGAAGAAAATGTGCAAACGTGTGGGCCAAATTTAAAAGCAAACTCCTTCGAGCCGGAATCGAACCAGCGAACTAAGGATAGCCAACACTTCACCTACAGTCCTCCGCTCTACCAGCTGAGCTATCGAAGGACGGGACAGCAGAACACCAAGAAATTCAGAAAGCCTTAACTCATGGGATAATTGAGGGAAATCAGGCTGCTTTTTGTGGTCATTGTATGAAGGGCTCTACACAGGAAGCACCAGCTTTTTTCTAAGACCTCGTGGCGCAATGGTAGCGCGTCTGACTCCAGATCAGAAGGTTGCGTGTTCAAATCACGTCGAGGTCAGGCGATGTCTTCTTGAAATCAAATTTGTGAAGTCTAATATGAAAAAACATTCCTTCCATCGCGTAACTGGATAGATTTGGAATTTGAGCAATGGGCTTCTTTATCTCGCAACATGAAGTCAGACGAAAATGTGGAAACGTGTGTGGCAAATTTAAAACCAAACTCCTTCGATCCGGAATTGAACCAGCGACCTAAGGATAGCCAAAACTTCATCTACAGTCCTCCATAGATTTGGAACAAGAAATTCAGAAAGCCTTACCTCTTTGGATCATTGAGGGAAATAGGCTGTTTTTTTTGGTGGTACCAGCTGAGCTATCGAAGGATGGGACAGCCGCACACCAAGAAATTCAGAAAGCCTTACCTCTTAGGATCATTGAGGGAAATCAGGCTGCTTTTTGTGCTGAATTTATCAAGGGCCCTACACAGGAAGCACCACCAGTTTTCGTAAGACCTCGTGGTCAGTCGTGGTCAGTCGATATCTTCTTGACATCAAACATGTGTTCTCTAATATGAAAAGCCTTACATCTTAGGATCATTGAGGGAAATAAGGCTGCTTTTTGTGGTCAATGTATGAAGGGCCCTACACAGGAAGCACCACCAGTTTTCATAAGACCTCGTGGCGCAATGGTAGCGCGTCTGACTCCAGATCAGAAGGTTGCGTGTTCAACTCACGTCGGGGTCAGTCAATATCTTCTTGACATCAAACATGTGTTCTCTAATATGAAAAGCCTTACATCTTAGGATCATTGAGGGAAATCAGGCTGCTTTTTGTGGTTAATGTATCAAGGGCCCTACACAGGAAGCACCACGTTGTTTTTTGAGACCTTGTGGAGCAATGGTAGCTTGTCTGACTCCAGATCAGAAGGTTGTGTGTTCAAATCACGTCGGGGTCAGGCGATGTCTTGTGTGAAAAACGTTGCTTCTGTTGCATAACGGGATAGATTTGGAACTTGACCTATGGGCTTCTTTTATCTGGCAACATGAAGTCAGAAGAAAATGTGCAAACATGTGGGCCAAATTTAAAAGCAAACTCCTTCGAGCCGGAATCGAACCAGCAACCTAAGGATAGCCAACACTTTACCTACAGTCCTCCGCTCTACCAGCTGAGCTATCGAAGGACGGAACAGCAGAACACCAAGAAATTCAGAAAGCCTTAACTCATGGGATCATTGAGGGAAATCAGGCTGCTTTTTGTGGTCAATGTATGAAGCGCCCTACACAGGAAGCACCAGCTTTTTTCTAAGACCTCGTGGCGCAATGGTAGCGCGTCTGACTCCAGATCAGAAGGTTGCGTGTTCAAATCACGTCGAGGTCAGGCGATGTCTTCTTGAAATCAAACTTGTGAAGTCTAATATGAAAAAACATTCCTTCCATCGCGTAACTGGATAGATTTGGAATTTGAGCAATGGGCTTCTTTATCTCGCAACATGAAGTCAGACGAAAATGTGGAAACGTGTGTGGCAAATTTAAAACCAAACTCCTTCGATCCGGAATTGAACGAGCGACCTAAGGATAGCCAAAACTTCATCTACAGTCCTCCATAGATTTGGAACAAGAAATTCAGAAAGCCTTACCTCTTTGGATCATTGAGGGAAATAGGCTGTTTTTGTGGTGGTACCAGCTGAGCTATCGAAGGATGGGACAGCCACACACCAAGAAATTCAGAAAGCCTTACCTCTTAGGATCATTGAGGGAAATCAGGCTGCTTTTTGTGCTGAATTTATCAAGAGCCCTACACAGGAAGCACCACGTTGTTTTTTGAGACCTTGTGGGGCAATGGTAGCTTGTCTGACTCCAGTTCAGAAGGTTGTGTGTTCAAATCACGTCGGGGTCAGGCGATGTCTAGTATGAAAAACGTTCCTTCTGTTGCATAACGGGATAGATTTGGAACTTGACCTATGGGCTTCTTTTATCTGACAACATGAAGTCAGAAGACAATGTGCAAATGTGTGGGCCAAATTTAAAAGCAAACTCCTTCGAGCCGGAATCGAACCAGCGACCTAAGGATAGCCAACACTTCATCTACAGTCCTCCATAGATTTGGAACAAGAAATTCAGAAAGCCTTACCTCTTTGGATCATTGAGGGAAATAGGCTGTTTTTGTGGTGGTACCAGCTGAGCTATCGAAGGATGGGACAGCCGCACACCAAGAAATTCAGAAAGCCTTACCTCTTAGGATCATTGAGGGAAATCAGGCTGCTTTTTGTGCTGAATTTATCAAGGGCCCTACACAGGAAGCACCACCAGTTTTCGTAAGACCTCGTGGTCAGTCGGGGTCAGTCGATATCTTCTTGACATCAAACATGTGTTCTCTAATATGAAAAGCCTTACATCTTAGGATCATTGAGGGAAATCAGGCTGCTTTTTGTGGTGAATGTATCAAGGGCCCTACACAGGAAGCACCACATTGTTTTTTGAGACCTTGTGGGGCAATGGTAGCTTGTCTGACTCCAGATCAGAAGGTTGCGTGTTCAAATCACGTCGAGGTCAGGCGATGTCTTCTTGAAATTAAACTTGTGAAGTCTAATATGAAAAAACATTCCTTCCATCGCGTAACTGGATAGATTTGGAATTTGAGCAATGGGCTTCTTTTATCTCGCAACATGAAGTCAGATGAAAATGTGGAAACGTGTGTGGCAAATTTAAAACCAAACTCCTTCGATCCGGAATTGAACCAGCGACCTAAGGATAGCCAAAACTTCATCTACAGTCCTCCATAGATTTGGAACAAGAAATTCAGAAAGCCTTACCTCTTTGGATCATTGAGGGAAATAGGCTGTTTTTTTGGTGGTACCAGCTGAGCTATCGAAGGATGGGACAGCCGCACACCAAGAAATTCAGAAAGCCTTACCTCTTAGGATCATTGAGGGAAATCAGGCTGCTTTTTGTGCTGAATTTATCAAGGGCCCTACACAGGAAGCACCACCAATTTTCGTAAGACCTCGTGGGGCAACGGTAGCGCGTCTGACTCCAGATCAGAAGGTTGCGTGTTCAAATCACGTCGGGGTCAGTCAATATCTTCTTGACATCAAACATGTGTTCTCTAATATGAAAAGCCTTACATCTTAGGATCATTGAGGGAAATCAGGCTGATTTTTGTGGTGAATGTATCAAGGGCCCTACACAGGAAGCACCATGTTGTTTTTTGAGACCTTGTGGGGCAATGGTAGCTTGTCTGACTCCAGTTCAGAAGGTTGTGTGTTCAAATCACGTCGGGGTCAGGCGATGTCTAGTATGAAAAATGTTCCTTCTGTTGCATAAAGGGATAGATTTGGAACATGATCTATGGGCTTCTTTTATCTGGCAACAAGAAGTCAGAAGAAAATGTGCAAACGTGTGGGCCAAATTTAAAAGCAAACTCCTGTAGCGTCAGAACGAGTCAGACAAAACCAAGATTCGATCGGAGCATCGAAACATGAAATTCCAGGACAACAGGACGACGTCGTAAAGATTCCTATCTCTGACTTCTGGAGCAAGCCTAACTAACAAGCCTCTTTCACAGAATAGCTCGCAACATTAAGACAAAAGAATACTTATTGATAAGTGTTCTACGCAGGAAGGAGATCGTCAAATTTGGGGTAAATAGTCAAGATTAATGGTCAAAGAGATGGCCATCACATGGCGTTCCACAAGAGAAATCACAAGCTTCTTTAGATTGACTTCTCCCCCACACATACAAGACAAAGAACCAGACTGAAATTCCTCTGGCCAAAGAACATTTCTTTTTGGCCTCCACAGAACTACACAGAGACTTTCTTTGTCATATGCACATAAAACCATCCTAAAGGACAATGCTAGGCATAACACTATATTATGTATGTAACCACATATTAGACTATCATGTTTTAAGCACATATCATGTATGTCTTTCTAATAACTATTGAATGACTTTAAGGTTAGTCGTGTTTGGTATGTATGAGTTTGACATTTCTAGCTTGAAATGTTTCTTTCAATTAATTCTGTGTCAAATGTATCATATTCTGGTCATAGAAATCATGTCCAAAAGTATACTTTGCAAGAGTGTGTAAAATTCAGACCATGTGACTGATAACAGGCTGATTTATGATGGAAGGAACAACCCTAGCTAAGACAATAGCCTATCTAATTGGTCAAAACACCAAATGGGATGTGTCCCAAAGCCGAGTTTAAGAACTCAGGACACCATCAAATCTCTCTCTAAACCAATCTTCTCTTCCCTTCTACCCTTCTTCTTCTCGCCACAGCGTTTTGACGCTGTTTTAGCGCTCTTTGAGCGTGCTCTGGCCTACAGGCCAGTTGCTACTTGACACCACGATGAGAAGAAAAACCACCTAGTCTCATTACTCATTTTATTCTTTTACTTTAGTTTCTTTTCTTTCCGTTGAGTCTCGTGTTCAAAAGTTAAGTTTGCCGCAAAGTCCAGCGACTGCACTCGCTTCAAACTTCAACCAGAAACGGACTCCAAGACCATCCTCAGCCAACCCCCAACCATTGGCTTCCCAAGACATCGCTTCAAAGACTACTGAACTTCCAGCCAATCACCAACTCGGGAAAACCCCTTTCCTGCAACGACGACAAAGACAAAAGGGAATCCCTGTAACACAAGGCAACGCAAGTACAAACTCCAGATTATAACTGAGCTGGTGTATTTAATATAAGTTTTAGCCTCATTGAGAAACTCAACGCGAGGGTTAATTAAGTGATTGATGGTTGTTCAGGTCTATGCAATAGCACATATTGCTGTAAACTTGGGATTTCACATTCTCATTCTCTAAACTCATCCTTTCTCTTTTTCTGCAACGTGTGAATGTGTGAATGCGTGTGTTCATGTTAGGTTAGTTTATGTATTAGGTTTATATAAATAAAGTCTTATTTATATTGAAAAGAGAAGTATCTTGTGTTTTGTGCTTACAAGTTAATGTCTTAATCTGCCGATCTTGTTACTGTGCTTATTAATAGTGTTTTCACTATATTTTGGATTTTAATATCCAGGGCAGAATTAATGTTATACGGCTCGTTCAGTGAATCGCTCAGTGATCAGCCGCAAAACAGTGATTCTGTTCAAATTCCCTATAAAATCATTAATGATTCCCTTTGAGCTAAATTAAATTATATTTATGTATAAAACCCTTACACTCCTTCGAGCCGGAATCGAACCAGCGACCTAAGGATAGCCAACACTTCACCTACAGTTCTCCGCTCTACCAGCTGAGCTATCAAAGGACTGGACAGCAGAACACCAAGAAATTCAGAAAGCCTTAACTCTTGGGATCATTGAGGGAAATCAGGCTGCTTTTTGTGGTCAATGTATGAAGGGCCCTACACAGGAAGCACCAGCTTTTTTCTAAGACCTCGTGGCGCAATGGTAGCGCGTCTGACTCCAGATCAGAAGGTTGCGTGTTCAAATCACGTCGAGGTCAGGCGATGTCTTCTTGAAATCAAACTTGTGAAGTCTAATATGAAAAAACATTCCTTCCATCGCGTAACTGGATAGATTTGGAATTTGAGCAATGGGCTTCTTTTATCTCGCAACATGAAGTCAGACGAAAATGTGAAAATGTGTGTGGCAAATTTAAAACCAAACTGCTTCGATCCGGAATTGAACCAGCGACCTAAGGATAGCCAAAACTTCATCTACAGTCCTCCATAGATTTGGAACAAGAAATTCAGAAAGCCTTACCTCTTAGGATCATTGAGGGAAATCAGGCTGCTTTTTGTGCTTAATTTATCAAGGGCCCTACACAGGAAGCACCACCAGTTTTCGTAAGACCTCGTGGTCAGTCGTGGTCAGTCGATATCTTCTTGACATCAAACATGTGTTCTCTAATATGAAAAGCCTTACATCTTAGGATCATTGAGGGAAATCAGGCTGCTTTTTGTGGTCAATGTATGAAGGGCCCTACACAGGAAGCACCACCAGTTTTCGTAAGACCTCGTGGCGCAATGGTAGCGTGTCTGACTCCAGATCAGAAGGTTGTGTGTTCAAATCATGTCGAGGTCAGGCGAAGAAAGCCTTACCTCTTAGGATCATTGAGGGAAATAGGCTGCTTTTTGTGGTGGTACCAGCTGAGCTATGGAATAATGGGACAGCAGCACACCAAGAAATTCAGAAAGCCTTACCTCTTTGGATCATTGAGGGAAATCATGCTGATTTTTGTGGTTGCCAGGTAAATACTGTACTTTAGTGAAATTACAAATGATTTCTGTAAAATAAGTTTAATTAAATGTCACTGTAAAAATACTACAAATTACTGTATTTCACATACAGCAATTAACTGTAATTTGCAGTATTATACTGTAATCCATTTTACAGCAATTAACATCATTTTTACAGGATTTTATTGGCAACTTTTTTTGCCAGTAAAATCTTGTAAACTCTACGGTACATTTCATTTACAGTGCAGGATCTGAGGTTTTCTTCCTTGATTTAGTAATTAAATCACATAGTGGCATGTGCATGGACCCACACACAATCATGGACACACTCTAGATTTACTCATCAGTAGAGGTCTAAATATTTCATCCATTGTTGTTAAGGATGTAGCACTATCTGATCACTTCTGTATTTTCTTTGATATATTGATCTCTGTTACCACTGAATTTAGATCTGTCTCTGTCAGAAAGAGATGTATTAATGAGAACACTAGTGTGCTATTTATGAAGGCTATATCTTCAACACCAAGCATTTCTGCAGACTCTGTTTATCTTCTGGATTCATTTAACTCCAAAGTTAAGAATGTTATTGATGATATCGCTCCTGAAAAAGTCAGCAAGAAGAATGGCAGACAAAAATCATATTGCAGAAAATCAACAGCAGTCCAGAGTATGAAAAGACAATGCAGAAAAGCTGAGCGGATGCTGCAGAAGACAAAACTTGAAATTCACTATAGCATCTATAAAGACAGCCTTCATGCTTTCAATGTGGAACTAGCCACAGCTAGACAGACCTTCTTCTCAAACCTTATAAACAATAACTTACACAACACTCACACTCTTTTTGCTACTGTGGAGATACTGACAAACCCCCCCAAGTCAGATTCCCAGTGAAATGCTCTCCGGCAGCAAATGCAATGAGTTCGCTTCCTTCTTTTCTGAGAAGATCAATAATATCAGAAAGGAGATTGGCACATCTAGTTATGCAGAGGTCACACAGATTTGACCGCAATTTCAAAAAGAAGTGACTATGTCTGTTTTTGAAGCAATTGATAGCAAAATTTTGAAAGAAATAGTACAGCACCTTAAATCGTCAACCTGCTATCTTGACACATTTCCCACATCTTTTTTCAAAAATGTGCTTAACTGTTTAGAAGCAGATCTCTTAGAAGTGGTGAACGCTTCACTTCTTTCTGGGACTTTTCCAAACTCCCTGAAAACTGCAGTAGTTAAGCCCCTTCTGAAAAAGCGCAATCTTGATAACACAACGTTGAGCAACTATAGACCAATATCAAATCTTCCATTCATAGGGAACATTATTGAAAAGGTAGTTTTTAATCAGCTGAACAGCTACTTAAACTCAAATGGATACCTGGACAATTTTCAATCTGGTTTCTGAGCACATCACAGCACAGATACAGCGCTTATTAAGATAATAAATGATATTTGCTTCAATTCTGATTCTGGCAAAACATCAGTGCTGGTACTACTAGATCTTAGTGTTTAACACTGTTGATCTTAACATACTTCTAGAGAGACTGGAAAACTTTCTGGGATGGTACTCAAATGGTTCAGGCCATACTTAGAAGGGAGAGGTTATTATGCGAGTATAGGAGAGCATAAGTCTAAATGGACGTCCATGACATGCGGAGTCCCACAAGGCTCAATTCTTGCACCACTCTTGTTTAGCCTGTATATGCTCCCACTAAGTCAAATAATGAGAAAGAACCAAATTGCCTATCACAGCTATGCTGATGATACCCAGATTTACCCGGCCTTATCTCCAAATGACTATAGCCCCATTGACTCCCTCTGCCAATGCATTGATGAAATTAACAGTTGGATGTGCCAGAACTTTCTTCAGTTAAATAAGGAGAAAACTGAAGTCATTGCATTTGGAAACAAAGATGAAGTTCTCAAGGTGAATGCATACCTTGACTCTAGGAGTCAATCAACTAAAAACCAAGTCAAAAATCTTGGGGTGTTTCTGGAGACAGACCTTAGTTTTAGTAGTCATGTCAAAGCAGTAACTAAAGCAGCATACTATCATCTCAAAAACATTGCAAGAATTAGATGTTTTGTGTCCAGTGAAGACTTGGAGAAACTGGTTCATGCCTTTATCACCAGCAGGGTGGATTATTGTAATGGTCTCCTTCCAAAGAAGACCATTAGACAGCTGCAGCTCATCCAGAACGCTGCTGCCAGGATTCTGACTAGAACCAGAAAATCTGAGCATATCACACCAGTCCTCAGGTCCTTACACTGGCTTCCAGTTACATTTAGGATTGATTTTACTTTTACTTTTACTCATTTATAAATGTCTAAATGGCCTAGGACCTAAATACATAGCAAATATGCTCACTGAATATAAACCCAACAGACCACTCAGATCATTAGGATCGAGTCAGTTAGAAATACCAAGGGTTCACACAAAACAAGGGGAGTCCGCTTTTAGCTATTATGCCGCCCGCAGTTGGAACCAGCTTCCAGAAGAGATCAGATGAGCTGAAACATTAGCCACATTTAAATCCAGACTCAAAACTCATCTGTTTAGCTGTGCATTTGTCAAATGAGCACTGTGCTATGTCTGAACTGACTGCACTATGTATAATCATTTTCTATTCTTAACTGTTTTAAATTCTTTTTAGATCAATTTTTATATCTTGTTTTTATTAGTGGTATTTTTTTTAATTCCTTGTTTTTATTGTTGTGACATTATTTTTTCTTTTTTAAATGACTTTTTCACTTCCTTTTATGTAAAGCACTCTGAATTACCAGTGTGTATGAAATGTGCTGTATAAATAAACTTACCTCGCCTTGCATATTACTAAATTTAATTTCAATTTCAAATACTTGGGTGCATTTATTGTGGGCAGACTGTGGCTGGATTAATAGAAGTACATTGAATTGACACAGTATGTATACTTGGGCATTTGGTGATAAACTGTCTACATTCATGCACAAACAGTCAGGGCCATAAATATTGGGACATCGACACAATTCTAACATTTTTGGCTCTATACACCACCACAATGGATTTCAAATGAAACGAACAAGATGTGCTTTAACTGCAGACTGTCAGCTTTAATTTGAGGGTATTTACATCCAAATCAGGTGAACGGTGTAGGAATTGCAACAGTTTGCATATGTGCCTCCCACTTGTTAAGGGACCAAAAGTAATGGGACAATTGGCTTCTCAGCTGTTCCATGGTCAGGTGTGTGTTATTCCCTCATTATCCCAATTACAATGAGCAGATAAAAGGTCCAGAGTTCATTTCAAGTGTGCTATTTGCATTTGGAATCTGTTGCTGTCAACTGTTAAGATGAGATCCAAAGAGCTGTCACTATCAGTGAAGCAAGCCATCATTAGGCTGAAAAAACAAAACAAACCCATTAGAGAGATAGCAAAAACATTAGGCGTGGCCAAAACAACTGTTTGGAACATTCTTAAAAAGAAGGAACGCACCGGTGAGCTCAGCAACACCAAAAGACCTGGAAGTCCACGGAAAACAACTGTGGTGCATGACCGAAGAATTCTTTCCCAGGTGAAGAAAACACCCTTCACAACAGTTGGCCAGATCAAGAACACTCTCCAGGAGGTAGGTGTATGTGTGTCACAGTCAACAATCAAGAGAAGACTTCACCAGAGTGAATACAGAGGCTTCACCACAAGATGTAAACCACTGGTGAGGAAGGCCAGATTAGAGTTTGCCAAACGACATCTAAACAAGCCTTCACAGTTCTGGAACAACATCCTATGGACAGATCAACTTGTGCCAGAGTGATGGGAAGAGAAGAGTATGGAGAAGGAAAGGAACTGCTCATGATCCTAAGCATACCAGCTCATCAGTGAAGCGTGGTGGTAGTGTCATGGCGTGGGCATGTATGGCTGCCAGTGGAACTGGTTCTCTTGTATTTATTGATGATGTGACTGCTGACAAAAGCAGCAGGATGAATTCTGAAGTGTTTCTGGCAATATTATCTGCTCATATTCAGCCAAATTCTTCAGAACTCATTGGACGGTGCTTCACAGTGCAGATGGACAATGACCCAAAGCATACTGCAAAAGCAACCAAAGAGTTTTTGAAGGGAAAGAAGTGGACTGTTGTGCAATGGCCAAGTCAATCACCTGACCTGAATCCGATTGAGCATGTATTTCACTTGCTGAAGACAAAACTGAAGGGAAAATGCCCCAAGAACAAGCAGGAACTGAAGACGGTTGCAGTAGAGGCCTGGCAGAGCATCACCAGGGATGAAACCCAGCGTCTGGTGATGTCTATGTGTTCCAGACTTCAGGCTGTAATTGACTGCAAAGGATTTGCAACCAAGTATTAAAAAGTGAAAGTTTGATTTATGATTCTGTCCCATTACTTTTGGTCCCATAACAAGTGGGGGGCACATATGCAAACTGTTGTAATTCCTACACCGTTCACCTGATTTGGATGTAAATACCCTCACATTAAAGCTGACAGTCTGCAGTTAAAGCACATCTTGTTCGTTTAATTTGAAATCCATTGTGGTGGTGTATAGAGCCAAAAATGTTAGAATTGTCGATGTACCAATATTTAAGGACCTGACTGTATATGATGACTTTATTGACTGTCTACTGCAGGGGTGTCCAATCCAAATGTTTATTTCCAGCCATAATTAAAAAGACCTGAACCAGCAAATCAAGGTTTTAAGGTTCGCTAGAAACTTTCATGCAGATGAGTTGGGTATTCATTATTACAAGATGCCACTCACTTAAGTTGGAAACATGACACTGAAATGGCCTAAACAAAATAATTACATTACCAACAACAAACCCAAATAACTACATTTGAAGAGGTTTGTGTTGTATAAAGCAACTGTAAATGTTGAGTGATTAACTTTTACACTTGTGGCTATCAGATGTTCTGTACATTGAACCTTGGAATTTTTTTAATTCAGCGTGCAAGTAGTTTGCAAAGTCATTCATTGTAATTTACTGCAGACTGTCGCCAGTCTTTAGAGGAAAGGTTTCGACGAAACGGAGAATTATGATCCCTTTGGCGTTCCATACAGACGATCGCTCGCGCGCGCGTGTGTGTGTGTGTGTGTGTGTGTGTGTGTGTGTGGGAGGAGCAGCTCGCGAGGGGTTCGCGCTGAAAATACCTGAGAGCTACCTGTGCGATTCATTCTTAAAAGTAGTTTGATGTAAAATAGTCCAGAGGAGTCTTTTATTCCGAATCAGATTAATCTCACGCGAGACGATTCAAGATCCGGTGCGATAAGAGAGTGAAAGTAAAACCTGCTCAAACCTTTATTCTGTAATGTTTCTCTTTGAACAGATGATCAGATGGAATAAATATTTCTCACCGGCCTGTCAGCGATGACATAAAACCGGACTCAATCATTCCACGTGATAAAAGAGATACAGCTCCATCCAGCTCGCTGTTCGCTTTAATAAATGCGGACTGGCTCTGAGATCCGATGGATCCCGCTGGAAGACCTGAGGATCATGAGCTCCAGGGGTGGGATGTCTTCTCAGAGCAGGATTATTTGGATTTATACACATCCCTTTCTGATTCAGCAGAAGATCAGAGGAATCAAGAGCAGGTGAATGAGGACACAGCTGGAGCACCTGCTGGATCAGCTCCACTAAACCGGTCCGGTCCAGAGCTGAGACAGCCCATCACAAACCAGACCTGTGACACCACGGTACGGCACTGAGTAACCATTATTATAGGCTATGCCTGTGTGTGAAGTCTTTTTGAAGCTTGAAGTTTAGAGGATTTGAATGAAATATACCAGGAATAAAAATAATCTTAATAAAACACAGTAGCTGCTCCTCCCCATAAATTTCTGGGTCCTAGCACTAGAATAAGCTATAGAATTACAGTCTATATAGAATTATGATCAACCGCCTGTTAATCACTGAACACAGATGCTCTTTTGGCAAAGTTGTTGTGTACTTTAGCCTGTGGATGGTGCTCTGTTGATCACTCTGTATCTTACCTTCGAGGTCAGGGGTCACCAGACTCGGTCCTGCAGAGTTTAGCTCTAATCTGTCTGGAAGTTATAGTAAGACCTTGATTAGCTGGTTCAGGTGTGTTTGATTTGAGCTAAACTCTGCCCTCCAGGACCGAGTCTGGTGAGGTGACCCTTTTCCTAGATTATGAATTTGATGTTGTTGGTGTCTGTATTTTTTGCAGGACTTTTGGGACATTAATTTAATTGATTCAGCACAAGGCAGTAACAGTAGAACTGCATCGCTCTGCGTGTCAGCGTCGCAGTAAGATGCATCAATCTCTTATTAATTTGAACTTTAATGTGCCTTATGGCTGTCGAATTTCATCCATGTTTACTGAATTCACTTGCAGACTTAAATGGAATAAATAATGGACATGGCTACTTTCATGTAGCTTGCTCCAGCATGAAAAACCGAGCTGCATGCATTAACTTTTACACAACTGGTGTCCTCATTCCTGTTTAAATGCTGTCTCCTGACAGACTACTATCAGAATATGTGCTCCGTCACAACGAGTGTAACCGGAGCGTGGTGTGGGCCCGCGTGGCCCCCGTGCACCAGTCTCTCCTGGAGTCCGCTGAACTTCTCTTCAATGTGTCCGTGCCATGGCTGCCCGTGGAACTACCGTACAGAAGCAGATGTAAATATTGCCGATTATATACTCAATTTTACACCAGGTTCAAGCTTTTAGGACACTTTGGCACCTTAATATTATTTTCTCAGTAAACAGCACAGCTCAGGAGCTGATGGAGGCAGTTTTGGTGACTCTAGATCGTTCTGCCTCAGTCAGTGGACATTACCTGATGAAACTCTGCGACTCAGAGGAGTATCTCAGAAGGTAACTTCACCTGGCATTTATTTTACATGCCAGTAGTGGATCAGATGTTCTTGTTGTTGCTGAACAGTAATGGAAGTACACTCTGCTGTTGCTTAAGTACATTTAGATGTTGATGTCGTTGTTTTGACTGGTTTGTTTTGCCTCGTCCAGCGATGAAATCTTGGGATTGTATGAACGCATCCAGGTGTATCAGAAGTTTGCTTCAGATGTTCCAGTGAGGATGGTGCTCAAGGACTCCGTTGACCAAACACTGAAACGAGATGTATGGCATTTAATTACAGTGGCTCAGATGCCACGATGCAGTTTCTCATTTGAAGAAGGTCATTTTGTCATCAATCGTATGTTTCTGTAGGAGGAAGATGACCGGCAGGTGTTTCACTTTAATCAAGTCCTCGCTTCTGCTTGTGCATTCAACACTATAAGGTTTGCTTTCTTCTCTACTATGGAAGCATAAGGCTGACAAAATTCCATTTGAAGTATAATATGTCAGTGTAGAGCATTCTTATATTTGAATGTACTTTCCCATTCACGTGTGGTGCATTTTATTATTTAATTGAAATATACTTTGGATGTTATAATTTGCGAAACTGTCTGTGTATGAGCTATGATGCAGTGATTGATAGGTGAGGATTTAATGTAATCAGCTCACTGCATTTTCTAACCCACGTTGAATTTTACATTCATCACAAAATATTAATTAACACACAATTTCAGGTTTCTTAATTGTGAATGTAAATGCATTTGAGAAAAAAAAAAAACAGTATTGCCCTAATTACATTTGTAAAGGAAAAATATCCATTGTAATTGAAATTCTGCACATTAATGCGTTTAAATGCATCTGAACTGACAAATTCAATTTACATTTTTAATTTGAACTTTTGTTTTGCTCAGAATGTTGCACATGTGGATGTAGGAAATGCACAGAAATTCATTGACACTTTATGTATCACATTTCAAATAGAATTTTGCCAGCGCTATGCCTTTATATTTCACATGATCTATTTGTGTACTTAAAGTTTTCGTTCTTGATTGTGTAGTCAAGTGCCAACACACTGAATCTCATTTGTTCTCAGGTCATGTCTGCAGGAGAAACTGAGCAGATACAGCCAGGAAGTAAACAAGCTCTTGAGAAGCCGGGTTTGTGTTTCACTGAAAAGAAAGAATCCCACATGCATGAAATTCCTGTACAAATGTGAACCTATTACGTGTATTGTAGAGTTAATTCTGAATGTTCTGCGTGTCATTGCATGGCTTCATTAGTTGGTGCATGCTGTCAATAAACTCCACAAGACGTAATGACTGACTGAAAGGGTTTGTGTTTGATATGTCAGTGTGGTGGAGTGAGGGAGGTTGTGGAGAGCGTTCATGCCGTGTGTGAGCAGCTGTGTGGCGTCACTACAGTAGATCTGGAGGAGGCTGTCGGACGGCTCCAGCGCTTCGCTCCAGTCACACTGGTACAGCCTGAGCAACACGCTCCATCTGCTGTTGAATGCATGTTTAATAAGTCATTTAGTTGCATGAAATTATTAAATAGAATGTTTTTTTTCCCTTAGACTCGAGCCGAAATGTATGACTGTGAAACAGGTGAGTCTTTATACTAAAGTGAAGTCATTCGTTCCACGCAGTCATTTCAGGGTTTGTTCTGTTTCAGTGCAAACTCAAGACACATACAGTCAAACCAAAATTTCTTCAGACACCTTCAACATTTCTCACGTTAACACAGTTTATTCGCTATAGTTTAGAAAATGGTTATAAAATATGAGAAGAACTCAGAGTTAAACTGTCAGAACAAAGAAAGGTATGTAATGAATTCGGTTGAATAGCTGTCAGCTGATCAATTTAAGAACACAATTAGATAAAACCAATTTAGCTCAACCAATCACCAAGCAATGCTTCATTCTGTTCAGTCTGTGTGGAAAAGGTTGCATTAGCAACACTTGAGCAAAACATGCTCAGGTCAAAGTTTCTGAATAATTTTTGGTCCTAAATTTTGATCAGTTTTACTGGTAGTCCACTGTATGAAGAATTTTTGTTCACTTTATTTTCCTATCCTCACTTACATAAATGAACTATAGTGTCCTGCACCCACTAGTAAAAAAAAAAAAGTATAAAAAATTATATTTGGTGTCTATAATTTTTGCCTGTATAAGAGCAGTGTAGTTTCTCCAGTGATTTGCATGCAGTGTAAGTGTAAGTGTGTGTGTTTCAGCTGTAGTCATGCTCCATCACGCTCTGCTGAAGCTGCTGCACATTTTCTTCACAAACTTTGATTTGGACTTCAGAGGACAGGAGGACCATCCGAATCCACCTACAGCAGACGTCACGCTCCACAGCTGCATGCTGCAGGTCAGCCTGACGTGCCTCTACAGACTGCTGCCCGGCTGGATAAACAGGTACGACGAGATGCTTAACACAACAGAGAAACCCAGTCCTCAGAACATAGCTTTGACTGCAGAAACAAAACCACAACTGTGTAGTGACAGTCTGCCATAGCTCTCAAATATCCTTCAGTTCAAACAATCCTCTGTATCAGTTCTGAGAGATGAGAGAAAATCATGACACGAAGATGAGAAAATGATTATTAATGGGTGAACTGTAATTATGAGGAATATGAGTCATGATGTGTGTGTGTTACAGTTATGATCACTTCGGCGTGAGCTGCTCGCTCACGTACTGCGGCAGGAATCTGACTGAACCTGTGCTGTCTGAGAACATCAGCACATCGCTGCAGCTCAGCTGCAAGATCCAGTGCAACCGGCTGTAAGAGCTACTTCATTTACAACTCCGTAGACTACTCACGAGTGACGATAAACGTGCATTCTTAAAGGCCACATCTGTTCTGTATGCTTGTAGTTCGATCATGAACTGTATGTATTTTAATGAGGGTGTTCCATTCCTTGGGTTTAGGTTCAAAAGGTGCAAGTGAAGAGGTTAATATATGACAGAGAGAGTTTTCATGAATGAATACCTTCACTAAATGATGCACTCTGGGTTTTTATGTACTGGGAAACTCTTACAATGCAAGGATGTCTCTGGTCAAAACGGTGCATAAGGTTGATATTATTCATTAAGATAAATACAGTTCAGACTCAGTTCTGATATAGTCCAAGCATCTAGTGAACTCATTGTGCTGTGTCTGTCTGTGAAACACAGGGTTGAGTTCAACAACGTCAACTAGATTTTCCCCTGATGTTCTTGTGTGTTTCAGATTGGTGTTTCCTGTTCCAGTAAAGGAACTTCCATATGAAGCGATGTTATCTTTTCATCTACTGGGCTCAAAACAGGCCAAAACCCCCGAGCTCCTGTGCTGGGCGGTCCTTCCTCTTTTTAACAACAGGTATGCCATTCATTTCATCAAACCTGTTTAAAGGGATGCTTTGATGTTTCGAAAAATGTTGGGAACCAAACAACATCAGACCAGTTTTATGGAAAAAAAAATGAAGGTCTGCAACAGTTTTGATAGAGCTGGTGTTGCGTGACTCCTAGTTGAGAGTTCCAAGGTGTAGGGTAATATGTAAAATGTAATGTAAAGTAAGGGAAATAAGTCAATTTAGCTCAAAGGGGATCATTTATGATTTTATTGGGAATTTGAACAGAATCACTGTTTCATGGCTGATCACTGAGTCTGCCGGCGATTCACTGAACGAGCCGTATATAACATCAACTCTGCACTGGATATTAAAATCCAACATATAATGAAAACACTATTAATAAGCACAGTAACAAGATCGGCAGTTTAAGACATTAACTTATAAGCACAAAACACAAGATACTTCTCTTTTCAATATAAATAAGACTTTATTTATAAATCTAAGGCATGTAAACTAATCTAACACATGAACACATGCATTCACACAAGTTGCAGAAAGAGAAAGTGAGGAAAGGACGAGTTTAAGAGAATGAAAATGTGAAAACCCAAGTTTATAGCAATATGTGCAGTTGCATAGACCTGAACAACCATCAACCACTTAATTAACCCTCGCATTGAGTTTCTCATTGAGGCTAAAATTTATATTAAATGCACCAGCTCAGTTAGAATCTGGAGGTTACTTGCTTGCGTTGCCTTTGTGTTAAGGGAATCCCTTTTGTCGTCGTCGTTGCAGGAAAAGGTGGTTTCCCGAGGTTGCTGATTGGTTCAGTGATTGTTCGTAGTGAAGTCTTGGGGAGCCAGTGGTTGGGTGTTGGCTGAAGATGCGGAGTTGGTCTGGTTGAAGTTTGGGGCGGGTGCAGTCGGAGCTGCAAACTTAACTTTTGAACACAAAACTCAACGGAAAGAAAATAAACTAAAGTAAAAGGATGTAACGGGACTAGGAGGTTTTTCTTCTCATCGTGGTGTTAAGCAGCAGCTGGCATGTGGGCCAGAGCACGCTCAAAGAGCTAAAAAGCAGCGTCTAAACGCGGTGGCAAAAAGAAGAGGAGCAAGATTTGATGGTGTCCTGAGTTTTCAAACTCGGCTTTTGGACACGTCCCAATGGGTGTCTTGACCAATTAGATATGATCTTAGCCCGTTTCTCCTCCCCATCCATAAATCATGTATCAGTCACGCTCTTGCAAAATATAATTTTGGACATGATTTCTATAACAAGACTATGATACATTTGACAAAGACTTGATTGGAAGAAACGTTTAAAGCATGATTTTTCAAACTCATACATACCAAACAAGGATATGAACCCTTAAGCTATTTTGGTTATTAAAAAGACATACACAATAAGTGATTAAAAGATGATTGTCCAATGTGTGGGTTACATGCATCATATGGATTTATGCATAGAAATCATTAGTTGCTCATAAGTCCTTTTAAGATGATTTTAGGTGCATATGGAAAAGACAGTCTCTGTGAACAAAGGAATTTCAGTCTGGTCTGTCTTGGGTGGGGGTGGGGGGGGACCCGCCCAAGAAAGTCTGTAGCTCGTGATTTCGATCACAGGTTTACATGTGACAGTGCATCTCTTTGACCATCAGTCTTGATTATTTGCCCCAAATTTGACAGTCTCCTTCCTGAGTTGGAATTATTAATAAGTGTTCCTTTTGTTTTAATGTTGCAAGCTGTTCTGGAAGAGGCTTGTTGGTTAGGCTTTCTTCAGACGGGTCGGAGCTAGGGATCTGATTTACGACGTCCTGTTGCCTTGGGCCTCTCTGGAATTTCGGCTCCTCATGTTTCGATGTTCTGATCGAATCTTAAATTTGTCTGATTTGTTCTGATCCTACAAAGGCGTCTTTTATTTCCTGAAGCAAATTACTATTTGTTACTATTAAAAGTACTATTTTAATGCCAAAAGACGGTTTGCGCTGGCGCAAGCTGTTAGTAAAACTGGCCCTTAGTCTTCAACACTGCCAGAACTGCCAATAGTTTATTTACTCTGATGCCCAACGCTTTCAATGCAGCACGAGCACGTTCTTGCGTTGCATTGTGAATTGTGTTTTTCTGGAATGCAAGAGTCTGCCTACATTAATATAGTGTGTGTTTTAGACCTTCACGTGCAGTGAATATGCTTCGATCAATGTTTCTTTGATGCTGTGATTGATGGATGGGTGCTGTGCTGTTGCAGGACTCTAGTTCGTGGCACAGTTCTGCTCAGTATGTCCACACAGGTGCCGCCCGTCTGTCCTCCTTCACCGGCGCTGAGTGACGTCCATCGACAGCCCACTGGAGTCATTCTACAGGTGACACATACATGCTTTTACACTCTCTGGAAACATCATTTATTAGTATTCAAATTGTGCAATGTATATATTCTCTTCCTAATAGACGCATGTGCAGAAGTGTTGCTCAACTGTCATATCATCAGCCTGTGAGATCGCCGATACACGATATTATTGTGATCATTTATTTAATTATCTATTTCAGTGATCCTCAAATCTGGCTCAAGAGATCCACTTTCCTGCAGAGTTTAGCTCCAACCCTGATCAAACTCACCCACCTGTGATGTTCTAATGATCATTAAAGCATTGATTAGCATGCTCAGGTGTGTTTGATTAGGGTTCGAGCTAAACTCTGCAGGAAAGTGGATCTCGCGAGCCGGATCTGATCTATTTACTTAGTTTCATTGCAGGAAAGTGGACCAACTCCATCGTAACGTGAAAAGAAGCCTAATGTTTTTAATTCGACTGAATTTGTATTTAATGAATTTATATTTATTTGTTTTTAAGTTACTAATTATAATGCTTACATTTTCCTCAGTTATTCAAAAAGCAGCAAAAGAAAACGAGCAAAGAACATCACAACAGACCTCAGTCTAGCACAAGTTTATGCACTTTAAAAAATACTCCTGTTATAATCAGTGAAACTATCTACACCATATAATGCATAAATCTCTTATTCTTATATCGCACGTACACCTGAGAGAATTTGCGAGAGAGCTGAATTCAGCGATGACTCATCTGAACGCCTCTGATTGGCCGTTGCATTCATAAACTCAGCATAATCATGTGTGATTGTTTATAACGCGCAACTGCAGAAAAATAAATTTGATTGAACAAATAATCCCTAATATTAATTAGATAGTATTACTATAATAATAATAATCGTTTTTGCTGTCGTCAAAGGCGATATCTCTGACTGTCGTCGGTACAGATACTATCGTCTATCGGCACAACCCTAAAGTGCAGGACACATTTCTTGAGCGCTTTTGTGAGTGCTAAAGTATGAAGTTAATCTTAAGGCATTAATTCACAGATTGATTTCCCGGAGTCTGAGCAGTGGCGATATGAGCGAGCGGCGGCTCGGCCCGAATCAGTCCTGGAGTCGGCGCTGTGTGAAGAGCTGCAGAAGAGAATAACAGAAGTGTGTCAGAAACACTGCCTGTCGCTGTCAGTACAAGATAAGACACTCGTGAGCAGTGCAGACATTGTGGTTGATGTGGACATTGATGTCACTTCCTCTGTTTAAACGTTCTGCAGCATGACTGACAACGAGAAGGCCTTCCTGTGGAGCAAGCGGCACATCTGCAGTCAGAGGAACTCGCGCCTGTACTTGGTTTTGGGCAGCGCGCCGCAGTGGAGACCGCAGAACCTGCCGGAAATATACTCCGTCCTGGAGCGCTGGAGCCCCGTGAGCGCCGAGGAGGCCCTGTTCCTCCTGAGCGATGAGTACGTATATAACCCATCAGTTTTTCTGTGCGGTGTAATGTTTTCTTGGACGTGATTTGTTTTTCAGATAGCATCACTGTGGATTCTCTGGAGCGAGCGGATGGGTTCAGCGGCTCTAGTGTTGAAGTCTTTGAAATCAGTCCTGAAAGATAGTTTTTTTTATTTTTTTAGCAGATTGACTCTCTGCATTTTGTACACTATATTATGTCTTCATTTCATCTGCCAACAAAACATTACAAAATATATCTATAGCAACTCCAGACATTGTTTGATGTAGATTGACTTCTGAAAAACACTCATTTTCCTTGTTTAATTATGTGTTTATATTATAAAGTCACCAAAACGTTTTTCATTATGTCATGAAAACGTAAAACTGGTCATACTGGGACCTAGAGCAGTGTCGGAAACAAAGAAAACATTCATTATGCTCAAAAGTGAAAAAGCCTATCATTTTTAGTTTTTATTCATTAATTTGTTACGAAATTTGTTACATTTATGATAGGCCTACCAGTACTACTTTAGTAAACTGTAATGTTTACGTTTCCATGTAAGACATGTAATTTTTTAATTAATTAATTGGCATTGTTTTTGCTTGTATTACCCACCCATTTGTCTTGATGAGTGATTTTAGTTGTCATCGTCACGGTGAATAATGATGTTAATTGTGAGCTTATCAATACAGTGGCGGTTATTTTCTTGGGTTTTAGTTGATGCTGCTCTGATCAGATCACACACAGAGACAGAACAAACTACTGCTGTGAGCTAGAGAATAAGCTCTGTATGTGTATTACAGTGTGTTTGTCTGTCAGGTTTCATGACCAGTATGTGCGGTCAGCGGCTGTGCAGTGTTTGCAGCAGATGTGTGACAGTGAGCTGGAGGAGTTTCTGCCGCAGCTGGTGCAGGTGAGACACACGCCGTGTCTATAATGCTGAAGATAACTGAACAGACTCGTCTGTGTCTGATGTGTGATCTCTGCTCCAGGCTCTGAAGATGGAGTGGGACATCGATGGGCCGTTGATGAAGCTTCTGCTCTCGAGATCTTTGCACTGCATCCGTATCGCTCAGCAGCTGTACTGGTGCGGAAACATACATCACATCAGCCGTGGCTTTTCCCTGTTTTTAATTGTACTGAATGGAGTTATTATAATGGACTGGAACCGTAAACCGTAATAGAAACATAAGGGTCACTCCGTGTCAACCAGAGGTCCCCGGCTCAAATTTTTGATTTTGCTAATTTTTTTTTCTGGAGAAGGACAGACATGTGTAGTGATGAAAGCTGAAATATTAAATGTCATGGATGCATATTTACGGAGTAATCTTCTGTTTTGTAGAGGGGGGTCATAATGCCAATTTTCACCTGAGATTCAGAGCCAAATTACAGGAGGGTAAAAATGACTTCTGAAAGATGACAGCAATCATAATGTTATTTTTACACAGACTTTGGTAGCTCTATTAGTAAAATCTGTTGACTTTAGCAATCTTTGTTGCTTTTTGTGTCAATGGTGTCCATTCCAAAATGAGGTGAAAGCACTCTTTAACTCTTTGGAAAAAGAATATTAGTTGGCAGTCGGACAGGTATGTTCATGTCTGTAGTTCTGACTGAAGGAAACGATATACATCTCTGCTTTCAACATTATTTGTTCTTCAGACATTTCTCTTTAAAAGAAAAGAAGAATCATAGTTTTGCAAAGTGAATCATATTTGGTTTTAGATCACTGAAAATGTGTACAATTTAAAGATTTTCTCCTGGAGCCATATTGAAATTCCAATATCTCTGGAACAAAACCATATAGGGCCTTAAAAAACGAGGTGCAAAAAAGGAAAGTTTAAGACCCAAAATATATAAGGGCATTAGGATATCTTCAACAGTTGCAGGCCTGCGAGCTTTGGAGAAAAAACTTGAAAAGTGCTCTTTCCCTATTTTTGATTGGTCACCATTGGCACATAATGCAACAAAGACTCCTGAAGTCAACAGATTTTACTAACAGACCTAACAATCTCTGTGTGACAGTAACATTATGCTGCTGTTATCTCTCTGAAGTCATTTTTACCCTCCTGTAATTTGGCTCTGAATATCAGGTGAAAATTGCCAATTTGACCCCCGTCTACAAAATACTGGATTACTCAGTCAATATTCATCCATGCCATTTAATATTTTGGCTTTCATCACTATACATGTCTGTCTTTTCTATCAGCAAATCCAAAATTTGAGCCGTTTTTGAAGTTTGGTTGATTTGACACGGAATGACCCTTAAGAAAGAGCACATGCGTCATGTGGACTGTGATCTGTGTGTGTGTAGGCTGCATGGACTCAAGGATCTGTGTGTGTGTGTGTAGGTTACTCGTGGACTCTCTGGACGACTGGCTCTATAAGAGCTGGATGAATAAGGTTCTGTCGGCGCTGAAGCACTGCTGCGGTCGCGCTCTGAGACACGAGCTTCAGCGCCAGAGCAGATTGGTGGATCTTCTCACTCAAGTGGCGGAGAAAATCCGTACAGCTGACAAAACCAAGAGAAAGGTCTCATAACATACCAGGCAACAAACCCAACACACAGAGCCTTAACTTAAGAAGATCCTTCTTAGCTTTGTTAAAAATGTTGTTTTTGTGCAGGATGTGTTTAGCCAAGAGAGAGGGAAGATTGTGAGCTTTTTTGCAGATGGACAGTCCTGCAGGCTTCCGTTAGATCCAGCGGTTGTGGTCAAAGGTGTGAATATTGAGGTAAAGTCAATAAATGCATTTACTGTGGATGAGTGATTATGACTCCATCTGAGCTGTTTTTATATTGTTGATGTATGTATTTGTGTCAGATTTGGCAGATAAGAACCGAGACGTGTACTGTGGTGCAAATTTTTCGGTCTTTTACTGAATTTTTAATTGAAGTTTCACATTTAGTGTTTTCCCATAGAAAACCTTTATAAAGAAGCACATTTAGCACATTGTGTTCATATTCCGGCTTGCCTATAAAGAATGCATCATCAATAAGGTGTGTGCTGAATTTGATCTTTTAATACATTAAGGCACTTTAAGTGTTTTTAAAGGTTTTAATGTCCTGTGGCGGGTGCTTTATATGGATTGCAAATGGCCAAAACTTGCATTTTGTTCACATATCTTTGTTTTATTCTTTTGAGAGGTGATCTAAATATCTGTGGATTGGAAACAGACAGATATTGACAGGCTTGTGCTGCAGTTCTATGGATGTTTTGCCCTCCAGGTCTTCGAGCCGGTCACGTGACTGAAAACTATGAATAGTTATTACTGAACTACAGGATGGTTTTGTGTTCGAGCATTTTTTCCATGATACATCACTGGTGTCACTTTCAAGAACTTGAGTTTCTGGTTATATCCATCACTGATATATGATAGAAATGTTTGCTTGTGGATGCATGAAAATCTCAAGAAAACTATGTATGTCTCTCAGTCTTTTAAGGTCTTTAATTCAAACGCAGCGCCCATGGAAGTGTCCTTCATCACCGCTGACCCGCTGGGCCAGAACTACAGCCTCATCTGCAAAGTATGGAGATCCGTCACGAGTTACGTTGTCAGCGCTCATTGAATTCATCTTAAAGCATGATTTTTGCTGTTGTGTTTGCGCTCAGACCGGAGATAACCTGCGGCAGGACATGCTGGTGCTGCAGATCGTGCGTGTTCTGGACCGCATGTGGAGACTGGAGGGACTGGACATGAGGATGGTCACCTACAGATGCATCTCCACTGGACGAGATCAAGGTCAGTCAGACGATGAAATGATAGTGTGTTTCTGCTCTTATAGTCACACTGATAAAGTGCAATCCTTTACTCATCATATTGCATCAGTATTTTAGTTTGCTGCTCAATCATATAATTTCCTGAACAGCAAGTATAACCCGGACCGAATCTCTCTCAGACGGGTCTCTTTGGCTTGTCTGCTGCAGATTCACATTCAGTCCAGTTATTATATGGTGATGCATTGCGGTGTATTGAATGATGACGTGTACGTGTGTGATATCACGAGATGGCGATACTTTCCTATCAGGAGAGGCGAGGCCGGCTGGTGTTTTTCTGTTTTGAAATCTTGAAGACACATTGGTCAGGTCTTATTTTTCTGAGATAGCCCAGATGACGGGAGCTCAAAATGCTCTTGGAGAGATCTGCCTTCAGACGTCAGTTCCAGCCACGCTCCAGTGATCATGGGTCTTCCTGAAGGTCTTAGTTAGCCGCTTCACACGGACGTTTGATCAGGGTTGGAGCTGGACTTTGAACACCTCTGTTCGAATAGTAGATAAGCTGGACTAACAAGGAAGTTTGAGTCATGAGTGTGTTTGTTTATAGAACAATCACCTTATCGATGCCAAAGATCAATTCAAATTGGATTCTTCAATGAATGACCCCATTAAATAAGACAAACGGTCTCTGAAACAGTATTTAAAATGACGATCTAGCCTTTCTGTGTGGATTTTGCATGTTTTCCCTCACAATCCAAAGACATGCTCTGGTTTTGCTACAAGAAAGCTTAATGCAGTAATGCATACAGATCATTTTAAGATAAGAAAGTAAGAGTTGGTGTCATGAATGGTTGGGTTCAGGTTTAGTGGAAGTGGTGCGTGACGCCGTGACGCTGGCAAAGATTCATCAGGAGTGGGGTCTGTCTGGAGCGCTGAGGGAAGACACACTAGAGAAATGGTTCCATATGAGGAACAAGACCAGAGAGGACTACGAGAAGGTAATGCATATATACAGTGCATGTCGTCTTCGCTGATGTCTGCTCTTGGCCTCAGTGTGCGGTGCGTTTGTCTCTCGTCTGACCTTCAGGCCGTAATGAACTTCCTTCACTCCTGCGCCGGCTGGTGTGTCGCCACATTCATTCTGGGCATCTGCGACCGCCACAACGACAACATCATGATCAAACACAGCGGCCACATGTTCCACATCGACTTCGGCAAGATCATGGGCAATGCGCAGAAGTTCGGTAGCATCAAGAGGCAAGTGATTTGATTTCTTGTCACTTTGGGTAATGAAAAAGTAGGGCTGGGCGATAAATCAATAATGATAATTATCTCAATATAAATTTACTCTAGACGATGATATGACGAGCTCGATAAATGTTCATATCGGCATGTTTCTGCGGCAAAAGCGGAACGAAACGGCGCCGACGCACGGAGCGTTTATCCGCTCGGGTCAGAGTTCAAGCGGCAGCGCAGCGGTTGTGACATTCATTCAGCATATAAAGATGAGGTTGCTACAATTTTTACAGATTTTGACATTGAATGAATGATGCATGTATATAATGAACAAAAATTTACATCTGTATTCTATCAAATGAATATTTCCAAGAGAGAAAAAATCATATTATTAATATTATCAGGCAACACAAACCTGTTTCTCGATTTGCAACAATATCACGTGCAGAAACAAAGAAGTACATTTTTCTATTAAGATATTTATTTTAAGGAAAATGAATGGTCTGGTTTATTTCACTTTGGAGCAAAAATATGGCTTTAAACTTGAAATAAATAAAGATTTGACATTTTTCGTGATAATTATCAATATCGACTGATATGAAAAAAAAATGTTCGTGATAATTTTTCTGGCCATATCACCCAGCCCTGTGAAAAAGCATCCCTTCTAAACGAAACGTCCCCTTTGTGAACGGACAGAGACCGGACGCCGTTCATCTTCACGCCGGAGATGCAGCGCTTCATCACGGGCGGCGGGGAGAATCCGCAGCGCCTGCATCGGTTCGTGGAGCTGTGCTGTGACGCATACAACCGTCTGCGCAGACGCTCCGCTCTGGTGCTCGGTTTGCTGCAGCTGGTGAGGCTCTGTTTGCTTTACTTGGTTTTACAGTGTTTGGTAATTATGACACCCATTCCCGTTCTCTCTCGTGTGTTTTCTGTATCGATCACATGTCTGCTTGTAGATGCTGGCGGCCGGTATGCCTGAACTGAAGGACATCCAGGACCTAAAATACGTTCACAAAAAACTGAGACCTCATGACTCTGAGCTGGAAGCCACTTCATATTTTACTAAGTAAACATCACTCATGTGACCAACAAATGGTTAATCTATCATGTTATATTATGGTCTGTGTGTCTTATTTTTGAATATGTTGTTTATTTGTTTCTAATGTCTGTTCAATCCTCTTATAAAATGTATTTTTAAAAAGTTTGATATCATCTACATTTGTAGGGCTTTTTATTATGAATACAGCGTAAGGAGAGTTTGTTGCACGTGGATTGTCCATGTTTTGTTATCTCTTATTAAATATGTCCTCTCATTACCGTTTCAGTAGATCTTTATGCATCTGTTAGACTCATTCTGCATGTCCTCTTCTCACACGGCACTTTTTCCCACGCAAAAAAAAGAAAGACTGGACAAATCAACAAACGAGCGAGATATTATTCTGCTGGCTGCAATGGCCTGTGCAATAAGAGAGATGATTACAGTTTTAGAAATAAACATGGCTTCTCACATCGGTGAGTGTTTACAGAGGTTCTACTCATGGCGAAGTTGTAGATTTGTGTTTTCCGTTGCAGAAAAATCAAGGAGAGCATGGAGAGTTTTCCAGTCAAGTTAAACTTCCTCATCCACAATATGGTGCAGTTTTCCTCCGTCAAGCGTTCTGAAGCGCAGGCTAACAGCCAGATCTCCTCCAACGCTAACATACAGGAGGCTGTGATTCAGAAATACACAGTGAACGGCAAAGATGTGGTGAGTTTCCGTAATGAGACCTCAGGACGATCTTTGAGGAGAAGTGTGTGAAGGTGTTCAAGACGTTTCTGCAACTGTTTGTGTCTAAAAATAATATTGTATACTTCCAGTCTACCTTTTATGTACTTGATCAGAGATAGACTTAAGAAATGTATACTTAACTTGTACTACTCTTGGCTTATACTGGCAAGTATACAGAAAAATCCAAGCATGTTTGGCCCATGTTTGTACTACTCAATGCTATTTTTTTTCACACCAATTGGCTTCTTTGAGGTAAAACACCAGCATATGTTTTCCATACTATCTGATAAACATAGATGTTTAATCTTGATGAAATGGCTCAAGATCATATGTCATTGATTCATATATAGATCTTCCACAGCGTTGAGTAAACCGTAAGCATAATGTTGCTTACAGTAAAGACTGGTAGTTTACTGAGAGTATACTTCAAAGTGCACTTTCATAAACTATAAAGTCAGCTAGACGTAGAGTATGTAGCTAATTAACAGCAAGTGCACTTGTAAGTATAGTTGACAGTATGCTTGCAATAGAAAAGAAAAACACACCAACTAGACGTTAAAGTACACCTTTAACTAAACGGTTTATTCTCAAGCAGTATTGAAACACATTTACAATATTGTGCATTGATATTAGTACTCTACATAAAGTATACTTGGAAAATATATTGAACTTTACTTAAGTGTACTTAATTAAATGAATTTGAAGAAAATCATAAATGCTGGTAGACTCATACATATCAGCAGAGCATTTGTAATGTCCGGCGTGTCCGTGTCAGACGTACGAGCTGAAGGTGACGATTGAAGACGGATACCTCATCGTTCAGAAGAGCTTTGCTCAGTTTGAGATGCTCCACAAGCTGCTGCAGAAGCACTTCATCGAGTCCACGCTCCCAAAGTAAGAGTCCGGCTCACATGTTATTACTCCTCAGCCGAGGAGGGCCGGACTGATCTGTCTCTGTCCTGTTCTAGGTTCCCCAGCTGGTTTAACATGTCCTTTACCGCGAACAGGAAGATGTCTCTTCTGAACAAGTATCTGAAGGAGCTGTTCGAAGGGCCCTGCAAAGGGGTGAGTGAGTGCTGCTTCCCAATACTTCACATGACCGTACACCGCATCATTTCACCAGCGAGGGGAAAAGTGAATGAAAACTATCACAAAACGAACTTGACCGAAGCGTTTCGTCCTTATAAAGATTTAAAAAGGCTCCAGCATCGATAATGATTTACAATAAAAAAAATTACGGTGAGTAATTTATTCATTTGTCATTTTATTTATAAAAAAATTAAAAAGGTTATTGCGATTTTTTTTTTTTTTTTTTTTTTTTTTTTATTTATTTATTTTTTTTTTTTATTTATTTATTTTATTTTTTTTTTTATCTCACAATTCTGACTATCTCGCAATTGTGTTTAAATCACGCTATTCTGACTTTATATCTCGCAATTGCGTGTTTATTTCTCTGAATTGCGAGTTTAAATCAAGCAATTCTGACTTTCTTGCAATTGTGAGTTTATATCATGCAATTCTGAGAAAAAAAGTCAGAATTGTGAGATAAGTTGCAATTACCTTTTTAATTTTTTTATTCAGTGGCAGAAACAGGCTTACATGCATCTGTGATGCTAAATCCAACTAATGTATAATCATTCACATAAAATGAGAAAACATACTTGTTCAGTCGCGGCTGCTCCATTTATTTGTAATCACAGAAATGCATTCCATTTAAGCCCAAAGGCACATCACAATAGGAAAACACTGAGAAACCCATATGTTTGCATCAGTTTTCCACAAAATAATACAGCTAATGTGAGGATGTTTGGGCGCTGTCCTGTTTCATTACGTAGAATAATAATTAATTATTGATCATTAATTTGAATGAGTACATTTATAATGAAAACAATACCTTAAAAATGAAAAGAAGCAGGCTTTTGCAATCACCATTTTAAAGTCCAAGGATCCAGTTAGCGAAAACACGGCCAATTTCATCAGAGATTGTGGAGAGAATAGTGACGCCGTCAGTAAATTATTTTCATTGTGTATTTTGCTTAAAAGCAAGAATGTTTTCTAATGGACGCACGAGGTTTAGTGATTCTGAATGGATCCGGTCAGGTCACGGCAGGAGGATTAGTGCTGCGGTCCCGTTTGATATCGCAGCTTGACTTGAAAATGTTTATTTAATAATTAATTGATTTGATTGATTGATTGTGGCACTATACATAGATTGTGAATTATGAAAATTAAATGTGAATAAATATGTATATAAATAAATAAGGGGCTGGGGGGGTTGTGAGTGAGTACCAGCATTTTTTTTCCACTTCAAGCACTGTTTATATTTCATCATGTGATTGACAGAACGAATACGTCTGTAGCCTGTTTCTGGACGGACCGAACGCTGCTGTCAAGTCAGGTACAGACTCTAAACCCAACCACACACTCTCTTCCTGGACGATGATTGATGACGCGTGAGAAGTATCTGACATGTTTTTGTTTTTCATTTGTTCAGAAACGGATGCTCATCTCCGGCCGCAGATTCAGCTCTACCTGTCTTATAAAGACTATAAGTTATCTGTGATGATAAAGCATTTGAAAAATATCGTGAGTCAGTTTGTTTTTTTTTCAAGCCATTATTGTTCTTGATTTGAAAATCAGGTAACACTTCAATTAAAGCCTTTATAATGCATTATAAAATTATTTTAATGCATTAATTATGCTTTGTAATGCACCTATAATGCATATAGTTACCTATAAACCACAGTTATAATACATTATAATAATGATCTATTCATTGTTAAAACTTTAATAGATATAATGCATTAAAACACATGAGAAATAAACCTTTAAATATTACAATGCATTTTAACTTTGGTTACATTAATTTATGAAAAGAGAATGCATTATAAAGGTATTCATAATGTATGCTGTAATGAATTATGCGTAAAGGCTTTAAGTAAAAACAACCAAAAACATTTTCCCTTTAAAATTGTAATTTTTCATTAGATATTTTAATTGATAAATGATATTAATTGGGGTTGTTTGGCTTACAAAATGAACTGTTCTGCTGCATAGGAACGGTTACATTTGTTCACTTTAACACATTTTTGCAGCTGCATGAGCGTAAACCCTATTCTGTGTTTCAGAGGTTGTCTAACGGCTCGTGTCCGGACGCCTATGTGGTCACGCGGCTAAGACCCGACCCACAGGACAAGAGCAAGAGGAAGACCAAAGTGGTCCGCAGCAATGACAATCCCACGTTCAATGAGCTGGTAAGAGAAAAGCCATTCTGTTTGTCCTTTCGGTTTCTTTGAGATGCATTTTATGAGCAGGTCCACGTCCCACCGGCTGCTGCTGACGTGTGCGTCACATCCGTGCTTTATTCTTCTCTCAGACCTGTTGCTTTCTCCTCAGATCGAGTACAGGAACGTGCCCAACCTCCACGGCCACGTGCTGGAGGTGACGGTGAAGAGCAGGAAGACTTTTGTAGCGGCTACAAACGTGGTTCTGGGAGACAGAGTTCTGGACCAGGAGAAGTGGTTTCCTCTGGGCTTCTCGGCTGTGTGAAGATCGGCGGTTTCACAGAACCATGTGTGCTTCTGATGGACATCATGTGTGAGGGAGGACACATGTTGATCAGTATTAACAGAACTCACTAATGAAGAACGGTTCCTCCCAAAGCTGTTTTTGCCCGTCGTTGTAGTCTTGCTCATCAGCGGCCTGAAGACACATCGAAGCTGTGTTTGATTCACTGTCACGGTATTATTCTCTATAGAGCTGCTTTGATGCACTTCAAGTTGAAGCAATTTTTATTGTGTGAAGTGCTATATTAGTGAAACGTGGAAAAAAATGATTTTATATATATATATATATATATGGCTGTACCTTAACTTGTTTTGCCCGTCGCGCTGGTGCTGCAGATGGACCGGTTTGTGGCCACACAGCTGTAGCAGTTGTAGCGGTGGATGAAATGGCAAAATATCATCACGATTTTATTCAGAAATATCACGATTCTTTGTCATGTTGGAACTAATTTCCCTATTATAAAATAAAAATAAAAAAGAATGGCAGACATTTAGGCCAAAATGGGCGAAGATAAAAATCTTTGCCATTACTTTATCTTTGTTGTTAGAAAATTAGAATAAAAGATATACATTACAAATAAAACACACTGCTTTATTTTTCAGGTACAGTGTTTAGCAGTAACATTCAAGAAATTGAATACACAAATATTAAAATAAAACTCTATATACACTATAAACATCTATCTATTAGTCTTTAAATTCCCTTGAGCAGTTTCTGAAATAAGATGTAACCATCAGTTTGAAGGTTTTTGGGACATGGCCTTTGACCTACAGATAAAGAGTTAATGATATTAAGACATTGTATGACATATTCATGTGTTTTTATTTATATATATTTAATAAAAAGCAGTTTGTTAGTGTCTAAGCATCAGTCAGTCATTCCCTCACCATTGTTTTGTTCATAATATGGATAAACATTCACTAAAATGAGTCTATTGTAGAAGTATTAAAACAGTCCTCCTTGAGGCTTTGTAATCTCACCTGTAACTGTGCTTCCGCAGACAGACGTGATTTCCAGCACCTTCACTCTCTCTGTTCTTCTGCTGAAATCAGCTGCGAAGCTCCATCGATCTGAGATCCTCACACCATCACATGAAGTGAACCGATCCAAACTCAGACCACGACACACGGGCCTCGGATATAACGTTGTGTAGAGTTTGATTCACAATTATTTCTCAAATGCGCGTCCCTGTGATTCAGAAAACGTGTGTATGCCTCTCTTCCAGATGTGAAATCTATAAAGCACAAATGATTTTGTAATTGTGCACAGCTGAACGGTTTCCGATCTCCACCTTCGGTTTCATTAACATCTAATAGAGCACCAGTCAGTGTCCAAATCCTTCACCTGAGAACGGAGAGCCGCAGAATTACTTACATTTCCAAAAACCTACAGTAAAAACAAGTGTTAGACCCGGACGTGGTGCTGGACATTCTCCATGTCTTCTGCATTAAATATACATCTCAACATTGGCCTGGATTTTCCTGTGAAATTGGGCTACTTTTATACTGGTGTTGTGTGTTTTTTTTTTTTAGATAGTCCATGGGTTGAAGCTATAGACTGCAAAACATAATAATAATACAATTAAATAAAGGTTAAAGCGATAGGGCTGGTTTTGTAGCGCAGACCTGGCAACCCTGTTTATGAGGCTCTTTTCAGTCGAACACAAAACATTATTGAAAAGGCAACTGCAGATGATATCTCTACGCTGATCCAGGTTTATGTTCTGTTGTGTTGTGTTATGTTATGCATATGTGGTCAAGAGGTTTATCTTGTTTCTGTAGCCTGGGCTGGGCTGGGTTAGGGTTAGAGTAGATCGTGTTAGGGTTAGGGTTAGGGTTAGAGTAGATCGTGTGGCTTACATGTGAACGGCACACACTGATCATCCACACCATGCTGTGTGTTCGGGGTGTGATAGCGACACCCAGTGTTCAGATTACACATTTCATGCCCTCTTAATATTAAAACAAATTATTTTTCAAAATATTTTGCAGTTTGGAAGCCCCTGAACTAAACACACATTCAAACCAATCGTTGATCTCACTGTAAAAACACACCACACTCGTCTCTTTTATACATCACGTCTCTCTTCATCCGTTCAGATTAAGATTAGATGATTCTTAAAGATCCTGGCATGAATCAGCACCAGCAGCATAAGCGTATAGAACAGCACATTATAATATAAAACAACGATGAACCGACAGCTCAAAGACTCCGCTTCTGTGTTTGTGTGTAAAAGAAGCCCATGTCGATCATATTCTGCTGCTTTCAGGAAATTTTTCCAATTCGAGAACGGAGAAGACGATTTTCTCCTGTGGACTTGAAAAATGGAGACGTCTGTTTTGCAGCGGTACAGAAATTGATTTATTTTTTCTTTATATACTGATGGCGTTTAAAAGTTTTCAACAGAAAAGATTTACAGGAGATTAAGGGGGAAATAATTCCTTCGGCGTTTGATGTGGTTGTGTTTTCTGGCTGTCGGGCACTTCTGAAGAACTTGGCACCTCAGTCAATAATAATAATGCATATCCACGAGATCAGATCCGCGTGAGCTGGTGCCACAGACTCGAGGGAAGAATACTCTCCACTTTCTCCATGATGAAGTTGAGCGGGGCGAACAGAGTGCTCAGGAACTGTGATAAAGAGACAGAAACCAGTGAGATATCTGCAGCCTGAGCACTGACCTCCGTATTAAATCACATTCAATAATATAAACAAACGATTCACAAAAAAGGTACACATTAGCAGAGTTGGGGGTCACATTACAAGTAACGAGTTACTTTCCCCAAGTAACTAGTAAAGTAACATTACTTTTTTTTTAATTAAAAGGAAACATCTTTTTCAAATAAGTGACTCCTGTGTTTCTCGTGTGTTGAGGGACGGCTCTGGTGTTGCCATGTTGAGAGAAGAACATGATCTCACTGTAGTAACACATTCAGTGTTCCTCAAAATCAATAAAAAGTAAAATATTATACAAACCTGCAATAATTAAATGTTAAATAACACAAATATCCTGTATGTATTTAATCCCATTTTATAAACTAATGTCTTTGCTGCTGATCTTCAATGATCCGATTCAACCGCACTAATGAGCGCTGCAGATAAACATAACATCTGTGTTTTATTTATTCCTTTAGTGTTGAACTTTCCTCTCTTGTATGTGTTCTTCGTGTGATCCAGAGCGGCAGCAGCGAGTGGAGCCCTCTGCTGTACAGGTGTGAATTTGCCAAAAATAGTTACATATGTAACAACAAAATAACTTTTATTTTAAAAACAAACCCAGATGAGAAAAAGTAATGCAACACATTATTTTCCATAAAAAGCAACTAAGAGCAGTTACTTTTTGAGGAAGTAACACAATATTGTAATGCATTACTTTTAAAAGTAACTTTCCCAACATTACAAACGAGGAACTGGACGTGATTGATCTTCAGCAGAAACCTGCAGATCGAACACAAATCCAGACTACAGCGGATCAAACTGAAAGTGAAGAGAAGGACTGGTTTAATCTGGAGAGATCCAGAGATTCAGTCACAATCTCAAGAGTCTGCAGCTGGACTGTTCGTCGATTTGTTCAAGTGCTATTGATTTCTTCTGATTATTTTTATGACTGGCCGCCTGTGCATTTGATAGCTTATATAGTTTCCAGCTGATTATATTTCTGCAGAAATTAGATACTAGTCTCTATGAAAACATGGGGAAAGGAATTAAATATTGGTCCAGTAACAGCTTAGCCATGCTACAGATAAACTTGGTCATTTTTTCTGAAGATGAATCTACGTGTAGAATTTACATTTCAAATACAAATACGAGCGTGAGAGTTATCTTTAAAAAAGCCTCAAACCCTGCGTATCAGTGGCATTCAAACGACTCTGTATCAGAGCTGATGAAAACAGTGGTGTGTTAGTCTGGAGAACTGCAGTGTGTGACACTCACGGCTTTAGCAAACACTCCCATGAGCTCTGGGAACTGATGCGTGAGGAGCGCCAGCATCGCCGTGAAGGAGCAGAGACCCGCCGTGAAGAGGATGAAGAACGGCAGCTCCTTCTTGGGATACACCGACACCTCGTGGAACACTGCTTACACACACACACACACACACACACACACACACACAGAGAGAGAGTCAGGGTTAACTACTACTGCACCCAGAGAGAAGCGCCTCAGCGATCACACAACTGTATGTTATGATGAGTATGTATGTGGTGGATATTAAAATAACAGCAGATGGGTTTGAAGACACATCAGTCTGCGAGCTCCTTAACCCTGTAATGCCTGACATATCATACTTCTGAGGAACAGTGAGAGTAAAGCTCCTCAGAAGATGCTGAGGGTCAGATTTGAGACGCTCTGATGTTTCTAGAAAGAGATTGATGGAGAATCAAGTAAAGCTGAGCTGCTTCAGTCCAGAAGTGTTCATCTGGAGACATGACTGCAGTTATTCTGACCTTTACTTGATCAAAATCAGTGAGATTTGACACTGAAGCAGCAGCTGAACGTTTGTAAAACTGTACTAAAAGGCCTAATACACTAACACACTACACTGAAAGGCCCTGATAAGTTCAGAGCGGATCTGGACGCCGCAGACGACAGAAACGAGGCGAGATGCAGGAAAATCTCTTACTTGGTAGCAGTTCTCTGTCCGCCGTCTCTGTACAGACTGGATATGGATAGAACAGGTGGCCTTTCTCCAGAGGATATGGAATCATTCTGAAAGCTGAAACATCAGGCCGTCAACAATCAGCTCTCAGCACAAAGAATGAGCGGAAAAATGCACTTCTAAGCTTCAGAGCGCTTTTCTGATTTTCTTGAACACTTTGACAACTTTTATATTGAAAAAAAAAAAGTTTGCTTCTTAAAAGACAAGCAGTAAAGACATTTATTCATGATGACGACAACAACGAAGGCAACACAGTAATTACACAAACAAAAAGGAGCAGGCTGTTAGTGTGGATCTGGCAGCTACTGCAACTATTTAATCTTTCATTTCTGTCACGTAATGGAGTTTGGGTTTATTGTTTGAAAACCTGGAATCTGAGGGAGAAATATTGAGAAAATCATCTTTAAAGTTGTTCAAATGAAGTTCTTAATGTATATTACTAATCAAAAATGAAGTTTTGATATATTTACGGTAGGAAATTTACTAAATATCTTCATGGAACATGATCTTAATATCTTAATGATTTTTGGCATAAAAGAGAAATGTATAATTTTGACCCATACAGTGTATTGTTGTGTATTGCTGCAGATACAGCTGTGCTGCTTATGACTGCTTCTGAGCTGCAGGGTCACACTGGGTCATAACACATTATTGACAAAAGGTGCATTACTGTGCATTGCCTTCTCACGGCAGAACAATCAATCAGACAGAAGCCTGGCGTCTCTGATGTTTCTCAGAGCAGCGTCAGGGTCACTCACTTCCCTCCCAGGTGCAGTGGAGCAGGTTGAGCGCGCCCTCCACACGCTTCCAG
This sequence comes from Acrossocheilus fasciatus, assembly GCA_036784905.1. Lineage (NCBI taxonomy): Eukaryota > Metazoa > Chordata > Actinopteri > Cypriniformes > Cyprinidae > Acrossocheilus > Acrossocheilus fasciatus. The sequence continues at coordinate 33,846,304 of CM071955.1, forward strand.
TGCTGCAGGTGGAAGAAGGTGTAGGCGATGGCTTCGCTGTCGCCGCGCTTCAGGATGTGCTCCGGTGGCAGTATCAGACTCTTCATCTCTAAGAGGTACTGCGGAGAGAACGAGAGGCAGGTTACGGCGGAGGATGAGGAGGATGAGGAGGAGGAGGAGGATGAGGAGGAGGAGGAGGAGGAGGATGAGGATGAGGAGGAGGAGGATGAGGATGAGGAGGATGAGGAGGAGGAGGAGGAGGAGGAGGAGGAGGAGGAGGAGGCTCACTTTCGGTACGTGTGGGTTGAACTCCACCGCTCTGTGTATGGCTTCTACTGCGTTCATCTCTGCTGTGCTCAAACCTCTGCGTGACGCCGCCTCTGGAGAAAACCTGCAGCCGCACACAAGCCGCGTCACAACAGATGCAGAAACACCTCACAGAAGAGCTGACGAGAGCCGCAGCGCTACACTAACATGCCGGCTCGGGGGCTTTCGGGTCAGCAGGGGAGAAACTACACGTAAAATTACTGTTTTATTAAACAATGCTTTACTGAACAAAATGCTCTTTCTTTAAATAAATTCAATTATAACTAAAATCGTCTTCGGTACAAAAATCTACCGCAGCTTCTGCTCTAATGATAGGGAGCCCTTTTACATTACTATAAGATTACAATTAACAGCCCAAACTTAAATTGAATTACTATTTACTTTTAAATATAATAATCAATCAACACTCAACTTAAAAAATAAAAAATGCAAACATGTAAACTGCACATAATGCAGTTTTTAAATTAACTTCTGAGTGATAAAATTTCTATTTGTTGTTGAAATATATGCATTTACACAGTGGGTGTCATAATTTGCTTTAGATTTATTTAACATACATTAAGTAATTAAGACATCACTAACAGGTAAAGTAAGATATAATGAGTCTAATATTTCATGAAATGCTCATCTCTAGACTTCATTTCTTTAGCGCACTAACGAGTTGTGGACACTGATGACTTGTGATATTTGTTTACAAGCTGTTTTATTGACGTCTTTCTGCGGTTGAAACGTAGATTGAGTGATTACATGTTCATTCATGTTTGTTTTGTGCTATAACTAGTAGTAAAGAGGGAGTGACGTAAAGTGAAGAGCAAACCAGTAAAGAGAGGACATTTCTGCACTATGACAAAATAAAACGACAGCAGAAAGATGGGTTACATTTTATTTTAATAGTCCACTTTAGTCTTTCCAGTAACCCTAAGTAACTTTTCAACTAGATGTCAACTAACCGTCATTAGAGTTGTAGTAGACTCTTAGGTTAGGGTTAGCAGAATAAGTTGATGTACTAACAGTTATTTACGGTCTAAATGGACTATCAGAATAGAGCTGGGGATTCTGAATGGCATTTGCTGCTGTAATCTGAAAGTAACCTTATATAGAGAATTCATTTATTTTGAAATTGAAATAGCATTTCCCATCAGCACATGTACTAATATTGTGAATGTGTTGGAGACTCACTTATCAGACACGGCTCTGGCCTTCAGCAGCGCCGCTGTGTAGCAGATGGTTGCAGACTTTGGCAAACTGATGTCTGTGGACGAGAACATCACGAATCACACAGGAGATAACTGATGTATAGCAAAGGTGTGTGATGATAGGAACAGGTCCTGTACACACTTCAGAGACGGTTCTTCCGCTCAAACGAGGGCGGTGACGTTTGGAGGGATTATTAGCGCAAATCATTCGCAATGTACAAATTATGCTTTAACGTCATTCAGATTTTGAAAGTGCATTGAAATTAAAACAACATGAAGTTCCACAGAACTAGGCTACTTTTAAACTGCTGGCTGATCTTCCCTCGTGGGTTAAAGGTTTGAAATACTGCATAAATTACATTTGACTGAAATGCTTGTATTGAAATATTTTACATTCTGCCTGTGATAAATCTGCACTAGATGTTAAGTTTTGTGAAGGAAGCTTTTGAGCTGTGTTTATGATCAATGTACATAACAGTGACTGTAAAATATGTATTTTAGGCATGGAAATGACATATATTGAGTTTTAATATTTGGGATATGGTCATCGCGCTACTTTACTATTTTGACTGGCCGTTGGGGGAGTTTTGTCATGCAGACCTGGCAACCCTGGCTGTACAGAGCTGAGCAGATGCCTTCAGTTTAGTGTAGCATATGTTTTCCAACTAAACTAAATGATTTTTATTTCTATAAAAGCAAAATGACAGTTGGGTTGGCGCTGCGGTGGTCAAGTAATGTAATCGGTGAATGATCAAACACTCTGAAACACTGACTGCCGCAGAAAGCCTCGAGTTTATGGGACTCCAGCATTCTTGTTATGGTGGCGGCCAGCACTTTAGCGCTGATGAGTGTTAATGTAACCTGAGTGCTCTCCAGCAGCACCTCGTGTTATGAGTGAGTGAACTACATCAGAACTGCACTCTAAAACCCAGTCCGGCTTTACTGTACAACACACTTTACAGCAACTGAGGAAGCAGAGGGAGACGGATTCTGTGTGTGTGTGTGTGAGAGAGAGTGTGTGTGTGTGTGTGTGTGTGTGTGTGTGTGTGTGTGTGTGTGTGTGTGTGTGTGTGTGTGTGTGTGTGTGAGAGAGTCTGTGTGTGTGTGTGTGGGTGTGAGAGAGTGTGAAGGTTATTCTAGTTTAGCATTTTTAAATTGTTTTTATTTTAATTTCATTTCAAATTTGCAATAAAATTTGTTTCTTTTTATTAGTTTCATTAATAAATTGTTAGTTTTAATTTAGTTTTTATTTTGTGAACATTTCAATTTAGTTTTTTAAATAGTTTTGTTTTAGTAATTAAAGTTTAGCAGATTTAACAGATCACTTCCAAAGAAAGACTTAATTTAACTTTAGTGACGCAAACATCTCGCGACACAGAATTAGAGCATGCTGAGATCGAGAGGGTAAAAGTATACAAATATACGCCAAAATGAAGCAGACGTGCCTTTTACTACATTATCATATTTAAAAGCAATAGACTGAATGATAAAAGTGATATTTACTTAGAAAATAAATGTAATCTCATCTTTTATTTTATTTTATTCAACCATAATCATGATACTGTAACTGTTGTGTCTTGCTCACTTTCTCACAAACAAACACACACATCATAACCGAGACTAATGAAAGTCAGTAATAACTGCGGAGCCTCAACATTATATTTGCAGCGTTGCGCATTACAGCCGTTCACACCGCAGACGAAGTTAGTTTTCAATAACTGTTGTTAGTTTTTCATTTATTTTGATATTTTTATTTTATTTCAGTTCACGAATATGTTTTTTGATCAATCGTTTTCATCTTAGTTTTCATTTACGAAAATAATCTTGGTGTGTGTGTGTGTGTATGAGTGTGAATCTGTCTGTGTGAGCGTGAGTGTGTGTCTGTGTGTGTCTGTGTGTGTGTGTGTGTGTGTGTGTCTGTGTGTGTCTGTGTGTGTGTGTGTGTGAGCGTGTGTGTGTGTGTGTGTGTGTGTGTGTGTGTGTGTGCGTCTCAGTTAGGGCTGGGTGGTATATCAAGTTTGTACGATATATCGATATATTCTTTATAAGTGATACGGTATGAAACAGTACCATTAATGTTGATATACAGTAGTTTGATACGAGCGCATCTGAAAAAATCTCTGTGGAGGACACAGACTGAACTGTTGCGGAGAAAGTGCTTAATTCAGTTTGTTCTACATGTCTTTATATGAAGGGCTTTAAAAACTCGTAAGATATAGTAGATATAGTTTATAGTTTGAGTTTAAAGCGGCTCTGACAGGAAGGCTGCGTGCGCCGCTGACAGAGACGTGCTGTTTTCCTGAACGCATAACAGGTATATTCTCCATCTGTGAATGTTAGAAAGCCATGGAAATATTTCCATCTTGCAGTCAGAAGTGTGTGAGCTTCTGCTTTGAGATTCTCTGCTAAACTTCACACACCGTTCAGAACGAGCGCCGCACGCATGCGCGCCAAACAATAACTCTGACTAAAATATACATTTTGCTGAAATATTTGTAGTTGGAAAATAAATGTGACATATGTAGTATTTTAAACCGACAAGTAAGTGTATTTCTATGATAGCACTAACTGTAAAGTGTAATGGGGTGATCAAAACAGCATTTTTATTCAATTAGTCTGTGCTTTTATTATTTTCAGTTTTAGTTTAGTAAATTTAACTTCTGCTTTAAAAGCATTAGTTTTGTTTTTAGATTGCAATGTTATAATGTTAGAATATAATGTGATTTTAACCCTTTTTGCACATAATATATGCCTTCATGCTTACATTCACTTTATTTGTTTAATCCAAATACAAAATACTGAGATATATACCGTATACTGCACATCAGCCAAAAAATACCGATATGAATTTTTGCTCGTTTCGCCCAGCCCTAGTGTGTGTGTGTGTGTGTGTGTGTGTTTGTGAGTGTTTGTGAGTGTTTGTGAGTGTGTGTGTGTGTGTGTGTGTCTGTGAGTGTGTGTGTGTCTGTGAGTGTGTGTGTGTGTGTGTGTGTGTGTGTGTATGTCTGTGTGTGAGTGTCTGTGTGTGTGTGTGTGTGTTTGTGTCTGTGAGTGAGTGTGTGTGTGTGTGTGTGTGTGTGTGTGTGTGTGTGTCTGTGTGTGTTTGTGAGTGTGTGTGTGTGTGTGTGTGTGTGTGTGTCTGTGAGTGTGTGTGTGTGTCTGTGAGTGTGTGTGTGTGTGTATGTCTGTGTGTGAGTGTCTGTGTGTGTGTGTGTGTGTGTGTGTGTGTGTGTTTGTGAGTGTTTGTGAGTGTTTGTGAGTGTGTGTGTGTGTGTGTGTGTGTCTGTGAGTGTGTGTGTGTGTCTGTGAGTGTGTGTGTGTGTGTGTGTGTGTGTGTGTATGTCTGTGTGTGAGTGTCTGTGTGTGTGTGTGTGTGTGTTTGTGAGTGTTTGTGAGTGTGTGTGTGTGTGTGTGTGTGTGTGTGTGTGTGTGTGTGTGTGAGTGTGTGTGTGTGTGTCTGTGAGTGTGTGTGTGTGTGTGTGTGTGTGTGTCTGTGTGTGAGTGTCTGTGTGTGTGTTTGTGACATATCAGGACATTAATTTGTATAACAGGTATTACAAGGGGAAGGAGATTTATGAGGACAGTTCTCCATGTCCCCGTTAGGGGTGTGCGCTGTACCGGTATTAACGTGACCACCGGTATTATGTTGTGTCATGACATGGATTGTGCTATACCGTGGATACCGTTACATACTCATGGTTTCACTGGATGGACAGACAGAGGTTGTTCCCCCAGAGAAGGCCATGAGCGCCATCTGCTGTCAGAGAGAGAATCTGCAGGCTTTCAGCACATCTGCTGTTTTTCTTCTGCTCAGGTGTCTTTTGTAGCATAATTTCACACATCTAAAGTCAGACCACTCTACTTTTGCCTTAGATCTTGAAATCATGTTTTTTTCTTCTAGTTATATAAGGTTAAAAAACATATTTTGCCTGTAATTTAACTAAGGTCTACTAAAATTTGATCCCAATTTTTTTCTCATATCACGATATTATATTGATATCGTCTGGACAGTGGAAAATACCGTGATATGAATTTTAGCTCATATCGCCCACCCCTAGTCCCCACATTTCAAAACGCTTATAAATCACACAGAATGGAGTGTATTGAGAATCTGAAACAGCAGACAGTCTCCTGTAAGGGGTAGGTTTAGGTGTAGGGTTGGTGTAGGACAATAGCACATACAGTAAGTACAGTATAAAAACCATTACGCATATGGGATGTCCCCGTAACGATAGCAAACCAGACGTGTGTGTGTGTGTGTGTGTGTGTGTGTGTGTGTGTGTGAGTGTGTGTGTGTGAGAGGATAGATCTGCGGAGCTCGTACCGTCATACTTGGCCAGCACGGCCTGGACGTCGGCGTAGTTCTGCAGCTCCAGAAGAGACTCCAGCAGGTTCTCGTGGATGTTGAACATGCTGAGCAGAGGAAACTCCTTCATTAACTGCAGGAAACACAACAACAGCTCACATTCTCCAGCTCTGGAAACTTCTGCTGCTCGTTAGCGAGGTGTGTAAGCATGTTACATGTACAAAGTGTGTGGTTTCATTGATGTCAGGCCACTGAATTATTGAAAGATAAATGCACATGCTTTCAATCATAACTGCATCATCCCCTCAGCTGTGCACAATTATCAATAATTCAACGGCCGGATCCTCAGAACAACAGCACAGGCGCTCACGCTTCAGATCTGAGTGAGTAGATACCAGCAGCAGGCTGCATTACTAATGAAAATGAGGCTTCGGTTCTTCTGTGTGTCAGGAGTCAAAGGTCACTCACGTCTCGCATCATCTTGACAGCTTCTCGTGTGCGGCCGAGCTTTCTGGAGCACATGGCGAGTCTTCTCTTGATGTAGACTAACACATTTGTGTCTCTTCCTGTGAAAAACACACACACACACACACACACACACGTTTACACACCTTACAGCAAACTTTTTCGTTCAGTGTAACTCTGACCAGCTACTTCTGCTTTCTCGCCGCCGGAGAAAGACAACGATCAGCTGCACTGCACGAGTCTCAAACAGCACAATAACTACACAACAGTGTGTGTGTGTGTATCAGTGATGTGTGTATGTGTGTGTGTGTGTGTATCAGTGATGTGTGTGTGTGTGTGTGTGTGTGTGTGTATCAGTGATGTGTGTGTGTGTGTGTGTGTGTGTGTGTGTGTGTGTGTATCAGTGATGTGTGTGTGTGTGTGTATCAGTGATGTGTGTGTGTGTGTGTGTGTGTGTATGTGTGTGTGTGTGTGTGTATCAGTGATGTGTGTGTGTGTGTGTGTGTGTGTGTGTGTGTGTGTGTATCAGTGATGTGTGTGTGTGTGTGTGTGTGTGTGTGTGTGTGTGTATCAGTGATGTGTGTGTGTGTGTGTGTGTGTGTATCAGTGATGTGTGTGTGTGTGTGTGTGTGTGTGTGTATCAGTGATGTGTGTGTGTGTGTGTGTGTGTGTGTGTGTATCAGTGATGTGTGTGTGTGTGTGTGTGTGTGTGTGTGTGTATCAGTGATGTGTGTGTGTGTGTGTGTGTGTGTGTGTATCAGTGATGTGTGTGTGTGTGTGTGTGTGTGTGTGTATCAGTGATGTGTGTGTGTGTGTGTGTATCAGTGATGTGTGTGTGTGTGTGTGTATCAGTGATGTGTGTGTGTGTGTATCAATGATGTGTGTGTGTGTGTGTGTGTGTATCAGTGATGTGTGTGTGTGTGTGTGTATCAGTGATGTGTGTGTGTGTGTGTGTGTGTGTGTGTGTGTATCAGTGATGTGTGTGTGTGTGTATCAATGATGTGTGTGTGTGTGTGTGTATCAGTGATGTGTGTGTGTGTGTGTGTGTGTGTGTGTATCAGTGATGTGTGTGTGTGTGTGTGTGTGTGTGTGTGTGTATCAGTGATGTGTGTGTGTGTGTGTGTGTGTGTGTGTGTGTGTATCAGTGATGTGTGTGTGTGTGTGTGTGTGTGTGTATCAGTGATGTGTGTGTGTGTGTGTGTGTGTGTGTGTGTGTGTGTATCAGTGATGTGTGTGTGTGTGTGTGTGTGTGTGTGTGTGTATCAGTGATGTGTGTGTGTGTGTGTGTGTGTGTGTATCAGTGATGTGTGTGTGTGTGTGTGTATCAGTGATGTGTGTGTGTGTGTGTGTGTGTGTGTGTGTGTGTGTATCAGTGATGTGTGTGTATCAGTGATGTGTGTGTATCAGTGATGTGTGTGTGTGTGTGTATCAGGGGTGTGTGTGTGTGTGTGTGTGTGTGTGTGTGTGTATCAGTGATGTGTGTGTGTGTGTGTGTGTGTGTGTGTGTGTATCAGTGATGTGTGTGTGTGTGTGTGTGTGTGTGTGTGTATCAGTGATGTGTGTGTGTGTGTGTGTGTGTGTGTGTGTATCAGTGATGTGTGTGTGTGTGTGTGTGTGTATCAGTGATGTGTGTGTGTGTGTGTGTGTGTATCAGTGATGTGTGTGTGTGTGTGTGTATCAGTGATGTGTGTGTGTGTGTGTGTATCAGTGATGTGTGTGTGTGTGTGTGTGTGTGTGTGTGTGTGTGTATCAGTGATGTGTGTGTGTGTGTGTGTGTGTGTGTGTGTGTGTGTGTGTGTATCAGTGATGTGTATCAGTGATGTGTGTGTGTGTGTGTGTGTGTGTGTGTGTGTGTATCAGTGATGTGTGTGTGTGTGTGTGTGTGTGTGTGTGTGTGTATCAGTGATGTGTGTGTGTGTGTGTGTGTGTGTGTGTGTGTGTGTATCAGTGATGTGTGTGTGTGTGTGTGTGTGTGTGTGTGTATCAGTGATGTGTGTGTGTGTGTGTGTGTGTGTGTGTGTGTATCAGTGATGTGTGTGTGTGTGTGTGTGTGTGTATCAGTGATGTGTGTGTGTGTGTGTGTGTGTGTGTGTGTGTGTGTATCAGTGATGTGTGTGTGTGTGTGTGTGTGTGTGTGTGTGTGTGTGTGTATCAGTGATGTGTGTGTGTGTGTGTGTGTGTGTATCAGTGATGTGTGTGTGTGTGTGTGTGTGTGTGTGTGTGTATCAGTGATGTGTGTGTGTGTGTGTGTGTATCAGTGATGTGTGTGTGTGTGTGTGTGTGTGTGTGTGTATCAGTGATGTGTGTGTGTGTGTGTGTGTGTGTGTGTGTGTGTGTATCAGTGATGTGTGTGTGTGTGTGTGTGTGTGTGTGTGTATCAGTGATGTGTGTGTGTGTGTGTGTGTGTGTGTGTGTGTGTGTGTGTGTGTGTGTGTGTGTGTGTATCAGTGATGTGTGTGTGTGTGTGTGTGTGTGTGTGTGTGTATCAGTGATGTGTGTGTGTGTGTGTGTGTGTGTGTGTGTGTGTGTATCAGTGATGTGTGTGTGTGTGTGTGTGTGTGTGTGTGTATCAGTGATGTGTGTGTGTGTGTGTGTGTATCAGTGATGTGTGTGTGTGTGTGTGTGTGTGTGTGTGTGTATCAGTGATGTGTGTGTATCAGTGATGTGTGTGTATCAGTGATGTGTGTGTATCAGTGATGTGTGTGTGTGTGTGTATCAGGGGTGTGTGTGTGTGTGTGTGTGTGTGTGTGTGTGTGTATCAGTGATGTGTGTGTGTGTGTGTGTGTGTGTGTGTGTATCAGTGATGTGTGTGTGTGTGTGTGTGTGTATCAGTGATGTGTGTGTGTGTGTGTGTATCAGTGATGTGTGTGTGTGTGTGTGTGTGTGTGTGTGTGTATCAGTGATGTGTGTGTGTGTGTGTGTGTGTGTGTGTGTGTGTGTGTGTGTGTGTGTATCAGTGATGTGTGTGTGTGTGTGTGTGTGTGTGTGTGTGTATCAGTGATGTGTGTGTGTGTGTGTGTGTGTGTGTATCAGTGATGTGTGTGTGTGTGTGTGTGTGTGTGTGTGTGTGTATCAGTGATGTGTGTGTGTGTGTGTGTGTGTGTGTGTGTATCAGTGATGTGTGTGTGTGTGTGTGTGTGTGTGTGTGTGTGTATCAGTGATGTGTGTGTATCAGTGATGTGTGTGTATCAGTGATGTGTGTGTATCAGTGATGTGTGTGTGTGTGTGTATCAGGGGTGTGTGTGTGTGTGTGTATCAGGGGTGTGTGTGTGTGTGTGTGTGTGTGTGTGTGTGTATCAGTGATGTGTGTGTGTGTGTGTGTGTGTGTGTGTGTGTGTATCAGTGATGTGTGTGTGTGTGTGTGTGTGTGTGTATCAGTGATGTGTGTGTGTGTGTGTGTGTGTGTGTGTGTGTGTATCAGTGATGTGTGTGTGTGTGTGTGTGTGTATCAGTGATGTGTGTGTGTGTGTGTGTGTGTGTGTGTGTGTGTGTGTGTGTGTGTGTGTGTGTGTGTGTGTGTGTGTGTGTGTATCAGTGATGTGTGTGTGTGTGTGTGTATCAGTGATGTGTGTGTGTGTGTGTGTGTGTGTGTGTATATCAGTGATGTGTGTGTATCAGTGATGTGTGTGTGTGTGTATCAATGATGTGTGTGTGTGTGTGTGTGTGTGTGTGTGTGTATCAGTGATGTGTGTGTATCAGTGATGTGTGTGTATCAGTGATGTGTGTGTGTGTGTTTTAGGGGTGTGTGTGTGTATCAGTGATGTGTGTGTGTGTGTATCAGTGATGTGTGTGTATCAGGGGTGTGTGTGTGTGTGTGTGTGTGTGTGTGTGTGTGTATCAGTGATGTGTGTGTGTGTGTGTGTGTGTGTGTGTGTGTGTATCAGTGATGTGTGTGTGTGTGTGTGTGTGTGTGTATCAGTGATGTGTGTGTATCAGGGGTGTGTGTGTATCAGTGATGTGTGAGTATCAGGGGTGTGTGTGTGTGTGTGTGTGTGTGTGTGTGTGTGTGTGTGTGTGTGTGTGTGTGTGTATCAGTGATGTGTGTGTGTGTGTGTGTGTGTGTGTGTGTGTATCAGTGATGTGTGTGTGTGTGTGTATCAGTGATGTGTGTGTGTGTGTGTGTGTGTGTGTGTGTGTGTGTGTGTGTCAGTGATGTGTGTGTGTGTGTGTGTGTGTATCAGTGATGTGTGTGTGTGTGTATCAGTGATGTGTGTGTATCAGTGATGTGTGTGTGTGTGTGTATCAGTGATGTGTGTGTGTGTGTGTGTGTGTGTGTGTATCAGTGATGTGTGTGTGTGTGTGTGTGTGTGTGTGTGTGTACTCACTGTGCTGGGCTTCATACTGTGCTCCGTGATGCTGCAGCTGTTGGCTGCGCCGGTAGCAGCTCTCTCCGACCTTCAGCGCCTGTTTGAAGAGTTTCTCTGCCTCCACGATCGTCGTGGCCTCTTCCTCGGCCAGGAGAATATACGCCGTCGCACAACTACAACACACACAACAGATCCATCAGCAAACAAACGCTCCTGACCATCACACACACACACACACACTTACACCGACAGCACAGGACAACAGCGAAGAACTAAACGTGCTGAGAGAACATTACAACAGCACGTACATATTTCACAAGCTACAGGAAATATCTGCTGGAGTAATATGGGCAGATTCATCTCTCAGTGAATGAGTGAGCTCACGTCTGTCAGCACAGAAACACACTCACTCCTCCAGATCCAGAGCTTCATGAGCGGCCGTGATCCGAGCCTGAGGATTCCGCTCTCTCCAGGCCTTCTGCATTACTGTCAGAACACACACACACACACACACACTCTTAGCCACAGGTCCTCACACACTGCGCTGAGCGCTCTGGATGCTGATGGTAATGCTGAGCTCTTACTAGCGTCTGCAGGCCGCAGGTGATCAGAGTCACACGTGAAGAAGGTCTGATGATCTTGTGCCGACAGATTCATGTCGTAGTACGTGAGCGGCTCTCTTCCCGTCACCCACGTGTACCTGCAGCAAACACAACGCAGCTCTCAACTCTCATCAGAACAAGAAAGAAATCAGCCCTGCTTCGAACACAGCATTTATTAGACAGGTGAAGACATGCAGGCTGGTTTTTGCATCAAATGAAGCACTGAAGAAGCTCTGAGACATTCACTCACCGGTTATATTCAGCTCCTCTGAACAGATTGAGAGGATTTCGCCAAACCTTACACTCTAAACACACACACACACACACACACACACACACACACGAAACATTAGCAAATACACACGGACTATATCTGAGTTTACCTGGAGAGTGATTGATTAACCGCTAACACAGTGTGTTAAAGGGGTCATGACATGAGAAATCAAGTTTGTCTTCATCTTTTGGCATATAAGAGGTGTTTGTACCATTAAAACATTCTGCAAGTTGCATAAATTAAACGTCCTCCTCGTTATAAAACAAGCATTTATTTAATCAAGCTCCAAAAACGGATCCGAGGTGACATCACAGGGGCACAAACATTTGCATAAACACGCCTCCAGAGCAAGACATCGACGAATAGTCTTCTTCTCACAATAGGCCCCGCCCACTGTTCAGCTGCTAATGGCGAGGGGGCGTGATACTGTTTCCTATGCAGTGACGTTAGCCAATCATAACTGACGAGCATTAAAGGACACGCCCCTTTTAGAGAGCGGGTCAGAATGAGGGTTGAAAATGATCATTTTTCCACATATTTATTTGTATTTTTGTGTCCAAACCTTTATTAACGTTATAAGTAAACCTCAAGGAACGTATTAAAACAATAGAAACTCCATGTCTTGACCCCTGTAACGACAGCAAGGCTGCAGTCCTCTGGGTCTGACCTGACACGCTCTGCCGGCTGGACTCGGCGTCTCCGCTGCTGCTGCTGGAGCTGTTGGGCGAGCTGTTATCAACTCCACCTAACAGAGGACGCAGGTGACTGACCGACACCTGCTCGATGAAGGACGTGCCATACTTCCGGAAGTACCACCACTCAAAGATCTGCAGCACAGAGATCACCACCACCACCATCATCATCATCACCATCATCATCATCATCACCACCACCATCATCATCATCACCATCATCATCATCATCACAGGTATCTGTCTGAACAATTACACTCAATACGTTCAGCTGCTTCTAACTTGATAAATGCATATTAATAAACCCCACAGAGCTGCTTTTATTGACAGAATCAATTTGGTTATTAAACTGCAAGGAAAAGATTAAACTAAATTAATACAGAGCCACCAAACAAGCTCTAGAGGCTCATTCAGATCCTTTATATTCTTCATTCTGCAGCCCACGTGAAAACATACTACAGTAATTTACAGTAAATAATACTATAGTGTTTTTGAACCATACTATAGTAAAGTGTATTATACTGTATTTGTGACCCTGCAGCACAGCAGCAGTCATAAGCAGCACAGCTGTATCTGCAGCAATAGCCAACAATACACTGTATGGGTCACAATTATACATTTCTCTTTTATGCCAAAAATCATTAGGATATTAAGATCATGTTTTGTGAGATATTTTGTAAATTTCCTACCGTAAATATATCAAAACTTCATTTTTGATTAGTAATATGCATTGCTAAGAACTTCATTTGGACAACTTTAAAGATGATTTTCTCAATATTTAGATTTTTTTTGCTCCCTCAGATTCCAGATTTTCAAATAGTTGCATCTCAGACAAATATTGTCCAACAAACCATACATCAATGGAGAGATTATTTATTCAGCTTTAGAAAAAAAAAAAATGGACCCTTATGACAGGTCACATATATTATAGTATTTACAACACTTTGTTAACGAATGCTGCAGCATACTGTAGTATTAACTATAGTGAACCGATAATAAATACTGCAGTTTATTTCAGTTTTTACTATAGTAAACAGCAGTGTATTGTAGTATAATATAGTTGTAGAAAACTTAGTACAGTATTGGGTAAAGCAATTTGTTTATATTACTATAGGTGTTATATTACCACAACAATATGATTGAAGTACTTTACTATAATAGTGTGTTGTCATGTGGGAGTGTCTGACAGCAGCGACTCAGACTCACCAGTATGAGTCCAGAGATGAGGGATGAGGTGCCGGTCAGCGCCACGTAGAACTTAGGGGTCAAAGTGTTGAGGAACATGCTCACTGCAGAAAACACACACAACAGACGAGTTCAGAGACAGAACACATCAGAACCAATGAGAGACGAGCTCAGAGAAACAGCAGCACGTGTTCGTCTCTGTGACACCGGTCATCAGAACACATCTCACAGCTGACGCTCACCAAAGCCTGCTGAGGTCATTCACGCCCGGGGAGTGTCACCACATCACTTCCTGTTTCACAAACGCCAATAAATACAACTAGCCAGAAAACTACATGAATATCATGAGAGGATATCAGCTGATCTGTCGACCACTTCCTGTCAGATGCATTGTGGGAAGACTTTTGTAAGAAGAATTAGTATCTGAACAGTTATTATGTTACACCTCCATCACATCAGTCCGTTCACTGCTGCTGCTCCATGTACAGCTGTTTAACGTATTTAAACTCGAAATCTGTATCGATGTGAGATCAAAGGGACTGTTGATCGCCTCGAACCATCCTTCTGTCTTCATGTACTCTCCCTCGTGATGTTTTACACCTGTACCAACGTCTTTCTTCTGTTAAACACAAAAGAAGATAGAAAACAGCTGTTTTTTGGTGCGAAGAACGAACGCTGACGGTCATCTCTGACCCTCACTGTACAGACAAAAGCAGTCGAGTCACTGTTCCTTGATGCTCCGCTGAAGAAAGAGTCTCGTGGGTCGGGAGAGGCGTGATGATGGGACGCTTATGTGTGTGTGAACTTTCCCTTTCAGCTGAGAGCGACAGGTGACCACGTGACGGCGATGGGTCTGAGAGCCGCTCGGTTTCTCTCCGCCGAACACACGGCGGCCGTCTGACCGCAGCTGCGCTCTTTCATTCAGCGGAGAGAGCCACTCCAGCACAGACGCGCCATTCATCAGCCCACCCCTCACCACACGGGGCTCCAACCAGCGTCTGACCGGTCCAGCAATCACCCGCCCGCCACAGCAGGACCACACGGCCCGGGACGCTTCATTTTTGTAAAGAAATTAATACTTTTATTCATCACGGATGCATTAAACTGATCAAAAGTGACAGTAAAGACATTTATAATGTTACAAAAGATTTCTATCTCAAATAAACGCTGTTCTTTTGAACTTTCTGTTCATCTGTGAATCCTGAGAAATAAAATGCATCACAGTTTCCACAAAAATATTGAGCAGCACAACTGTGTTCAACATTGATAATAATCAGAAATGATTCTTGAGCAGTAAATCAGTATATTATTATGATTTCTGAAGATCATGTGACACTGAAGACTGCAGTAATGATGCTGAAAATACAGCTGCGCATCACAGAAATACATTACAGTTTAACACATATTCACATAGAAAACAGCTGTTTAAATTGTAATAATATTTCACAACTTTTACTGTACTTTTGATCAAATAAATGCAGCCTCGGTGAGCCGAAGAGAGTTCTGCCATCCACAAACAAAACAAATCATTGAACTATTATCAGCCTGCGTGTGCTCAGAAACACTGAACCGTATGTATTCAGTCAAACCGGTCTGTGTTTTCATCATACTGTACTAATATCTGACCTGCAGCACAGCTGTATCTGCAGCAGCAGACAACAATACACTGTACGGGTCAGTTATCAAGTTTTCTTTCATGCCAAAATCATTAGGATATTAAGTAAATATCATGTTCCATGAAGATATTCTGTAAATATATCAAAACTTCATTTCTGATCAGTAATGTGCATTGCTAAGAATTCATTTGGACAACTTTTACATTTCTTTTTTTGCTCCCTCAGACTCCAGATTTTCTAATAGTTGTATCTCAGCCAAATATTGTCCAACAAACCATACATCAATGGAGAGATTATTTATTCAGCTTTAGATGATGTATAAATATCAATTTCTAAAAACTGACACTCATGGCTGGTTTTGTGGTCCAGAGTCACATATCAAAACAGCCCATGCTTTCATGCGGTGATGTTTATGAGGCTAACAGGTTCATCGCTAGTGCTAATTCTTTTTCTCAGTTCATCTTTTAGCAGAGCAGCAGTTCAAACCGGTCTGACACTAATTTACTTCTCTGCTGATGAATCGATCCAATCCACAAACAATCGAATCATATTAAAACAGAAATCATGAAATGATGCACTGAGCATCCGCCTCACGAACGCAGACGTATCTCCAGAAGAGCGCGTGACACGCTGGTTCAGTGAGACGAACAACACCGCGTTCACACGCTTTAAACCACAGACCGTCCGGAGAACAACTGCAGAAGCACAGCGCTCACAGACGCAGGCCTCGGACTCAGCAAACGATGCTAACTGAGCCGCTCAGCGCGAGCGTTTATCAGACGAGACGAGGAGCGACAGCAGGTGTGTGTGTGTGTGTGTGTGTGAGAGGTGAATCAGATCCAGCAGCACACACACACACACAGCAGACGCACAGAGCACAATGCATGCAGGATAAAGAGAGCGGCGGTGGAGGATGGGCTACTTACATGAGGACTCGGTGCCAAACATGGCTGATCCAGGAGCTGTGATGGAGAAAGAGGGGAGCGGGAGGGGTGGGGTGAGCGGCTACACAGCAGGGGTCATCAACGCACAATGCAACCAACCGCGCCAGATGCTGCGCCGCCGCCGTCCTCCTGCTGCATTAAAGCTGCGGCCCTCACAGCCTCTCCAGCTCCAGCGCCGAGCCGAGCCGATCCGATCCGATCCGGAGCGCTGCAGACCAGGACGAGACAAAAGCTCAGCAAACACTCGGCCACGTCACGAGCCGAGAGACAGAGAGCCAACGAACAAACGAACGGCCAGCGGCTGACAGACTGATGCTGATGATGGAGAGAGAGGAGGAGGAGGACCCGACCAATCACAGCGCGCGCGCTCTCACACACACACACACACACACACACACACGCGCACACACACACACACACACACACACGCACAGGAAGAGAGTAAACGAATCCACACTGAAGCTGCAGAGACAAACATGAGTACACCACACCATCATTAACACAACACAATCTCATCCACATTAATGAAGTCTAATTACTTCTCTCAGATCAGCCTTTCTGTGGCGTTAGATTCGAGATTTAAAGCAACAGAACCGTGCAGAAACACGTCCTCTAAACCCCAGGCTACGGTCAGGTGAACCCATCAACACGCTCGTGCTCAACACACATACCTTTTCTTTTAATACAACGTCAAATGTAACAAATGTTTTGTTAAATTCAGAAACAAACATTAAACAAATTAATAAATAAATGCTGTCAAAGTATCGTTCTTTGTTCATTTGCATCCGTGATAAAGAAATTAAAACATGCCACGTTCTTATGCTACTCTTGTTTGATTTAATAAGATATATTTTAAACGCATCATGAATTATTCATTTACAAAGACTATGTTTTTATGGAGTTCCACCACGTGACGTTTTCTGTCTAACCTTGACTCGTCATAAAACAATCTAATGATGACGTGCACCACATGACTCCAGTTCAGCACACAAACTAAAGCATTACATATATCGATAAGCAGTTCTGATATAGAAACAATAGTTATAAATGATGTCAAACTACTCAAACGTCTTTTCAATACTTTAATTCTTTTACTGAGATTATTTATCAGAGCAGTTGCACCACCCTGACATTTTAGCCAGCCCTAAAAACTCATTCTAAATTAAAAAAGAGAAGCGTACAAGCAGCACTTCTGAAAGAACGGATCCATCAGCACGGTGGCATGAACTCATGATAATGTACACATTTCCCTGTTTGAACAATAAATCATCTGTTTTACATTTTGACTGAATCACTCTCATAATTCACTTCCACACCTGCGCTGGAACACAAAACAAGGTGTTTTTAAGAAATCTCTCTAGATTTTTTGTCCATACGCTGAAAGTTAAACTCTCTTCAGAACCTCTTCTTTACAGAAGAAAGCAGGTCTGTAAAGGTTTGGATGAAGGATTATTTTAATAAAGCAGACAAAATGAAAACCATCATGTTCTGGCTTTAGTCTCACTTCTGCTCAAATATGACTCATTTATTTCACACATCATTTCCATGTGTTCAGGGCCAACTTTATGAGCAGAAGTACAGTTTAAACTACAATAGCTGAATAATAATCAATATCAACAACAACAATAATAATAATAATAACAACAACAACAATACGAGGTCTATACTGACACGTGTCGCCTTGTTATTCAGGAACTCGTTTGATCCATATACTTCTCTAACTTATTAATAAACTGTTTATAAAAATACAGCGGGAGAAACACGCTTAATAAGCACTTGATTAATCGCAGATATTCATGTTGATCACTTTACAAGCAGAGTTAGCATTGCTAACACACAACAACAACAGCTCAAGTTCAAAAAGCGCGAAAGAGACAATATAATCACACGGATTATGAGCGGCATCGCGTGATTTAACATCTGTATTCGCAGACCCGTCGTGTTCAGGTTTTACCTGCAGTCTGATGAGGATCTCTCGATCAACGTGGCGCGACACAAAACAGCAGAAGAAGAAAGAAAGACAGCAGACATGACACACAATGAAGACACGCCCACTCGCACAAAACCCCGCCTTCCGCCGCGCAGGCCCCGCCCACCGCTAATGATCGCTTCACTGGGGCCGTGTTTAATACAGTCTGTGGTTTTATACCAGTGTGTCCCTGCAGCACAGCAGCAGCACAGCTGTATCTGCAGCAATAGACAACAATACATTATATGGGTCAAAATTATACATTTTTCTTTTATGAAAAAAAAAAAAATCATTAGGATATTAAGATCATGTTCCATGAAGATATTTTGTAAATTTCCTACCGTAAATATATCAAAACTTCATTTGAACAACTTTAAAGGTGATTTTCTCAATATTTTGATTTTTTTGCACCCTCAGATTCCAGATTTTCTAATATTATCCGATCCTAACAAACCATACATCAATGGAAAAAATATTTATTCAGCTTTAGATGATGTATAAATCTCAGTTTTTTTTAAAATGACCCTTATGACTGGTTTTGTGGTCCAAGGTCACAAATAAGGCAATATGGCTGAGGTTAGTCTGAACCTCTTATTATTTTTGTCAGATTTGTCATTTATGAAAAAAAGCACAAAACTGCAGAAGGCATTTTATATCGTTATATCCCGTCTTATCTTAAAGCTGTGTTTCTTTTCTTACCAAAAGAGAATCAAATGGCCTTTAAACACCATGTTTTCAAGATTACAAACTCAAAACCTGTGGAAACAGCCTGAGGTGACTTTTTTATTCGATTTTATTTTATTTTTTATTGAGCATTATTCGAATCCGATGTGCTCGTCCCTTTGTCCACTTTGTAGTAAGTCTGGAAAAATGTAATGTAATAAATAAACTTTGGAATGACTAGTTACACGCGGTTCTGGATTAGTGTCACTTCATTTAGATTATTTTTAAAAAACTTAAATAAATGATACATTTTACACAAAGGCCAAAAATGTAACTTGAATGATTAAAATCGACAACCGAGGATCAAGAACAGCTCAGAGCTGTCGCTGCGCCCTCTAGTTACACTGGAGCAGGGCTTTAATGAAGTTTACCTCGAAACTCCTCTAAATCATCTACATTTATGCATGCAATCTTTGCATAAAGTAAATAAATAAAAATGATGACATTTCTGATCATTTGATAACATAAAGAGCCAGTCAGTCGCCGTGAGAACAGGGTTTATCGTGAGAGAACAGACGATCTTTGTATCTTCCAGCCTGGGATTTGTGTATGGCGTCGTGACGTCAGCACGTCCTAACCTCTCGCGAGCGCAGGAAATTGGAGCAGCGACAAACTCTCGCTGGAAATTTTGTTTTAACTCTTTTTTTTCTTCATTAATTGTTGTTTTTCGACCTCAACCCGGCCGACGAAAGACTTTTCTTGCGGATAGTGTCGTTTAAAGGACGCTTTGTGCTTTTAAAGTGGTCGATTTGTACTTTTATCCCGGTGTTTTTCCTCATGGATCAGATGGTGACGCGTCAGAATAATTCACTCTAATAAACGCGTTTCGTTAATTTATATTTTAATAGTACAACACGTCACCAAACGTCGGCTTTATGTGTTTCTTTTAAAGGCTAAAATAGATTTTTTCCTGCGCTTGCATGAGGATAATTTTGATTACTCTTACTTTAGCTGCTAATGCTAACTAGCGCAGGCCGCTATTGGAGTTTATTTATATATGAGTATTTTGGTATTTATATGATTTATATGTATATTTGAGTGTATGAATGGCAGTGAGCATCTGACGGACGTCTTTGATTGATCAGTGATGTCTTCTCCATCACTTAAGACTCAGATCTCTAGTAATGAGTGATGTTTCTCACTCATTATAAAGGCCTCGTTTGTTTTCTTTATTTTTTCGCTTATTCCTCGTCAGATAATTTTTTTAAAAAGTGATTCTTTACTCATTTTACTCATGTCGTAAAGTTTAATGGCTTGACGAACAATTTGCGTCGTTGTTGATATTTTAAATGTGTTAACTTAGCTGTGATTGAACTGGACACAGTAGAGAAGAGGAGAAACAAACCCTACTCAGAATCAAGGTAAATAAACCCCTGTAATGTTACTAATCTGTACTGATCTGCTGTTTGTTACTGATCTGATCTTCAGTCTGTTACTGATCTGGGCTGCGTTTCCCAAAACCATCGTAAGCCGAAGTTGATCGTAGATACATTGGTGGCTGTGGGTCTGCCATGCACTTAAGTTTACGATGCTTTTGGGAAACGCATCCCTGATCTTCTTCTTTTACTGGTTCTGTCTGTTACTGGTTCTGTCTGTTACTGGTCTGATCTTCAGTCTGTTACTGATCTGATCTTCAGTCTGTTACTGATCTGATCTTCAGTCTGTTACTGATCTGATCTTCAGTCTGATCTTCTGTCTGTTACTGGTCTGATCTTCTGTCTGTTACTGGTTCTGTCTGTTACTGATCTGATCTTCAGTCTGATCTTCTGTCTGTTACTGGTCTGATCTTCTGTCTGTTACTGGTTCTATCTGTTACTGGTCTGATCTTCAGTCTGATCTTCTGTCTGTTACTGATCTGATCTCGTGTCTGTCACTGATCTGATCTTCAGTCTGTTACTGATCTGATCTTCTGTCTGTTACTGGTTCTGTCTGTTACTGATCTGATCTTCTGTCTGTTACTGATCTGATCTTCAGTCTGTTACTGGTTCTGTCTGTTACTGGTCTGATCTTCAGTCTGTTACTGCTCTTATATTCAGTCTGATCTTCTGTCTGTCACTGATCTGATCTTCAGTCTGTTACTGGTTCTGTCTGTTACTGATCTGATCTTCTGTCTGTTACTGGTCTGATCTTCTGTCTGTTACTGGTTCTGTCTGTTACTGGTTCTGTCTGTTACTGGTCTGATCTTCAGTCTGATCTTCTGTCTGTTACTGGTCTGATCTTCTGTCTGTTACTGGTTCTGTCTGTTACTGATCTGATCTTCTGTCTGTTACTGATCTGATCTTCTGTCTGTTACTGGTTCTGTCTGTTACTGGTCTGATCTTCAGTCTGATCTTCTGTCTGTCACTGATCTGATCTTCAGTCTGTTACTGGTTCTGTCTGTTACTGATCTGATCTTCAGTCTGATCTTCTGTCTGTTACTGATCTGATCTTCTGTCTGTCACTGATCTGATCTTCAGTCTGTTACTGATCTGATCTTCAGTCTGATCTTCTGTCTGTTACTGATCTGAACTTCTGTCTGTCACTGATCTGATCTTCAGTCTGTTACTGATCTGAGCTTCTGTCTGTTACTGATCTGATCTTCCGTCTGTTACTGATCTGATCTTCTGTCTGTTACTGGTTCTGTCTTACTGATCTGATCTTCAGTCTGATCTTCTGTCTGTTACTGGTTCTGTCTGTTACTGATCTGATCTTCTGTCTGTTACTGATCTGATCTTCCGTCTGTTACTGATCTGATCTTCAGTCTGATCTTCTGTCTGTTACTGGTTCTGTCTTACTGATCTGATCTTCAGTCTGATCTTCTGTCTGTTACTGGTCTGATCTTCTTTCTGTTACTGGTCTGATCTTCTTTCTGTTACTGGTCTGATCTTCTTTCTGTTACTGGTCTGATCTTCTTTCTGTTACTGGTTCTGTCTGTTACTGGTCTGATCTTCTGTCTGTTACTGGTTCTGTCTGTTACTAGTCTGATCTTCTGTCTGTTACTGGTTCTGTCTGTTACTGGTCTGATCTTCTGTCTGTTACTGGTCTGATCTTCTTTCTGTTACTGGTTCTGTCTGTTACTGGTCTGATCTTCTGTCTGTTACTGGTCTGATCTTCTTTCTGTTACTGGTTCTGTCTGTTACTGGTCTGATCTTCTGTCTGTTACTGGTTCTGTCTGTTACTGGTCTGATCTTCTTTCTGTTACTGGTTCTGTCTGTTACTGGTCTGATCTTCTGTCTGTTACTGGTTCTGTCTGTTACTGATCTGATCTTCAGTCTGATCTTCTGTCTGTTACTGGTTCTGTCTGTTACTGATCTGATCTTCAGTCTGATCTTCTGTCTGTTACTGGTCTGATCTTCTGTCTGTTACTGGTTCTGTCTGTTACTGGTCTGATCTTCTGTCTGTTACTGGTCTGATCTTCTGTCTGTTACTGGTTCTGTCTGTTACTGGTCTGATCTTCTGTCTGTTACTGGTCTGATCTTCTGTCTGTTACTGGTTCTGTCTTACTGATCTGATCTTCAGTCTGATCTTCTGTCTGTTACTGGTCTGATCTTCTGTCTGTTACTGGTTCTGTCTGTTACTGGTCTGATCTTCTGTCTGTTACTGGTTCTGTCTGTTACTCATCTGCGCTTCTGTCTGTTACTGATCTGATCTTCTGTCTGTTACTGGTTCTGCCTGTTACTGGTCCGATCTTCAGTCTGTTACTGGTTCTGCCTGTTACTTGTCTGATCTTCTGTCTGTTACTGGTTCTGTCTGTTACTTGTCTGATCTTCTGTCTGTTACTGGTTCTGTCTGTTACTGGTCTGATCTTCTGTCTGATCTTCAGTCTGTTACTGATCTGATCTTCAGTCTGTTACTGATCTGATCTTCAGTCTGTTACTGATCTGATCTTCAGTCTGTTACTGATCTGATCTTCAGTCTGTTACTGATCTGATCTTCAGTCTGTTACTGATCTGATCTTCAGTCTGTTACTGATCTGATCTTCAGTCTGTTACTGATCTGATCTTCAGTCTGTTACTGATCTGATCTTCAGTCTGTTACTGATCTGATCTTCTGTCTGTTACTGGTTCTGTCTGTTACTGATCTGATCTTCTGTCTGTTACTGGTTCTGTCTGTTACTGATCTGATCTTCTGTCTGTTACTGGTTCTGTCTGTTACTCGTCTGATCTTCTGTCTTCTATTGATCTGATCTTAAATCTGTTACTGGTTTTATCTTCATCATGTTTCCGGTCTGATCCTCAGTCTATTGCTGGTCTGATCTTTAGTCTGTTCATTAAATGTCATTATTCAACTACTTTCTTGAATGCTTGACCAGATTAATTACATCGCCCAAATTATTTCAGTTATTTCAGAGTTATTTAATTCATCCTAACAGCCACTACATCAAACAAAACATAGTAAAAACATAGTAAAAAGTCTCTTTTTATTACACAGACAACACTTGCTCTCTCTCTCTCTCTCTGTCTCTTTTTCTCTCTCTCTCTGTCTCTCTTTGTCCAGTAACTACTCAATAATGACGCAACGTCTGTTACTAATTCTGAAGTGACTCTGTTGAGTTAGTAACATAGTCTGTGTAACTAGTAAAGACTAGACGTCTAGTCTAGCTTCTGGTGTGTGTCAGTGTGGTAACGCTGTGCTGTCTGTGTGTAGATGATGTGCGAGGTGATGCCCACCATCAGCGAGGCGGAGGTCGGCAGTAACGGAGGCCCTCTGGGCCCCGGCTCTCCCGTGCAGACAGACTCTGAGGGCCACTTTGAGTCTCTGATGGTGTCTATGCTGGAGGAGAGAGACCGACTGCTGGACACGCTCCGAGAGACGCAGGAGAACCTGTGTGTGACGCAGAGCAAACTGCACGAGATCAGCCACGAGAGAGACTCGCTGCAGAGACAGCTCAACAGCGCCCTGCCGCAGGTGACTGCTGCTCACGACCGCTGGCACACCGGTGTCTGTCAGCAAGAAACCCGACCGCCGCTCGACCCTAACACAGCAATTCAGTTCAGTGGAATTAGGGCTGCACGATTAATCGAATGTGATCGTCATGCGTATCTTTCAGTGAAGCAGGGTTCTGCGTTCAGTAGTAAATCTCCATCTGAAGTCCAGAGAAACTCCAAACACGCCCCGCAGAAGAAAGATAATGCACGTCGTTCCAGGGTTTGTGGCTAGAAGGGATACCGCTGCGGCCGGAAACTAACAATGAAGCCGTAGTTCACTGACAAGCTACGCAAAACCGCGTTCATAATCGCAGACCGATTTAACGCATTGACCCGAATATAAGATGATGTTTCTTTCTAGGAAATACATCTGAAAAACACGATCGTCTTGTATTCAGGATCTTTGACATGTGTATAAAAAGTGTATATTTTTAAATGTCATTGTTGGTACATTTGCCCAGTAGCCTACCATACTTTCAAAACAAAAATTAAAATAGGAAAAATATGCAACATGAAAATAATTTAAGAAAAAATGTGTTTTACAGAGAGAGAAACAACAAGATTTGCTTTTCAAAAAGCCTTTTTCCAAAATGTACATCTGGAAAAAGGGGGTCATCTTATATTCGGGTCAGTACGGTAATTGTGCGGTTATGAAAGCAGTTTGCGTAGCTTGTCACTGAACTACGGCTCTGTTTAGTAAATCCTGCTCCATCTGAAGCCGCTTCTGTACACCATCGAGCCTTTACCCGGTGAGTTTGAGGCGTTTATAACGTACAATTGGAAAAGCAACATGCGTCAAACATCTTTCCAAGCATGAGAAGCATTTATGAACCTCTTGTCCCACAAAATACCACATTTAATAACATGCTTTTATTCCAAACTCTATTAGCATTGCATTATAAATATACTTCATTCAGTTTCTCTGGCCTTCAGATGGAGATTTACTACTGATCACAGAACCTTCACTGAAAGACACGCATGACTCATCCTGCAGCCGTAAGTGGAATATAGACGGGTGCACACGCGTGAAAATACAAAAAACGCGCTGTGTGAATAAGTTCAGGCCGTGACATGCTTGACTGCTGTAATTGTGCAATTAGCATTTTAGATCGACAACTGAAATACAGTATTAGATTTCTATTTGAACTGAAAGCATAAATCTAGGCAATCCGCTGCCGTTTATAAAAGCACCGGCGCTCATCAGTCAGCAGCGCTAAACCCAGCAGTGCATATGCACTTACTTGCTGGCAACCCGCCAAAATAAAAGCTCGCTGATTTTAAGTTTGAAAATTATGAAAATTCATATTTTTTTCATTCATAATTCATTTTATTTTTAAGTTTAATATAAAATAATTGTATTTTTTATTTAATACTTGCTTTTTATTTTAAAATAAAATAGTATTATCACACTTTATTCATTGAGTGCTGTTTGTGTCACTGTAAGCAGAATCCTCTTTA
This sequence comes from Acrossocheilus fasciatus, assembly GCA_036784905.1. Classification (NCBI taxonomy): domain Eukaryota; kingdom Metazoa; phylum Chordata; class Actinopteri; order Cypriniformes; family Cyprinidae; genus Acrossocheilus; species Acrossocheilus fasciatus. Next base: position 33,871,254 of record CM071955.1, read on the forward strand.
AAGTCATGTTTTCTTGTGTTTCATGGCGCTGAAGGAGTTTGCTGCTCTTACGAAGGAAGTGAATATGTGTCGAGAGCAGCTGCTGGAGCGAGAGGAGGAGATCGCCGAGCTGAAAGCAGAAAGAAACAACACACGCGTGAGTTCTCACAGACATTTACTTACTTGGACAAATTTGTTTGTTTTTATTTATTTATCTTATATATTTTTATACAATCAAACTTGATTTTTTTCACTTTAAACAAAGAAGAAAGTAGTGCAGATCAGCTTACTTGCTTATAGTTTTTATGGGTCATCACATCCACAGTTTCTTATTCAGTGAAACAGTGAATTATCATAGCACCATAATCTTCTTTTCTTAAATAACTATTCTTTGCCACAAAGGTCTGTTAGCAGTTGTCATATGAATAGACAGTCATTAATGGCACTGATTTTTGTCTCATCGTCACGATAATGGACCTTTTTCACATTTCTGATTTCCTCAACAGAGGAAGTTGTCATAGTTGGGTAAACTTCTATAGCAGTGAATGGGAGACTGCCTCAAATATATTTTTTGTATTCCCATTTGCTCAGATAATTAAAGAAACTCCCATGTGTTTTCACGACTTTCAAAAAGAATTGGGAAAAAAGCAAGACCGATAACTGCAGTCAGAAGAGCGAACGATGTCAGATTTACTGCCCGTCCCACAGGCGCTGAGTCAGCCTTTCTCCAGTTTTAGCTGGTTGTGAGTGTGATTCGTATATTGGCCACACCTCTTACCTGCCACAGGTGTGTCTAAATACAAAATACAGGAGCGTCACATGCTTGAAAAGCAATTACTTCTTACAATTTGACATGGTGCCAATAATTTTGTCCAGTGCATTTTTGAGTTTTGTGTGACATTTTATCAAGATTGACTTTGTGTGAATACCAAAACATTTGCAATTGGAACAATTTTCTGAGAGAAGTGTTGCATTTTCTGACAGAATTGCAAGGGTGCCGATATTTTTGGCCATGACTGTAAGTGACCCTGGTCTACAAAACCAGTCATAAGGGTCAATTTTTTTTTAAATTGAGACTTCTACATCATATGAAAGCTGATCTTATGATCATATCTTTACTTAATAATTAAGAAAAATGTATAATTTTGACCAGTACAATGTATTGTTGTCTATTGCTACAAATATAGCTGTGCTGCTTATGACTGCTGCTGTGCTCCAGGGTCACATAATACAAAGTATAGTGTTATAAATGCACACAAATTTTTTTTAAAAAGGAAAATATAAAAAAAAACCCTCTGGATTTCTGATGCTGATGACCGTTGAAGTCTTGTGAAAAGGGTCCATGGTTCGTTGTCAAGGCTGATGTGATGATAAGGGTCGGCCAGTGTTTCTCTCTTTGGTTTGATGTCAGTCTGAGCGTGATCTGTGTTGTGTCGGCTGCTGATCTCAGTTGTTGCTGGAGCATCTGGAGTGTCTGGTGTCTCGTCACGAGCGTTCGCTGAGGATGACCGTAGTCAAGCGTCAGGCTCAGTCTCCCGCCGGCGTCTCCAGTGAGGTGGAGGTGCTCAAGGCCCTCAAATCTCTCTTCGAGCACCACAAAGCCCTGGATGAGAAGGTACAGGCTTCAGGAGCTGACGTGTGTGCCGCTGGCGTGTTTGGGATGTGCTTCATGTGTGGCGTGTTTGTTTCGATCAGGTGAGGGAGCGTCTGCGTGTGGCTCTGGAGAGATGCAGCATGCTGGAGGAGCAGCTCACAGCCGCTCATAAAGAGGTGAGACCGGACCGATCACAGCCTCACAGAACAATCACAGCTGCAACAAACCATTGTTTTGATAATCGGTTGATCTAACGATTAATCAACTAATTGTCCATTATTTCACAGGCTTTGTTGTGTTATTTTAGATGGATTTCAGAACTAAAGACGTTTTATTTTTGTTTAAATTATTTTATTCAAAACATTAGCTCTCTTCAAACAATCGAATCAAAACTGTATGCAAACCAAACTGTCACTTTAATTTAATGAGTTTTTATTATTACTTAGCACTCGCTAATAAAAGGATTTTATCATTAGCTAGCTGCTCACATGGATAGCTGCTTTATACAGAAAATCAAGTTGTAATTCTGAAAGCGTAACTTGCACTGCTTTTTAATGTCTAATACCGTAAAGCTGCTTGCTTTAAATCAATCTCTTGTATAAAGTGCGCTATATAAATAAACGTGAGTGCCGATTGCAGAGCTCATGCAAACATATCCACATCGCTATAAACAGACGCTGTCATTTTTGTTGTTTATTTCGTTATTGAGAGGAAAGCACGCAGCACGTTCGGCGGTGTTTCTTCTCTTGAATCGCATCCAGGAGGCTGAGTTATAGTCTTGCGCTACAGCGCCACGCTGGTCAAACCGCGTTAATGCAGCTCCTTACATTACGTCAAATGAGATTAAACGACGACTAATAACAATTTTTTGTCGATAATGTTGATTAATCGTTTCAGCCTTAATAACAATGTCACGGTGGGTAAACGCTTGTCTGTTATAGCTGGTGTTTCTCAAGGAGCAGAGCAACCAGAAGAAGCTGATGATTGATGGATCAGAAGTGAATCACAGCTCTGATGCGGCACCAAACACTAACGGCAAGGTAAACACCATGCGACAGAAACTCACATGCTCCAAGAAGTCATCGAAAGAGTAATCAATATGATGCTGAACTGATTAACGGTTGGTTTCTATTCACATATAGACATAATCACACACGGAGCTGTTTAACTTTCTTGACGTGCCGCTGTACCGTCTGGCTCTTTTCAGCACAGTGTAAACAGATGGAGCTTTATTTCTTTTCTTTGGGCCTGAGAACAGAAGCAGAATTGTTTCACTCAATTTGAGTGATATTTTCAACAAAATAATACCAGGGTTCCCACGGGTCCTTAAAAAGTCTTATATTTAGTTGCATCAAATTTAAGGCCATAAAAAGTCTTAAATTGTAAAAGATAATTAAGACTATGATTTCAGGAGATCTTAAGTTTGGGGGCGGAAACACCAGACATCATGCTCTTTACAGTCATTTTACAGTTTAATATGTTACTATAGACATTGGCCTAATCTGCTCAGGTGGTATTAATTTTATTTGTGCAGGTCTTAAGTCTTTTTAAAATCCTGCAGAAACCCTGGATTCAGTGAAAGAGTTTCTGCATACTGACAGTTTCCTGAAGTCTTCATATTCCAGCGTAAAGCATGGTGTGTGTTTACAGCAGCGCTTGTCAGACGCCTCTATGGGCGCCGAGGAGGATTGTGGGAAGGACGGGGAGCTGCAGGAGGCGATGGACAGACAGAGTAAGGAGCTCCTGCACCTGAGAGAGCGTGTGGCGTCTCTCTGCGGCCGCGTCGCTGAGCTGGAGGAGGATCTGGACACGGCCCGCAAAGACCTCATCAAGTCCGAGGACATCAACAGCCGCCTGCAGAGAGACTTGCGAGAGGTACGACAGAGCAGAGCCTTCGTCTGCGGAGGAACGCATCGAACGAGCCAGTTTGTGACCGTGTGTTTCTGTTGTTTCTCTCAGTCTCTGGCTCAGAAGGAGGACATGGAGGAGAGGATCACCACGCTGGAGAAGCGCTACCTAGCGGCTCAGAGAGAAGCCACGTCTGTCCACGACCTCAACGACAAGCTGGAGAACGAGATCGCCAACAAGGACTCGCTGGTCTGCCAGGTGTGTCTTTATCAGTGTTACTCTTACAAAGACAGCGGATGTGTGACGCGTGCTGGCTGAACGAGTGT